>OX456986.1:162085253-162631614 GCA_949752695.1 Melanostoma scalare
AGATTACTCAACAGAAGAATAAAAGAAAAGATGACATCAGAAGAACATAGACAATTTACCATCAAACAACAACAAACGTTTACAAGTATTTGCACAAAAATATATGTGAATAACACACATAAAATCGACCTGCTCAAGCTAACACTTCGGAATAGACTAAATATTAATTTGAATAGCAAGTGGTTTGTTATCAAAAGCGACAATTTATCACTGAAACGCAACAAGAAATCACACGAGCAAAACCGCAATATGCTTCATTCTTTTTACCGCAACTTCAATAACGATGGGTTAGAGAAATATGTAATTAAAGTATACACTAATTCCATTAAAATTCTTAAGAAAAAAAGTGTTATCATTGTGTCAGCTGATAAGGGCTATACAACTGTTGCAATGAACAGAAAAGAATACAATGATATCTTATCATTGTATTCTTTTCTGACAGAACTATCGTCTGTAGTTTGTTCTTTTATGCCTTCGAATGATAATCCCATGAACGCTGATTGCCTAAAAATCTATTATCATAATGCAAGTGGAATTCGAACCAAACTATCTGCCTTATATCATTCATCTACCTATGTACGTAGACTACGATATTATTGTTCTTGTGAAAACCTGGCTTTGGAGTGGAATCTCCGATTCTGAAATTGTGAACGGCGGTTCATACATAGTCTTCCGACGAGATCGATGTATTACTGCTGAAGATCGCGGAGGTGGTCTACTATTGGCGGTTCGTTAATGCTTCCCATCCCATATAATATCACTGCCAATCATCGACATCGAACAATTATGCGTGTCACTTCGTCTCGGAACAGGTATTTCCGTGTATATCATCACCAGCTACATACCACCTAGAAGTCCCATTGATATCTATGAAAAGCACCTTGCTAACATTGATTTTGTAAGTAATTTGAATGACTGTCCGCAGAAGGTTTTTGTAATCGGTGATTTTAATCTAACTGATGTGAAATGGTCTTATTCTTCAAATGAAAATATGCTTATTCCCTGTAACTTAAAAAGTGCTATCGAAATAACTTTTGTTGATTATTTATTTGCTCTTAACTTATGTCAGATCAGTAGCGTTGTCAATAGTTTGAATAATATTCTTGATCTTGTTTTCATACCACATGATGAATTCAAAGGTTCTGTGTATGATACGCTTCTTTTTTCATTATTAAATGATTCTATCAATCATAAGGAACTATATATTGAAATTCAATTGTACACTTATTTAAAAATTAATAGTAACAATTCATTATCATTTAACTTTTTAAAGGCAAATTTTATTGAACTTGATAATTATCTTGAAAGTATTGACTGGAAAACTGAATTTTTAAACTAAGATTTACAAAATATGTTTGATCGCTTTTCGCAGATTTTAAATAATGCTTTCAATCAATTAGTGTCATACAAAAAGAAAAAGAATATTTCCAAACCTCCATGGTGTAATAACAGGCTGATACACCTTAAAAATTTAAAAAATAAATCTTTCGCTAAGTTTAAGAAATCAAATGATTTGGCTGACCAAATACAGTTTTGTAATCTTCGCAGGGAGTTCAATGTGTTAAGTAAATTCTCGCACAGAAATTATATTATGCAGGTTGAATTCAATTTAAAAAACGACCCAAACAGTTTTTGGTCTTTTATAAACTCAAAACGAAAATCGCTCGGGATTCCGAATTCTATGTTTTTTAAAAATCAAGAGTCTGATGAAATTGAAAACACGGTTGAGCTATTTGCTCAATTTTTTGAATCGGTCTATTCTAACTCACATGAAAATCTAGTTCACCTTTCTGGCTATAATCCTAAAGTAAGTATAGGGTCCTTACAGTTAGATCTCAACGATGTCTTATAAGGATTACATGATCTTGAGCCAAACGCTAAACCTGGCGTTGATGGTATTCCTGCGATAATTTTGAAAAGATGTTCCAGTTCTCTGGCTCTTCCATTACTAAGCATTTTCAATTCTTCATTGTCATCTGGACTGTTGTTAAATAAAATAAATAAATAGGGTGGCGCAACAGAGCGAGGAGCCCCTGGGCCTAGCGCATTTCTCACAACCATCCCTTGTGAGGGAATGGAGGGGACCTACAATTTTCTGCCGGTTCTGAACGGCTAATCGAGAAAGCGCTTTTCATGGCAATGAATACTAACGGAGGACTTGCCAATTCCTCGCGAAAGGCGATACCCGTAGAAAAAACATTTTTGCCTCTGGTGGGATTCGAACTAGAACCTCTGGATTAACAGGCGGACATGCTATCCATCACACCACGGGTACCACAACTTTAACTGTAACTGGACTGTTCTTAGATGAATGGAAATCCTCTTTCTTGATTCCAATTTTTAAATCGGGTTCCAAAAACAATGTAGAGAACTACAGAGGAATTTGTAAACTATCTGCAATTCCTAAGTTTTTTGAAAGCCTTGTAAAAAAAAAACTTGATTTCCTAGTGAAGGAACATATAAGTGATGCTCAACATGGGTTCATCTCGGGAAGATCAACAATCACCAATTAAACATGTTTCTCTTCTTTCGTTGTTGACGCTATTGAAAGTAAAGATCAAGTGGATGTTATTTATACCGATTTTAGCAAAGCGTTTGATTCGGTTTGTCACAAAATACTGCTTCAAACATTGGAATCATTTGGTTTCCACTCAAGCCTCCTTCAATGGATCTGTTCCTTTCTCATAAAAAGGGTTCAAAAAGTCAAAATTGACGAATTCACCTCAAGGCAGATAAATTGTACCTCTGGTGTTCCACAGGGTAGTCATCTAGGTCCTCTACTTTTTATCATATTTATTAATGAAATTTTTAACTGTGTCAACTTCAGCAAATGCCTCATATACGCAGACGATCTGAAACTTTTTCTGAAAGTAACCTCTATTTGGGATTGCCAAAAACTCCAATTGGATCTTGATAATCTATCTCGCTGGTGTGTGTTAAACCGCTTGAATCTTAACGCCAAAAAATGTTTTTTGATTTCTCTCTCAAAAAAGATTCATATGCAAGAGTTTTCATATTATCTTGATTGCAACCTTCTTCAGAGAACTGAAAAATTTAAGGTTTTAGGCGTACTTTTTGACTCCAAACTCACTTTTACATCACATATAGAAGCTATTGTATCAAAAGCTAACTCAATGTTAGGATTCATCAAAAGAAATTCAACAGACTTTACTAACCCCTACACCCTTGTCTCTTTATACCTCACTTGTAAGACCCAACCTAGAGTATGCAGACATCATCTGGAACCCTCACCAACAATATTTTTCCGATCGGATTCAGAAAGTTCAGAATAGGTTTACGAAGTATGCATTTTACAACATGCGATGGTACTTTCATCCAAATTCCACAGCTAGGCAGAGTCTTCTAGGTTTGCAGTCGCTCAAATCACGTAGAACTAGTCATGACATAGTTTTTGTGCGAGACATTTTATGTTATCATATAAAGTGTCCTTCCTTGTTGTCCTTAATTTGTATTTATGCATGCATATGCATTTATGCATTATGGCATGAGTGAACCAATTTCAAGATCAATTAGAGAATTTAATGAAATTTGTGGTCACATTGATTTAGCCTTCTCTAGAGATAAATTTCGAAATAAATTGTACTATATTTAATTTGTTTGTGTTTATCTTCCTTATTGATCTCAAAAAATGAAAGAGAAAAACTAATAATACACGAAAAAAGGAATTTTTGTTTTTATTTTGTTTTATTAATTTTTCTTATTATACCGAATGCATTTCGGAAGGCATTGGCCTACCATCATCAGCGAATACGCGAGATAACTAAAATGTATGATTAAAGAAAAGGTTACAAGTTACATATTGACAAAGTTTAACAACATAAAGAGAAACAAATAAGAGAGTACAACAAGTTTTTACGTTAGTGTAATGCACATACATCTTATTTTGCAAGAGAAAACAAATTAGAAATTATTGGGCTTTCGTCTATGTTCATCAAATGCTCGTTAATGTTAATGTAAATTGATTCATATGCATCCAATTTTGAGGGGAAAGGTACACTTTTAATCAATTTGTAGTTGTTGATGATAAATCATTGAATTAAATGAAGCTATTTTATTTTGATAAGAGCAATAAGAATCGTGTGTAATGTATCGATCAGTTGTTGTTGATTTTCTATGAACATCGAATTTGATTTTTCGACCAAGACGTTTTATGTCGACGATATTTTTGCTGTAATAAAACAATCAGATGTCGACCTTGTTTTAAATCTAATCAACAACCGTCATAACGGCATAAAGATCACTTATGAATTGGAGGATGAATCAGATCACACTTTGTCATTTCTTGATTTAAAAATTAAACGTCTTGGTCGAAAAATCAAATTCGATGTTCATAGAAAATCAACAACAACTGATCGATACATTACACACGATTCTTATTGCTCTTATCAAAATAAAATAGCTTCATTTAATTCAATGATTTATCGTATGTGTAGATTGCCACTTTCCGTTTCGGATTATAAAAACGAGTATGAACATATTCTTCATTTGGCTGATGTCAATGGCTATAAAAAATCTCTCATCGATCATTTGATAAAGAAACATACAAAAAGAATTTTGAAAGAGAATTGCTCCACTCTTTTCTCTAAAAGCACACATAACAACAACACCGAACATCGTGTCGCGCTTCCCTTTGTACCAAAAATCTGCAATCAACTCAAACACACTTTTAATAAAGCTAATTTGGCTATCACCAATTCCAACAAAAACAAACTAAGCTCTTCTCTTGGTTCCTCCAAAGATGTCAAACCGATTAACAAAAAGAGCGGGATATACCAAATCACATGCAATACCTGCAACAACAAGTACATAGGACAGACAAAACGTGCAGTTGAATGTCGTATAGCTGAACACCAGAGGTACATCAACAACAAAGACATTTCAAAAGCAGTTGCAGCCCATGCATTTGATTTAACCAACACAGAACCTCACACCATGACACCGCTCATCAACAACTACAAATTGATTAAAAGTGTTCCTTTCCCCTCAAAATTGGATGCATATGAATCAATTTACATTAACATTAACGAGCATTTGATGAACATAGACGAAAGCCCAATAATTTCTAATTTGTTTTCTCTTGCAAAATAAGATGTATGTGCATTACACTAACGTAAAAACTTGTTGTACTCTCTTATTTGTTTCTCTTTATGTTGTTAAACTTTGTCAATATGTAACTTGTAACCTTTTCTTTAATCATAAATTTTAGTTATCTCGCGTATTCGCTTTTCGCTGATGATGGTAGGCCAATGCCTTCCGAAATGCATTCGGTATAATAGAAAAATTAATAAAACAAAATAAAAACAAAAATTCCTTTTTTCGTGTATTATTAGTTTTTCTCTTTCATTTTTTGAGGTCAATAAGGAAGATAAACACAAACAAATTAAATATAATTCAGACCACAAACTGTGTTCAATTAACAGATTAACTTGTTAAAACTGTTACTCTTTAAATTGTACTACTTATTTTTAAGAAATTGAAACCTGTTTTGTAATAACGTGTAATCTGTTGAGCTCATTGCTCAAAGGTGAAATAAATAAATAAAAAAAAAAAAAAATATCAAGTCCCAGAGATGAGTTGGAAAAATTAACGAAATGTAACATTCTGACACTTCAACACTGCATTTAGGAACGACATCGATGTTACATTTCGTAACTTTTTTGCATTTAGGAACGACATAATGTCAACCGATGTTACATCGCGTAACATCGAAGAAAATTGAAAAAAATCCTTTTTAAAAATCTAAAGGAATTACACTAAAAGAACGACCTGCGTGATCGCATGATGATGCAACAACTGAAGTATGTAGAAGATTGTACTCTAGGTTAATATACACACTGTTAGAGTGTTGGATAAAAGCAGATGCATTCTATTGTATACATCCTGTTTGTAGTCTGAAATTTTTACGACGGGCCTTGTGATAAGGGCCAATATCATGCAAACGCTCCGACAAACAAATTGTATGACATCAGCATTTTCTGAGCCTTTGATTAGGCTGAGACATATAGAACAATTTTTACGGAGTAATCTTTGTTGCATAAATGCTCGTAGCCTTAACTTGGATAAGCTTAATTTTATGAAGTATGTGTTTGATTCTTCGGGGTTGGATGTTATATATGTTACTGAGACATGGTTTAAACCTGATGGGGAACTAGTGGCATATATGATATCAATAACTGCAACTTAACACGTAACGATAGAATCACTGACACTGTTGGGGGTGGAGTTGCAGTTTACTGCAATGCATCACTCAAAAGTAGAGTTTTGAGGAAGTCAGATAATGAAGGAATTGAGTTTCTTATTTTAGAAGTAACTGATGGGACCACCAAGGCTATTTTGGGTGTTGGTTATAATCCTAACAGAAGTTACTCCCCTGAACCCTTTTTTTCTGCACTTCAACTGTTCTCTGCTTCATATGAACACATTGGTTTGTGGTGACTTCAATGCAGATCTTCTCTTACTAGACAGTCGGGCAAAACAATTACTGGATCAAATTGCGGCTAATGGATTTCATGTCTCAAACTCCTTTGCTACGCGTTTTGGCCCTAACTCTAATCCGAGTCTCCTTGACCTCATGATTGTTTCTGATATTTTGAACGTTCTCTTACAAGACCAATTATCCCTGGATGGTATATCTGACCATGATCTGATTTTTTGTACATACGACATAAATTTTTCCCGTGTGTTAACCCCTTTGACATTTCAGTTCAGAGACTATAAGGCTATAAATAATGTTGCACTACAAGCCGACGCAATGTTTTCCCTTGGCATTTATGCCGTAGTTTCTCTGACCCCAATGACAAAGTGGGTTTTATCCAATCGTTGGTTTACAATACAATTAAAAATCGAAGGAGATTTCCTTACGTACGCCAGATGGAAGCTCAATCCCTCAAAATCTAACTGGGAACTATTCTGCCGTTCTCGAAATGAAGCTACGTTTATTACTCGCAGAGCTAAGAAATGCTGTTTTATGTCGAAATTGGATTCACACCAGTCCTCTCTTAAACTGTGGAGTAATTTACGGTCTATTAGAATCGGTAAGAAGGAGACTCCTCTCAACTTCCTTGATCTCAATGAACTAAACAACACTTTTGTTATGAGTGATGTCCAAGAACTTAATATTGTGCCCTCCAACGAAATGTTGTTTGAACCTTCAACGGTATTCGAGTTTGAAGTGGTATCAGAATATGATATTCTCGAAAGCATTCGTTCTATCAAATCTGACGCTTGCGGAGAAGATGGTATTCCAATAAATTTTTTAAAAAGGATTCTGCCACATGCATCCAATGTTTTGACACACTTAGTTAACTTTTGTATCGCTTCTTCGTCGTTTCCTGAGAGCTGGAAAAAAGCTAAGGTCATCCCTGTTGCTAAGAAACCGAATGCTTGCTCTAGCTTAGACTTTTGACCCATTAGTATTTTTCCGTGTTTGTCAAAGGTTTTCGAGAAAATTCTAGCGTCGCAGATTTCTAGTTACCTTAAAAAGTTTTATTTACTGTCTCCAGTGCAATCTGGTTTCCGTGAACAGCATAGTTGTCAGACTGCTATGATAAAGGTCCTTGACGATATCAGGGTTCAATATGATCTAGACAATGTTACTATTCTCTGCTTACTGGACTTCTCAAAGGCTTTTGACAGAGTTAACCATGATACACTTTGCAAAAAGCTGAAATACTACTTCGGCTTTCACGAGAGAGCAGTGCAGCTTCTTAGGAGTTATCTTATCAAAGAGTCAACATTGGTCAGATGCAATTTCAGTCTCTGAATTTGAAAATGGGTGTTCCTCAAGGTTCTATTTTAGGACCAATATTGTTTTGCATATATATCAATGATCTTCCTAGTGTCTGTTCGAATGTACTCCTATATCTTTATGCAGACGATGTACAACTGTATATATCTCGTCCAATTGGCTTGCAAGAAGATTTGGCGTGTAGACTGAATGAGGATCTCTCTGCAATTTCCAGTTGGTCCCTTGAAAATGGTCTCACACTTAATCCGTCAAAGTCTCAACTCATTGCAATTTCCAAAAAGAATATTGATACTTCTGCTTTGCCTCCAATTTTTCTCTCCGAAACCCAGCTTAGTTTTGTAGACACTGTAACCAGTCTTGGTATTAAAATAAATAAATCGCTTTCTGCCGTAAATCATGCCAACTATATAGTCGGAAGAATTTATGCTGGCTATTTTCTGCCTTAACTCCAGTAAACACTAAACTACGGCTAATAAAAACATTCACCCTTATTACGATTGGCGTTTTAATAAAACGCCAATAAGATGACTGATCTCTTGGTGCCACAATTGGCGTTTAAATAAAATAACTTTTGATTGAATGGTAAGAGCAATGAGGAACAGAGAGAGGGCTGAACTCATATTTTTATGAAAACAAAAATTATGGCGGCTGGAGCTCTGTTGTTTTTTAGGCGTTTTAGTGAAACGCCTATCGCAATAAGGGTGATTACTTCTACCCTTAATTACATATGGTCATACTGTTTATTGTAAACCCGATTCCAATTCACAACACAAAATTCTTGTCGCTTTTAATGACATGGTTAGATACGTGTATGGTATTCGAAGACACGAACACATATCACATTATCATCAGCTTGTCCTAGGATGTTCCCTTCAAAATTATCTTGACGATAGATGCTTAATTTTCCTACACAAAGTTATGCAGAGTAAAACACCTCTCTATTTGTTTGACAAACTTAGATTTGCTCAATCATCTAGAACATAGTAACTGAAACTTGGCTTAAAGTTGACAAAGCATTTTCACATTTAAATTTTAATTGTTATCGTCTAGACAGGAGAAACGAAAGAGGTGGTGGCGTAGCTATCGTCATAAGAAAAGATATCAAGCACTCAGTATGTACTAATCTAAAACTACATTGTGTTGAATCGGTAGGAATAGATGTTTATACTAATGATAACTCTAAGCTTAGCATTTATTGTGTTTATTTCCCTGGCGGTAACAGAACTACTGAAAAAATTACTCTTTTCAAAAATGAATTAAAGTCAATTTTTCGTTATCGACAGAAAATAATTGTTGGTGGTGATTTAAATTGTCGCAATCAACAATGGAATTGTATCAGGGCAAATTGTTGGGGCAATGTACTATATGGAATTTTAGATAGGCACCCCAACTTTACATTACTTTATCCTCCCAATTACACATATATTCCAAAATCTCAATCTAAAAATCCTTCGACATTAGATTTTTACATTACCAATATATTTTCCAATTGTGATCGACCATTCACCTATAATCAACTGGGATCAGATCATCTACCAGTTAACATGAATGTTAATCTTACATTAAAAACCCAGCAGCCCAGATTATACTATAAGTATTCTGCAGCAAATTGGAATAGGTTTACGTCGTTTATAAATACAAACTGTAGATTGAATAATATTTTTCCAATCAATAGCAAAACAGAAATTGATTCTTCGTGTAATAGTTTCAATCACTTACTGAACAACGCTGCTGACTTTGCTATACCTAAATATCCTGCAAGGAATATACACTCAACTCGCCTACCCAACAATATTATTCTTTTAATAAAACTTAGAAACGCTGAAAGAAGGAAATGGCTTCGCTATCGTTACGACTGTTTTCGACAGAGTACGAAGTTTCTGAATGAAGCAATTTCAAAAGAAATCTCCGACTTCAAAAACTATCGTTGGAATAACCTTCTCTATTCCCTCGATAAGGCAAGCAAACCGTTCTGGAAAGTTTCCAAAATTATAAAGAAAAGAGGCGTAACTATACCCCCTCTTAAAGTACAAAATGAGCTGTTCTTGGCTGCTAAGGATAAAGCAAATCTATTTGCTACAAATTTTGCGAAAAATCATATAATCACTTCCGATTATAGTGACCCCATAACTTGTGCGGATGTCAATCATTCAATGTCTATCATTGAATCAAACTTTCACCCCTCTGAAATGGGTATTTCACTTGAAAAATTGAAAGATTTAATTAAGAACCTGAAAAGCAAAAAATGTCCTGGATTAGATTCTATTCATAATAAGCTCTTAAAAGCTCTTCCTCCAACAGGATTGCGTTATTTAAATATAATTCTTAACGCTTGCTTAAGACTAAGATACTTCCCTGACTGCTGGAAAATAGCAAAGGTAATACCAATCCCTAAACCAGGTAAGCCTAAGGACGAAATAAATAGCTACCGACCAATTAGTTTACTAAGTTGCGTAGGTAAACTTCTCGAAAGAGTTATTAAAGATAAGCTCGAAAACCATTTAAGTGAAAACGGTATATTACCTGACTATCAGTTCGGTTTCAGACGTTTTCATAATACATATCACCAAGTAGCAAGGATTAAAAAACATATCAAAGATAAATTTCAAACTAAGGAATCAACTGGATTAATCTTACTTGACATAGAAAAAGCATTTGACACGGTATGGGACGACGCACTGCTACATAAGCTATTAAAGTTCAATTTTCCAATTGAGATTATTAAAATGATTCAAAGTTTTCTTAGTGAGAGAAAGTATATAGTTAGTGTTCAAAACGAAAATTCTTCTGTGCAAAACGTTGAATATGGAATTCCCCAAGGAACTGTACTTGGTCCGATTCTTTTTAACATATTTGTTTCTGATTTGCCTGATCTTGGTAGTGACGTGAAGCTTGCCATGTTTGCTGACGACACCGCCATATTCACATCAGGAATACATTACTTGGATGTACAACGTACATTACAAGTATCTCTAACTGCGTTAGAAAAATACTTTTTTAAATGGAAAATCAAAGTTAACCCTGCCAAAATACAAGCTATTTGGTTTACGCGTCGACGAAAAGAGTGTTTCTTGCCAAATAATGTTCAACTGCAAATGGGCGGTTTTAGTATCGATTGGTCTGAACACTGCAGATATCTTGGCATTATGATAGATACAAAATTTAGCTTTCAAAAACACATATCGACTACTATCGATAAAATTAACAAATATATAAGAATTTTATATCCTCTTATAAATAGGAATTCTGATCTGTCCAAAGCTAACAAGATATTATTGTTCAAATCAATTTTTCACACCATTCTGCTTTACGGTGCTCCTGTTTGGTATGATTGTGCAAAAACGCACAAAAAAAAGCTTCAAATATGCCAAAATAAAGTTTTAAAAATGATGCTTGGTTTGCCATGGCATTTTTCTACTTACCGACTTCATGAGCTAGCTAATATCAACTTTTTAGATACACATATAATGGATTCCAAACAAAAGTTTTATGAAAAATGTTGCTTCTCAGAAAATGAATTGATCAAAGATTTAGTATTATTAAGTCAAAATTGTTAAAAGCAAAATCATTTTTGTTATACTTATATTCATAAATCCAATATTTACGAATATTATAGGGATTATTGCAATATTAGATTTAAGTGTCAAGTAAGGGTTTTGAATTGTAGCTTTCCCTTGAAAAACAAAATTTATAATAAAATCTAAGTTTCATTATATATTGCCATAACTATCATAGCTGTAAAGGAAAACAAATTGTCCTATATCTCTAACTAGCTACTAATTAAGAAAAATGTAACAAATTATATTATGCTACTGAATAAATTGAATTGTATTTTTAGAGGCATCTAGAACATTAATGCTTTCGGTACCAACATATTACTACTTGAACTCTTCGCGGCTCTTCTTAGTCCACGCCACAAGCCTATGGAACTCTTTACCAGTGACTATTAAAAAATTAATAAATGCTACAAATTTTGAAAATGCCCTTGCTTCCCACTTCTCACAGCATCCATGAAATTTTAAACGGGCTCTTTTTTGTTTTCGACGTTCTTTTTTCACTGTTCTTTTTCTATATTTCTACTCTATATTCTATTCTTCTCTTTATTCTATTCTACTCTAAAAAAACCATTATGTATTATTTTGTATAATTAGGTAATTTTGTTGAATAAGTGAAATTGTTATTTACTACCCAATGTTAGGTACTATAAAAGACTAAGTCTTATTTGTACATTTGAATGGTTAATAAATTGAATTGAATTGAGCAGAAGCATGGGCCTTATCGAAAACGGATTTGGAAACCCTTGCGAATGATCTTTGGTCGCGACTATATGCGACATGGGCATAACTAGAAGAGTAACCTTCGCGAGACTACGATGACTGGATTATGCAGAGCGGATGACCATCAACACTCCGGCTCGACGACATAAACTTCGATTCTGCCAAACATCACTGATACCCCACATGTTGCAACGTTCCAATCCAATCAAAACTTTCCACTAAATACTGAAATTGTGGCGTAGTTTTCCACAGGTCACAACGTTTCGACTTGTGGTTTTCCAACAGAATCGTGCTCCTCAAAATTTTATTACTTTGTTGCGGTTGAGAAAGAAGTTGTTCAATCAAAAGATATGCTTGCAAGTATATACAATGGTAATTAGTACATTTTACTTACCAGAAAGCTTTTAGTTGCAAGTCGGAAATTTTTTTAACCGGCATTTTGCGACTATTTCGACACATTTACGATACCACGCAAACAAACGCCGGCGCCTTACTTTAAAAATATTAGCTCAATATTATGTTTTGGTATCGTATTTTGAATTCATTTTTCTTCGAAGTGAGCTGTAGCACCAGTAAGTGAGTTGAATGATAAATATTTTTACATTTTCCACCAGCCATAGTACTTGCATGTACTGCATGTATACTTTTATAGAGATTTTCTATTTTTAATTAATTTTAATTTCACGGCTTTGGATTGGTCATGCTACACAGTTTGAATGTTTTTATCTACGTTTATGCACTATTGAACTTAGTAGCTTATACGGGACTGAGGCTTGAGGCAGGCCTTCAAAATTCTTAACTTAATTTACGCCCAACGTCCATTCAACAACACGGTGCCATTTCTATTACCCGCCATAACAAAAGTTTGCCATACTATAAAACACAGAGGACATACAACAAGAGAGCAAGCCACACACACAACGGCATAGGGCATCTGTAATCAAATCATTCCTCAAACTGACTATTGGGACCAGAGATAAGAAATTAATTAGATGGCAAACTTCACACACACATTGAAACTGCCTACAAGCTGATTTACCGAAAATCACCTCTACTACTTTGAGTACAGCTTCCTGTCCACACACAAACACCCCTGTTCTGATTTTCGTTCGGATACCATATCCTCCCGTTTTAGAATTTTTGCGGTTCTCAATTCCGAATCCCTACGTTTTCAATTCGCTTATCATTTTGTTAGCGGAATTGAATCCGGTTAATGAATTCTGTAGAACATTATTTATTGCTGGAAATGAAAAATAGTAAACTATATTAGCACTAACATGCAAAAAAGCTGTAGACAGTTCCAATAAACACAAAAATTTTATTTCCAACACGTTTTTGTGACAAAAAATCAGTAGTGAATCCGTTAGTCCCTGTCCACACGTGTTATTCCAATAACGTTATATCGGTCGTTTCTGGGTAAAAGGGGTGAGGAAGAAAGAAGCTGGATGCGCAAAATGAAATTTGATTTGTCTGCCTAAGCAGTACACTTGGCGTGTCCAGACGGGTTATGCTCATAACGTTATGCTTTTTTCAATGCAATTTCCAACACAAAATGGAGAATTTGTGTGAGGAATTATAACAACGTCTGGACACTAGGTGTTAACAGCATAACGTTAACAGCATAACCCGTCTGGACAGGCACTTAGGAAATAAGAACACACTTTTTAAATCCGTACGGATTCAATTTCGGTTTCCGTTTTGAATCCGTACGAAAATCAGAACAGCCATGTATGTCTGAATCACGAACTTCTGGTATTGAAAAGTCCAAACCAAAACCGATGCTTTGAAATTAACGTTTGCAATTTGAATTAATAAATAGCTTTTAATACCTGTTACACTTTACATTATATTTTTGAATGTCTTCACTTGGATTGACTAATTTCATTCAGATTGGGGCGATTCTAGTGTTACAGTAACTGGTCCATCGTTTTGTATATGCACTACTCTCACTACACCATATCGACCATCTAAGAAGAACGAACTCTTGAATAGGTACAATGGGATGTTTGATTCAAAATAAACATTACCTTTAATCTTTTCTTCGGTGTAGTTTGCCGCCAATTTTTTAATAAAACTGTAATAAAAATCTCTTGCTTCGTCACCTTGCATTGCTTGGTGAAATTCTAAACAATTTCCTTTTAATTTGTTATAGAGCGAGAATTGGCTGACACAGAGAATTTCGTATTCTGAGTCCTTCACATTTTTATGAAATCTTTTCCCTGTTGATTTATCTTCAAAGATTCGAAGCCCAAGCAATTTCTTTACTCTGAAGTGAATGAATCAATTGGTGAGTACGGAGTACAAAGTTAAAATAAAAGATGAATATTTACATGAAGTCAACGTCCTTTTCGGTGTCCTTTTTGGAAAAACCAACAAAGACACAGAGCCCAGTTCCAATGCTGCAGACTTCCTCTTCTTCAACTTCAGAAAATTAAGTAAATAGATGCATAAGCATTATTATTTATTTATTGAAAGGGATAATTCCTACATCATAATGTAAACAGTATACAATCTTCTTATTATTGCAATTTAATACCTGTTATTCTTGCCTCTATGACTTTCTGAATTACAACTTTCATGTTTATCCGTTTCAAGCGACAACAAAATTCGAAGAAAAAACAAAAGATCAGATATCAGATTTCCGCCACCGGCACTCTGAACGTTTGTTTTATGATGTACACAAACAAACGCTAGCGCGCTCAGCTTCAACCATTCAGTAAAAAATTAAGAGGACAAATGATATAAATATGGTTTTCCATTGATAAAAAAAAAATACTTCGTTTTTTGATCCCAAAAATGGGTGCGTTCGAAAAAAAATAGGTAGCATAACTAGGATACCTTTGTATCCGGGTAAGTTTTCGAACGACTAAGATTAGGTATCTGTCAAATCAGAAACAGCTGATAAATCGAAGTGAAAACAAACCAAACCAAATGTGTTTTAAAAATTGCAAACAACACGTACCACTTATTATTCGATTGCAAACTTCTTCACAATCGTTTACTTCGTAAACAACGTCGTTTAGATTAATTAGGAGCACCATATTTTAAATTTTATGTTTACAAAAAACAATTTTGCAACAAAGCACTATGACAGAAAGCAAAACAAAAATGAATCCAAGTCAGCTGTTCTCAAATTTCAAATTGGGTAGCTTGCTATACCATGATTTTTAAGGTACCTTTGGATCGCTTTCCCCTCAAAAGATGTTTTGCAGTCAGCTGCTTTTTAACATGGGATTACACTAACAACAAGGTATCTAGTTCGTCTTAGGTAAGAATCCGAACGCAGCCAATAATTGATCACTTTAGCCCTGTTCACACTGTACAATTAGTTGGACAGACTTCGTTTTATGGAAGGTGGATGATCTGATGTAGTGTGCGTTCACACTTATCAAGCTTGTCGTCCAACGTTGTGTCACATATACTTCCACTCCATCCAACTTCTAGATTTTCCAAAATTTTTTAAAACCATCCAAAAAGTTGGACAAGCGGTCGTCTGAAGGGTTCACACTATCAAGCATTGGTCGTTCAAGCCCAAGTCTGTCCAACTAACAGTAGAGTGTGAACGGGGCTTTTTACAATTTTGGATCAGTTTTGCAGATCCTAATTTTAAGAAGAATCTGCTTTTTATACACCAACACCAACACAATCAACTGCCCAAACTGCTAGCTTGATGTTCCAAATTCACATTGTACGATTTGTTGAAACTTCGTGCGAATAATGCTGGGTTTATGGTGGATTTACATGCATCTGCAAGTGCAGATGAAAATCGGAAAAAGACACAAGATGTAAAATTCATACTTGTCTGATAGAGAGGGAACGAACTTCCTAGTTATGGTTGCAGATGAAAAATTATGGGTGCAGATATGGTGGATTTACATGCATCTGCAAGTGCGGATGAAAATCGAACAAAGACACAAGATGTAAAATTCATACTTGTCTGATAGAGAGGGAACGAACTTCCTAGTTATGGTTGCAGATGAAAAATTATGGGTGCAGATGAACACGTTCATCTGCAACCATAATTTTTCATCTGCAACCATAATCCTATTCGTCTCTCTTTTTAACCTTTGTGCTTTGTAATCTTCATCCGTCTCGCTTTACTTTTCTGAACTTCCGCAGTTGCAGATGCATGTAAACCCAGCAGAACATGTTCATCTGCAACCATAATTTTTCATCTGCAACCATAATCCTATTCGTCTCTCTTTTTAACTTTTGTGCTTTGTAATCTTCATCCGTCTCGCTTTACTTTTCTGAACTTCCGCAGTTGCAGATGCATGTAAACCCAGCATAAAGCGACTGTTTTCTTGTTATCCTTCTCGGTTGCACCAATCTGCCAAGTCCACTCAACAAATTGTAGAAACAGAGAAGGAGAATAACAAAACATTCAGTTTTGTTAAAGGCAAATTGTGAAAAAAATTTTAAGTTGAAAAACATGAACTAAAATCTATACAAAAGCACAAATAAAACTTTTAATCAAGAATTTGCGTTAATTTAAAACCATAAATTACCATTGAACATTTATAATTCATAGAACACTTTAGTCAAAAAAAAATTAAAATCCACGCTTTGTTTACATTTCTTCCCATACAAAAATGGCGTTTTCTTAAATTTTTCAAAAGCAAATTTAATACATTTGAAAGGTACAAATCATTCGTGTGCAATTTTTGCTTCAAGCCTTTACATTTTGAGATGTAGTGCGGGTATAATATAATCACTTTTGTTTGATTTTATATTTTATTTAATTTGTTTAATCCAACACCACTTTTACTTATTCCAATGCGAATTGTATGGGCTGTCAAAACAACATTTCACTTTGTGCCCTAGCTTTTAGTTCCGAAACGACAGGCAGGTGGTGTGCAAACTCATGTTCCTAGTCCCAATAGCTTGGAGCGGAGACTGCTAATTTGGACCGGAGAAAATAGGTTCGTCACCAGTCCGAAAGTCTACAAAATCCTACTATTCGGACTACGCAAATTGAGATTTGCTCTCCCTGTCGGAATGATTTGGAACTCTATTAAGTATATAGCTTAGAGGAATAAGGAACAAGAGGGAAAACCATTACTTCTCTTGCCCCCCAACTTCCATTTGCATACATTGTTGCTTTTGTAACACGATATCCATCTGTGATACACGTATTAAGCTGAATATAAAGCTGTGTCAGTGAATTTACTAACATCATTTTATTTTCGGATTTCAACTGGTTTTGAACGCCTAAAATAGAGTTGTGTTTGTGAAGTTAGTTCGAGGGCAGATGCCGTGGTGTGTGTGTAGTTTTCCATCTTGTTCTTTATTTTTCTAAGCTATTGTCTTTATTCTTCTGAAGTAGCTACTCTGTGGTCTGTGGCTACTACTGCGATCTACGAACTACGAGCTACGACTATCCACTATCTATTCATTCGCAGAAAATGAAGTAATAGCGTCTCGTCGCACTTAGCATTTTGCAATTGTTTTCAATTTTTGCATTTCCAACGTTCTATTTTTTGAACTCCAAAACAACAACTTCAAGATGGAGACATATAAGTTGAAATACAAACAAAAAAATAAGTTAAAACATGCTTATAATAAAATTAGTGACACAAAAATTGGGTAAGTTAAGAACATTGTTTTATTTTTTCTAGTAGAAGTAGATACTATGTACATATGTATGTATAAAATGCACATCTGTCTGACTGTCAGCCAGGCCGACAGCCGGCTTTCGCGTACGTATTTCAAGTTTGCGTTTTTCTTCGGATATCAAATATCACGATTCACGACTAATCGGAAGGTCCTCCGATGGTAATAACATTGCTATGTAAAGTGCTTCTTTATGCAAAGTTTCATAAATAAAATTCATTTATCCATTAATATAAAAATCTTCCGCTTATAAAATTTTGCATGTAGAGTCGACCACAAGAAGCAGAAAGTAAAGTCTTGGAACAAAGTCTCTTAAATCCCTCTGGGTTATGTTCTGATGTGTGTTTGTTTGTCCGGTATAGACTCCTAAACCGACAAACGCACTTCTATCAAATGTTTAGGGTAAATGTAGTTCAGTCCAGCGATAGTTCCTGTCAAGGGTTCCCACGACAACCGGAATAAGTTACCAACTCGCACCATTTCTGCGCCGAGTATCTGTAACCTCGTGCGAAAAAAAAGGTTTAAATTGACAGAGGAAGTGCGGACTGTTGCAATTTGTGCGCATCTCAAACCATAAATCGGACATAAACAACAACAATCCAGCAACAACTCGCATCTCGCATTACATGCCATCGAAAGTAAACATCTCCCAGACTTTGACGGTGCCCATGTTCTCCAAGCCGAGAAACATATCTCTTAGAGATATACACTAGAAAACTTTTATATCATCAGCAACAAGAAAAACATGAATCGCAAACAAGATTCTCAAAACAACTCGTCCATATACTGCTCTCTTGTCTCTACATAAACTCTGTTATTCTATCCGTTAAATTTTGTTAAACCGAGACTAATTTCATACTGAGAAGCGTAATTCCAGCTTCAAAACATTTATCTTTGTCAAACTTTGTTTGTTAAATAAACAAACAAAGTTTTGTTCATTGTTGTGTATACTTTATACCATATCTTACCTATTTGTTTTTATAATAAAGTTCTCCAGAAGAAGGCAACAACCCTTGCCGAAACGTCGTCGGGAAGAAGCGAAAGATCTTTTTTGTTTCTTTGCAACAATTAAAGTGACCAAAAAAAAGCCGAAGGAAAATACACGTTCTGTATAATGGTGTATAGATTTTTTATTTTATTTTAAGATGGCGGTAGAACAATTTTTCTTCTGACCTTCAATTTGAGTTTCTGAGAATGATTGGGCAAAGCTGTTAATTTCATGGCTTCTCAGCTGGCTTGGAAAGTTCCATACCAGTTGGCTTCCAATCTCAAATTTATTCAGCGTGGTGAACAAAATAATGATACGTGTATCCTTTGAGTGATAGGAAATGAATATTTATTTCTTATACGTTGGATGAAAAGTTAACAAAGATCGTAGGTTGGAACAGCATACAATTAAAGTATAACTATCTAAATAAAAGCTTTTTGATTTGTTACTTTTCGCTTCTGACCTTGTGTTGTTTTTTTTTTATATTTTTAGATAATTCTTTAAGAACCTTTTTTTAACGAACAAAAAACACCAAGTTATTCCGAGAAGATTGATTGATTGAAAGACGCTTTAATTAGCGTGTAAGGTGAACCAACCAGTAATCAACTTATCGAAAAGAAATTTTTTCAACCAACAGAGAAGTCTAGGAGCTGGAGTCTAACTACAATTTATATTAATTTTTGCTAAGGCACAAAATCAATAAAAGGAAAAATGGATCCACGATATCCAGTTGGCTTATTTAAACCCAGACCCTCCTCTGCGTGTGTAGGTTCCAGTTTATGTTTGCAACAGAGACACAATCCAAAAACCATCAGTTTATAACAAATCACTTTTTTTTAAGTGGAAAATTACGGAGATGCTGATAAGAATGGGTAAAAGAAAGAAAAGACACACAATTAAAACCATGTTTTGTCTGATGAATAAACCAAGCCATTCTGAGGAAATTGTGCACCCAAAATTTGAAAAACGATTTTGTGAACCTATCAGAAATGAACTTGATCTTTCAGCCAAATAGACTTCTGGAGTAAATCGACAAAGTTTAATAATCCACTAATCTCATTTGTATGCGCGAAATGAAAAACTGGATACATAATATCCAGTCGGTTTATTTGGTCAAATACCAAATAGCATGTCCTACATGTGCTGGTTCCAGTTTTCAATAGCGACGGTACCTAATACAAGAAACCGTCCCTAATATACAAAAGCACTTCTCTTCGGTGGTTCCAGTGCCCAGTACGCAGAACTTCCTATATTACGTGCCTGATTAAAACTACAATGATGCTGACCAGAAGTAATCGGTTGTTCCAGAGATTTTATTCAATGTAACATGAAAACGATTATTTGTAATCTATGAACAACAAAGGATATGAATGATGTTCGTCTTAAGAATACTCAAACTAAGCCATCAACTTAAAGAATGAAATTATGTGGAAGATAACTGGTAAGTGGACTTTTTAAATTAACAATAAAAAAAGAACATGCCAACTTGTACATATTTTATTAATTTAACCTGACAAAAATCAAATATTTAACCAGTGTCGAAATTGGTAAAACTTTGGGTTTAAACTTTTCTGAAACAGCATTCTTATAACCTTCGCGGTTACTTGCTATTTCAATGGCCAAGAATTGCACACGAACAACAGGCAATGAAATTTCAGTTGAGAATTGAATATGAGAATATGAAAAGTCTTCTAGTTTGTTGAATTTTTCTATAAACGCTTGCCATTTGATTTTTTGATCAGGGGTCTTCAGGTCGTCATCCGTAATCACATCGATTCTTAGGCTTGGGAAATCTTGTCTGAATGTTGTTTTCAAACTCTTCAGCCGGTCTTTATAGAACGTCCTTGGTATCTAGGAATATACTATAAACAGTTTAGAGGTTCTTATGAGAATTTGTATAGGTTTCTGGGTAAATATTCTAATTCAACTTACCATTGCTAAAGTATTTGATTAATTAACTTGCAAGAGCACGTGCTTGTGATATATTTAGGTTTTGTCTTGTTGATGTTACGTATCAACTTAAATGTGAAATACAATATGCAATACCAACACTAAAAGGTTATTAAAAACTATTAAACAGTAGTCCTACAGTTTGGTCTATTAAAACTAAGATTTTAGTTAATTTATTTGCAACTGAAAACAAAAAAATTGAAATGTGAAAAAAAAAATGTTCACACATTTCTGCTCATAGAAATTTTTTTTGCTAGAATGTGTATAATGGGGAAATTGTGTACTATCTCACAGAGAGAGTTTTCTGTCAAAAAATGTTGTTTTCAAAATACTCGAACAAAACGTGTGGTATAATGTGGATGAATGTGTTTAAATGCTCGGTTATGGGTGCGTACTCGAACGCTACTAATAAGTGCACTCAAAAACCCATAAATTTTATGATTATGTACTTGAAAAAATACAAAAGGTTTAAAATTAAAAAAAAAAGAAATATTTTTAGTCCTGAGGCCTGTTTGAATATAACAAAGTGCCCTCCTTCGGACCAGAGCCCATTTTTAGACTTCATTGTGGATGTTTGCTCTCGATAACTCTTGTCTTACTTGTAGTCATCCTTCGGAAATACTTACTTACTTAAGGTGGCGCTACAGTCTGGATCGGACTAGGGCCTCAACCAACATGCTTCTCCAGCCAGCTCGGCCCCTAGCTAGCTGCCTCCCGTTTTGCAAGTTGGTTGAGGTCCTCTCCTACTTGCGTGCGCCACCTGAGTCGCGGTCTTCCTCTACTGCGCCGTCCCTCGGGATTGGATTCGAAGACTTTCCGGGCCGGAGCGTTGGTGTCCATTCGTTCTACATGACCCAGCCATCTAAGCCGCTGGACCTTGACTCGTTTGACAAGGTCAGTGTCGCTGTATAGCCCGAACAGTTCATCGTTAAATCTTCTCTCCACTCTCCATCTATGTAGACGGGATCAAAAATCACCCGAAGAATTTTTCCTCGAAGCATCCCAAAGCGTTCTCATCTACCCTTGGCAAGGTCCATGCGCCATATATAAGTACCGGGATGATAAGTGTCCTATACAGGGACACTTTAGTTGCTCGAGAGAGGACTTTACTACTCAATTGCCTTCTTAGTCCGAAGAAACAGCGATTGGCAAGAGTTATTCTTCGTTTGATTTCAGCGCTGGTGTCGTTGTCTGAATTAATAGCGGCGCCTAGGTAGACAAAGTCCTTAACTACCTCAAAGTTAAGGACTATTCACATGAGCACGACCAACGAACGACGAATAAATAAAGAAATGTGATTTTAAGTACCTTACAAGCATAAATTTCTCACGAATTTTTTTGGAAACGATGGAAACATAGTTCATACTTATTTTTAGGTGGATAAACTTTTATTTTTGTGTCTAAAATTAAAAAAATTGAGAAAAAAAGTTTATTCGTTACGAATAAACATCTAGTAGGTACGAGCTGTCAGACTTTATTCTCGTTCCACATACTCCACACTCCAACGAATAAATTTTTCGCGCGCGCTTAACCTCAAAATCATTCCCCATTTTTGTTTTGCATGTAAATTGTGTTCGTTATTCGTGACGAATGTAAAACACTCATGTGAATGAAATGTCAAAATTAACGAATTTTCGTTCATTCGTCGTTCGTTTATCGTTCTCATGTGAATAATACTTTATAGCTGTCTATCGTGACGTTCTGTCCAAGACGTCGGTGTTGGGTGTCCTTTCTTGATGACAGCATATACTTGGTCTTGCCCTCATTGACCATTAAACCCATCTTCTTCGCTTCCGTCTCAATGCTCATAAACGCGCCATTGACATCACGCTGCGTTCTTCCAATTATGTCAATATCGTCGGCATATCCGAGCAATTGGACGGATCTTTGAAAAATTGTGCTTGTGTTGACGTTGAAGTTTTGCACTATTCTTTCAAGAACGATGTTGAAGAAGTCGCATGACAGTGCATCGCCTTGTCTAAAACCTTTTTTGACATCGAATGTATTGGTGAGATCTTTTCCGACCCTGATGGAGCAGCGTGCGTTCTCCATCGTCATCCTACACAATCGGACAAGCTTGGTAGGGATGCCAAAACTAGACATGGCTCTATATAACTCCTCTCTATAGATGCTGTCATACGCAGCCTTAAAATCGATCGATAGAAAGGTGGTAGGTATCGATTTGAAGTTCTTGGGTTTTTTCCAAGATCTGCCGTAATGTGAAGATTTGGTCTATGGTGGAGTTTCCTGGTCTAAAGCCGCACTGATAAGGACCTATCAGGTTGTGGACGAATGGCTTGATAGACAGAGGTGGGTTTTAAGAAAAACCTATGGACGCTAGGGTCCTCTTGAGTGCACGTGTCTATCATTTAACCATCCTTCGGAAATACGTTGTTCTATTTCAATTAAGGTTGTTATTTCTTTCATTCGTCCCCATACAAAAAAAAAATCCAGTAGAGTGAACTGGGATTCGTCTGTACAAAGAATACTGGTTGTCATTCAAGCTTCCCTCTAGCAACCAGTTACAAAATTCGAATTTCATCTCAAAATTATTCGGAAGTAGTTCCTACACAGGTGTATAGTGATATGGATGCATATTTTCTGGAGACTCTTTGTTTGGAAACATTAAACTTTAGAGCCAAGCGCCTTATGCTAATGGAAGGATCGATCTCAACAGCTGCCAGAATTCTTTCATCGACCGAAACTCTTCTTATAGTTGCAGTTCCTGCTTTAGGTCTTGCTGTTAATACTGATCCAGTTTTTCCAAACCTTCAAAAGGTATTTCCAAAGACATTTTGAGAAGGAAGTCGTCTGTTGGGATGAAGTTCCTGGTATCTTCGTTGTGATCTTCTTGAATTTCCATTGCAAACCCCAACGAATTAAATTGCTGCGTATTTTTCTCTCGTAAATGAAGGCATTTCAAAAAGCTCTCTGATCAAACTCCAATCGTGACTTATTTTGATAAACTGATGAACAACTTTGTTTTCTTACTTCAAGCTTAAATCACCCTGAGAAGAGGCAAGTCGATTAGTATTTCGGTAGCAGGTTAAATACACTTTTTACTCTTGCAAAACTACTCCCATTGCAGCCTGTTGCAATAAAAGTCCGTAAAAAACCTAAAATTAGATTTTTTTCCTGTTTTAGATTTTTCCAAGTATCATAAAATGTATGGGTTTTTGAGTGCACTTATCAATGAAAATTTTATGATACGTGTATTCTTTGAGTGATAGGAACTGAATATTTATTTCTTATACATTGAATGAAAAGATAACAAATATCGTCCGTTGGAACAGCATACAATTGAAGTAAAACTATCTAAATAAAAGCTTTTTGATTTGTTACTTTTCGCTTCTGACCTTGTGTTTTTTTTTTATATTTTCAGATAATTCTTTAAGAACCTTGTTTTTTCCGAGAAGATTGAGTTTGAAAGACGCTTTAATTAGCGTGTAAAGTGAACCAACCAGTAATCAACTTATCGAAAAGGAATTTTTTCAACCAACAGAGAAGTCTAGGAGCTCGAGTCTAACTACAATTTATATTAAATTTTGCTAAGGCATAAAATCGAAAAAAGAAAATATGGATCCACGATATCCAGTTGGCTTATTTAAACCAACGTTGCCCCAGACCCTCCTCTGTGTGTGTAGGTTCCAGTTTATGTTTGCAATAGAGACACAATCCAAAAACCATCAGTTATATATCAAATCACTTTTTTTTAAGTGGAAAATTACGGAGATGCTGATAAGAATGGGTAAAAGAAAGTGTATTTTATCACGCACACAAGCATCACAAGCCATCCTGAGGGAATTGTGCACCCAAAATTTGAAAAACGATTTATTTGGCGCTCTCGTATAAAGTGAAGCTTTAGGAAATCAACCTGATCTTTCAGCCAAAAAGACTTCTGGAGTAAATCGACAAAGTTTAATAATCCACCAATCTCATTTGTATGAGTGAAATGAAAAACTGGATTCATAATATACAGTCGGTTTATTTGGTCAAATACCAAATTGCATGTCCTACATGTGCTGGTTCCAGTTTTCAATAGCTACGGTACCCAATACAAGAAATCCAGTACGCAGAACTTACTGTATAACGTGCCTGAGGAAAACTACAAAGATGCTGACCAGAAGTATTCGGGTTTTCCAGAGATTTTATTCAATGTAACATGAAAACGATTATTTGTAATCCATGAACAACAAAGGATTTGAATGATGTTCGTCTTAAGTATACTTAAACTAAGCTATCAACTCAAAGTATGAAATTATGTGGAAGCTAACTGGTAAGTGGACTTTTTAAATTAACAATAAAAAAAAAACTTGCCAACTTGTAGATATTTTATAAATTTAACTTGACAAAAATGACAAAAATCAAATATTTAAGCAGCTACCCGATTGTATTGCAATGTCAAAAGAAATAACTTTTTTTAAGTGAAACAAACTGTTGTCATAAATGTTTGGATAGGCGTGGGGTAGTGGCACCAGGTCTCGAAGAGTAAAAAATAATGAGTTGAAATTCTATTATTTTTATTGAATGGTAAAATCATAGAGCCTAACTGCGCTGACTATTGGCTATGAGTCGAAAATGTTTACCAAGTTTTAAATTTCAAGTGACATATAAAATATGATAGACTAATTCTATATTTTTTTGATCGGGAATTTCCAGGAGTTTATATATTGATGGTTTGTTAGTTGTTTCTGTTAAACTTTTATTTTTGGTAATTTTACAATTTTTTAGTAAATTTTCTAGATTAAGTGTAACTCTTCAAGTGTTGCATGTTGGGGGGTTTTGTTTGTTGAGGAGGTGTTCATGTTTTATAAAGTTTGTTATCTTCGTTTTCAATAAGGAGGGATATCGAAGTTGAACACGTTCAGCGTTTAGTTCCTTATAGTGGTGCTAGTAATGGCTCCAGTCGTTCAGTTGCTTCTGTTTTAATGAGTTTTGTATCGAGTGCACTAGATCTTGTTTTGTAAATATGTTGAATTTGTACACGTTTTCTGTTGAGCTTGCAGCTAGATCTGCTTGTTCATTCCCGCGTATACCAGTATGACCGGGAACCTACATTAGTTTAACTTTGTTTGGGGCTTTAATAATTTGGCATCTTATTTCGGTTATTAGTTCTGAGCTATTATTTGGGTTGGTGATAGCTTGAAGTACAGACATACTGTCAGAGCAGATTATTATTTTTTTTTTTTTGTTATTAAAGCTTTTGCACTCATGTGACGTTAGCTTTTTGTTTACGAGTTTCCAGGTAAGTTCCTTGTTATCTTTTCTAAGTACTGATGGATACTCGACAGTGCCTCGAGACCTGCTACAGGCTTAACAGAGCACGTCTGTTTGACTTGCAGTAGCTTCATTATCCTCGTTTTGAGCGTGTCATCGAGATTGTCACAGTCATCATCATATCCTTCGAGTGGAATAAGCCACTTATCATCGATTTTAATTGTCTCCAATAGCTTTGACTTGTAATTTTTGAGCAATTTGCCACCTCCAAACCGGTACATCAAAGCAAACAGGTGCTTATATATGTATCTTGTGTCATAGACCTTAGTTCGGAAGGGCACATATACTTTAAATATTGATAATTCTCGCCATGTTGTAGTCTCTTTTCCTTGACCCACTCTGAAAAAGTGAAGATCTCCGTAGCTATTCTTTTTACCATGAACCCTCTTAGTTTAACAGGACCCGTGAGTATGTTGTCTGTGAAATTAATCATGGTCATTCCGGACCCCTCTAACAATTTATATGCATACTCACAAACAAGTCCGTAACTCTGGGTTTTACTACGTCTGGCACAAACCCATTAAATGATGCCAACTTTGTATGCGTGAAGTATTTGAAGACTACAGGGAGTTCTCGTGGAGTCGCTAGTTGATTTTGTACATAAAAGGCGGTATACCTTATTAGCATAGAGCCGCTGTTATCTGGGGTTAATAATTTGTCGTTTGCCAGAATTACTATTAACAATAAAAATTCAAAGTCCTCTTGGCATGTAAAAAGATCAGAACCCTCCTTACTCGCCTCGAATTCCAATGTCACTTCCATACAATCTATGAGGTCGTTGTCTACTTTGCTATCCCACATGTCAATAAATCCGGGGGATTGCTGCAGCTAAATTAGAGCTTAACTGTGGGTTATTCAACCCTGTCAGTATGTATTGTATGATCGTTCGATCCGCTAAATGTACTCTTTTTCCCAGCATATTCATTTCAAAACAGAAATTTTCGATGGACTCGTTCGGTTGTCTTGTTCTTCGTGCCATTTGTTGGTGTACATCTCTTTCGTTCCGTTGGAAGGAGAAGTTGGCTCTGAACTCGATTGTCATTTGTGCCCAAGAGCAGGAAGTCTCTTGATTAGTGTCCCACCAGAACTTTGCGGAGCTTTTCATTTTTGTTGCTGCTGCCATCAGGAGGGCCCTTTCGTCCCACTCATATATCTTGGTAAGGTTCTCAACGCGGTCTATCCAGCTGCTGGCTGACATCGATGTTGGATCGCCTGGAGTAAATGATGACAATGTCTCAGCAATGTCTTTAATACTACACTGTATTCCAGGTCTTTGGTTTCGAAGCGTTTTAATATATTCGCAAGTTCTCGTTCTTTAATCAAGAGATTCCTTTTGTTTTCTATTAGATTCCTCTCTCTTCGAATGAGGTCCCACTCGCGCTCTTCCCTTGTTTGGCTGTCGTGCGTTCCTGTTTCGGACGCGGTTCGCACTTCACCGGTGGTTGGAGCTCCCGAATCCACATTCGACTTGTTCGATCTAGGTGCAGATCGGTTTTGGTTTTCCTTATCGTAGCCGAGAAGCCGACTCACAAGTGTCCTTTTTTTCCTGATGTAGGCAATCCTCGATTCCTCAGTTCGCTTTGTAGCTGCTTAGTGCAAAGTTTTTCTATTTTAGTTTAGCTGTAAAGAGAATTAGTTTTCGTCAACCTGGTTTTAACATGTCCCATCTATTGTCCGTACAATATGAAAAATTTGAAATAACTTATATGCAAAAGTACCACAATCTTTGCAGTACACTGCTTTGGTTAAAAATAAACACAAATTTTTCATATTATTACAACTAGTTACCATTTAACTTAACTTTCACAGTTCAAGGCAAATCGCACTACTGATGTTGCGTCTTTTGGTCGGTAGTTGAAATTTAATTAAATTTTTAATTTTAAATTTTAATTTTCATAGTCATCTTTCTCAAACAAGGCTTTGTAGCCTGTGTACCATTGTTCGAAAGTTGCCCCAGTTACCTCTTCTTATCTAAATTCTTGAATGTTCTTGTTGAGTTACATAGACAAAAACATACTCGGGTGATGACCTTTCCTTCTTTTCACCCAGCACTTTGTCAGCCAGTTTACCAATTAAAGTATTTTGGTTAGTCATCATCATCAGCACTGAGAAAATATCCATATTTTAACAATATTGTCCGATGTATTTGGCGGTGTCGTTGAGATGTTGACTGTTTGACTGATGTATATTAATTAGAACATACCTCACGCGCACATAAGCTTTAATTCTATTACTTTTAACATTTATGGTAATTTTAATTTTTTATATTTTTTTTTATAAGGCACTAACAAACTTGAAAACAACTAACAACGAGACAACCTTAGAAGCATAAAGAACTATAAGGAGGCAGTTCCACACTTGACGTGTGGAATGTGAGGGCATAACAGTACGCATGGGTCCACACACGTCAGAATGTATTAGTTCTAAAACTCGCCTTGAAACCATTCCGGTTTTGAGATATAACCTCTTATTCATAAAAAAACAATTAACAATCTTGACCTCTCAGAAAATGACTTGATAAACCATGTCATTCGATCCCAGGCAGGGATCTTCTGGGATAGCAGCAGTTATTTATCTCCAGTCGGGATTCTTTCCATAAACCTGGATTCGGCATCGTCATCCACTCTCTTGTTTTATACAAAGGTCACTTCTGGCAAAAATCGTAGCTAACCCACCTTAATCGGCCCTATCGTGGTAACCGTCGGAGCGGAGTTTTCTCCGCAACGCATCTTTTTTCGGAGATTCAATTTTGAAAATTTTCAATCTAACGAATATTTTTATTCGATGTCTCTTAAAAGAGATTTCGTTCATTTGACTCTATACTAATGTCTAGAATTTCGAAAAGAAAAAGAACCACACAGTGTACCCTAGTTAATGTTTTCTATTAATTACATATTTATATGTACAGTCGACTCTCGTTTTTTTTTTGAAATGCAAATATATCATTTTGGAAAGGTAATTTTGTCTTTTCTATGAATTTGGGTCAAAGAAAGCTCATTTCTATGGAATTGAGATGATCTCAGTACTGTTAATCAATGCGTTTATGAAATTTTTAACAAATGACCCAGAAGCACATAGTTTTTCTATGTTTTTGAAATGCAAATATATCATTTTGAAAAGGTAATTTTGTCTTTTCTATGAATTTGGGTCAAAGAAAGCTCATTTCTATGGAATTGAGATGATCTCAGTACTGTTAATCAATGCGTTTATGAAATTTTTAACAAATGGCCCAGAAGCACATAGTTTTTCTATGTTTTTGAAATGCAAATATATCATTTTGGAAAGGTAATTTTGTCTTTTCTATGAATTTGTGTCAAAGAAAGCTCATTTCTATGGAATTGAGATGATCTCAGTACACCATTCGAAACTGGAGGGACTCTTAATACTACGAATTATCGAATGTCAAATGGTTCGAAATTTGTTAGAGAAAATAAATAAGACTTCGAATTACTAGGTATTGATCAATAAATTATTATTTATCAACTGCTATAGAGCTATGAAAAATAATTAGATTGTACATGTACATTCGTAAACATAAAAACCTATTCATCAGCTCTAACCTAAAGTTTTCCATCAAAGACAGATGATTTGACTGAATCTTTTTGATCATCTCTAACCTTTCATCTAGTTTGTTTGGAGTTGAAGAGCGCATACTGTCTGCACGTACTGCATGTAGATCAATTGACGGTGGTAATTTAATAAGCTTCGATTTTAATTCCTCTACCTCCTTACGTAGAGCAATTAGCTCATTATCTTTTTGTAAAACAGCCGCCTGAGCTACAGCAGCAGCTTCTATTAACATGTTCCCCAATCTTTATATCTACAAGCACAAACTTGGTAAGTGTCGTCTCAACATAATTCGAAAAAAAACTTTCCTTGTCCTCGCTTGAATAAGCATATGTTTTGAAAACATAAAATAGAAATTTAAATTTTCTATTAACTTTACTAAATTCAGTTATTATAATAAATTATATTAAGAAAATTTTTAAATTTTTCACCACACACAACAAACGGTTTGAATGACAGTTTCGCACAAATACAAGGGGCACAACTAGTGTCATCTACGACAAATTTTGGTGGCAATCCATTAACGATTCCTTTCGACTGTAATTGTTTCAGTGAAGCAATGTTGAGATGACCCATTCTCAGCAGCGCTCTATTATTTCCATCAACATATTTCTTTTTTTTTTTACTGTAGCAATCTTTTGCCATGTGTCCCTTTGTTTAGGGAGACCACACTTACGCCTTTTCTCTGGAACAAACTTCAAAGATTCAGATCGACCACGATGACGCAGATCACAAATGCTGCACCATCAAGAATTTCCACAATTGCTGCACCTTCAAGAGTTTCCAACCAGAATAGAAAAAAATGTCCTTTTCTTTTCTTTTAACTTTTTTTAACTTTATTTGCACGTAGTTTTGTTCTTCTTGTAGTGAATTTAAGGTTTTGTTTTAGTTGTTTTTAGAATAAAGATAGTTTAAAATAGATAAGAAATGATAATTAAAGTAAAGAAAATTTAAATTTACGGATAAACAAATTTAAAACCGATTTAAAGAATAATTCAAAGAATACATATTGAGAAGAATTATTAAAGAAACTCAATATATTTACGGCTTTTTATACTCTTTCCGTGTGCACGAGTAGTAATTTTGATTTAAAAATTAAATTTACAGTTAACCAAAAATGGTGTTTCTGGTTTACACCCAACCAAGTTTTTTGGTTGAACCAACCCTATGTCCTGAGTAGAAACTGCTAAAACCAATTTTTTTCCATTATCATATCTGCATATATGCGGATATATTGGTTTTTCACAGTTGTTAATGTTCTTAAACCAAACATCAAAACTATATCCACTACGAGCACCGTGTTTAATGTATTCTCTATATTGACCACAACCCACCTCTTTTTTACCAGTTTGTGAGTCGTAAAAATTTTTAGAAAATTTTAAGTCCATTTCGAGAAAATCATTAAAACTAATACCTGGAACTGCATCATACAATACTCCTTGAAAAAATCCATGAATAGAATATGATACATTTCCTTTGTATAACATTTCGTTAATCGGTAATCCAACTTCCGCCGGACACCAAATAAACGCATGTATCTCTCTCTCACAGCAGGATACGGTTTACCAATCTTCCTCAAAAACATTATTATTTATAATAAACAAAGTGAAAAGAAAATTGAAAATCATTTTATCCTCTACTTGTTAATCTGGTAATTGTAGATCTTGTTCACAATTATTATAAGTCCAAATAACAGAAAATTTGTCTTCAAAAGTTTCTCGATTATATATACCAAAATTTTTATGACTACTATAAGGTATATTTAATACCTCATGAAGTCTCTTTTTTATTATAGCAAATTTTCTTGTAGAGTCACTTAACCTACCAATTTGTGAATTTAAGAATTCAGAATTGCTGTCCATATAACGATCCGCGTTATCTATAGTATTTATTAAAGATAACAGTATACTAGAAATGTACGAATCATCTAAATCTATTATCTGAATCAGCAGAAACTCTGCAACTAATGATAAACCGTCTTGTAGACTATTGCAATAAATGGGGTTTGTTAATCAACACTGACAAAACGAAAATCATGGTATTCTCACGTTCAACTCGAGGTGAAGGGAGTAACACTTGGACTCTGGATGGATGTCATTTAGAAGTATCTAAGGAATACAAATATTTAGGAGTACTGCTAAACCCAACTCTGGATTTCAGAAAACACCTTGCGGAAAAAGCGAAATCTTCACAAAGTCTGATTAATTTCACATGGAAAAAAATTTTCTCAAATGACCACATAAGCCTGTCAACAAAATATAAAATTTTCAATGCAGTCATAAAATCTACGCTTTGCTACGGTGCACAAATATGGGGAACGCAAGAATACGACGACATTGAAAAGCTTCAGAGAAATTTCATTAAGAAAATCTTTAACATCCCATTAACCACACCAAACTATGCAATTTATTTAGAAACAGGACTTCCAAAACTATTTACTTCAACTTTAAAGTTACAAGCTGACTATATAATAAAAGTACTTGGGCTTCGAAACTATCGTTTGTGCAAAATAATGTTACTTTACGAATCTCGAAACAAGGACTGGTGGTTGAGGGCATGGGATAACATCGCTGCTTCCTGTGGGGAACAAATGCCGTTGGATTATAGTAACACCAACGAGGTCAAACTAAAATTATACGAAATAATACAAAAAGTCGAAGACACTGATCGAGAGCAGATGATCGAAAAAGCAAATAATTCACAAAGCAGAATTCTATATAGCCAACTAGATTTCAACTTGTGTGTCAAAAATTATTTTCAAGATTGTTTCAGCTACAAAGATATTTCGCTTATTTTTAAAGTTAGATGCGAACTCATCTATTTAAATGGAACACCATTTAACGGAAGCTTCGTCCAGTTTTGTAATTTGTGCAACTTAAAAGCCAAGGAAGATTGTTTCCATTTCTTAAGTGTATGTCCGATCTTTAGAAGTCAACGAGAGTCACATTTTGGTAGAGCAACACTTTCAATGCAAGAGACAATTGAAATCTTAAACGGATCAGATTGGGTGAGACTTGTCAATTTTGTCAGAGTTTGCTACCGATACAGAATGCTTCTTATGTCAGAATATTCCTAACACATCATACCACATCAAACTAAATATAAGTTAATTTACAAGACTACTAAGTATTTTATTATACCTACATTCATTTGTTCAATTTTTATTAGTTCAAAACTCTAAAGTTACCAGTCGAGCTGACGGCATAGCCAACGCTTTAAATTCATTAATACTCATATATGTACATGTAATTAAAAATCTGCAATAAATGAATCTTTGAATTGAAAATTGAATTGAATAAATCTAAATCTAAATCTAAAGTTTTCCTCAAATCTAACATTAACTGAAACTTCTATTAATTTTGTATGTAGTACCTGGTATTCTTCTCTAATGGAATCTCTATTTTCCTTATATTAAATCTAAGAAATTTTAATTGGTTTATGAAGAAAACAAAGTCGCTAAAACTGACAAATTAATGATTAAATTCTTTAATACGTATATTGTACATATTATCACAAATATAATTTATATTATTAATTAAACCCTTGGTCCAATTGTTACCAATGTAAATTATGTAAAAAATTTGGAATAATATTAATTGAATTTTAAAATCGTGTTTGAATTTATTTATCAAATAAGCACAAATTGCTATCCCTGCTACTTTCTTAAATTTTCTGAAATTTTTTACGTTACTTATGGACATTCTCCAATTGCTCTATATAAAAGAGAAAATATCATTCTTTTATCTTCTTTTATTATTAACGCTTTATGTAATAAAATTAAACAATCTTCTGTATCTTCGATATTATCAAATTTTTTACCTCTATTTTTTATTATGTCTTCTACTAGTATTCTTGCCAAATCAAAATCTATAGAATCTTCTTCAAAATCAAAAGTTAACATTAACTTAATTTCATACATTTCTTATATGTTATACTGGGAAGTTACATCAAGAGGTGAAATTTTATAATTTAGAAATTAAAATTGAAGCCAGCTCAAAAAATGGCTGAAGGCCCAAGCGCAAAAAAATACAATTAAAGATGTTGGCTGGTTGGCTGATGAAATACGAATAAATAGTCGTCGCTATGCGACGAACGACTGTGAGAGAAAAAAGTACTAGATTAAAAAAAAAAGTAACTATTGAGCAATCTATGCAAGACAACGAACCGTGAATGGTACCAAACACTAGATTTTAGATTTAGCTGGAAAAAAAAAAAGTGGCACTGCTAACACTGGAGTCGTGTGAACACTGAACTCCCTTCTTACCACATATACGACAATTGAATGGAAATGGACGAATTTTGCTATTGTTGTACAAGAATTTGTTTGGTTTACCCTTCGACTTCGAGTACAGTGCCCAAGCTAGGTTGTCCATTGCTGTTGTGTTCTTTCTTGCGATCGCTGATTTCAAGAAGTCATATACACACAATGTCAAAGTCTGGATACCGGGTTGGAAGCTCCAAAAGTTTTTACTGCAATGCCTTCCACTGCAACATCGAGCCCAGCTGCTGACAAAATCAGCTCATCAGCCACTGTCAACAATTTCTCCTCGAATGGACCACCGCCAGTTCGCACTTTGGAGGCTTTATTGAAAGACAATTTGTTCTTCACTTGGTACTTTTGGTCTGCAAATGTCTAAACGAAAGAAAATAAAACATTAAAAAGTAATTATCTAGCCTCGGCTCAGATTTATAAACATAATAATTTTTCATCATATATTTCCTAAGATCTTGGCGTATATAATGCAAATCATCGTCTAAATAATAAAAGTAGGTACTAACCTTCCTCCAGCCTTTTTGATCTTTTATTGGTGGTCCAATTGAGTTGAGCCGCTCTGTCAGCTCCTTCCAAAGCCTCGAAGAAGTGGCCCCCCTCCCCTGCTGGCAATTTGGCAACATGTTTTTTGCCAAATCGAGATGTTTGGCCATAAAATCTGCCATCAAGTTTTTTTGTTGGATATTTAATTTATTTAAGTTTGACCTAAAAAGATTATTGGTTAAAATTTTCATACTAAATAATAATATTTACATATTTTAAAGGCAATTTCCTCCTATCCGTGAGCTCTTTATGTTTCGAATGAAATTCAGTTCGATAACTGAAGACAAAATTTAAAATTATTGTACTAGATGCTCGATAGTTAACTCGATAACGTGAGAGGTAGTGCCAAATACACACTATTCAGTCACGTATTATTCGATCACTGATGCCGTGATTCGACCCCTGCTCTGTGCATCGAACGCGTCTTGGACATTTCTGAAAGCAAATCTTTGTCCAGAACGGCGTCAAGTTCTTGTAGCACGTTTCATCATAAATGCAAATTCATTTTCTCGTTGAGTTGTTGCTACTTGAATTTGTCTGCCTTGGTCATTATTTTGATTAGCCATAATCCTTTTAAATGTGAAGCAGTCTCTTTTAATGTGACCTTTATTACCACAATAATGGCATTTAATGGTGGTCCTCAGACTATTTTTGTAAGGTTTGAATTTGTATTTATTTTTAAGGTTATGTGCTTTCGATCTGTGATTTTTTTCTTTATTATAGGTGATAGTTTGCAATAACTCATCACTGGTATCTTTACTGTAGTTTTTCAATTTTATTTCATGAGCCAGGAGTAGATTTTTCACAAACGCCAATGTTAAGTTATCTTGTGCTAAAGTTTCAATGGCAGTTATTACTCCATTGTAAGATGATGGCAAAGTCAACAACAAGTGGGACACTTTGTCCATCTCTTCAATTTTAGCTCCAGAAGCTAATAATTCGGTTATCAAGTTGTCAAATATATTAAAGTGACTCAAAAGCTGACCCTCACTCTTGAATTTCAACGAAAATAATTTCTTCCGTGCAGCTAACTGCGACGCCAAACTTTTTCTGACATAAATGGCGTCCAAATTTCGTTAAATTAATTTGAGAAAACGTTCTTTCAACATTACCCAGAGTTTCAATCACCTAGACTGAGAGTGAGCAACAGATGACAAACAATGTCGGATTCTTCCAGTGAAGCACCCGTCGAACGAAGATTTCTTACGACTACAAACGCAATTTTCGACAAATAATTTTACTTTATTTACTCAAACTATTCTATTCAAATAATCATTCCTTTTCAACTCTAAGCATTTGCAAGTATGTTATCGTCTCTCCTTCCCTTTCTAGCTCGTTTTACGACTTTGTCAAACTTTAACTTGCAAGTGTATCATTTTTGGCGTCAAATTTCATTCATAGAAGTGATTTGCGTGTATAAGCAACTGACTTGCGATTCCTTTTCTTTCAAATGTTTGACATAGCGCTGAGCACAGATCATAGGCAGCCTATTTGTCTTTCGCATATTCAAGATGACTGTCTGCAATACGCTGAATTATCTGCGATTTACATTTTTTTCACTATGCCTTTGTAAAGCTTTCAGTCCTTCTTTTGCCACAACTTCACTTTCTCCGTCTGTAGCAGATATTTGCACCATCTCCGTGTGAATTTTATTCTTTTTACTCCTCCGGGATAAAAAAATATAGAAAGAGAAAAACTTGGTTTCAATTTTAGATTAATTTTATTTAAATTGATCTTCGCTTAAAGAACTACACAAGACTGATACACAAAACTAGACTAAAAGACTTAATTCTAAGAAACCTCTTTTATATCAGAAAAATATGCATAAGCAGCAACTCCACTTATACATACATATGGAACTCTTGCATAGATTCATATCGTCATCTTTGGTGACGATACAATTATGTTCTTTGTTTACTTTACATTAATATTTTTATGACATCCCTCTTGGTGTCGATTAATTTGGTTTAGAAATGCAAAGTGCATTTCTTTGTTTCGGATTTTATAGCATTTCTTTGTTTAGGATTTTATAGCATTTCTTTGTTTAGGATTTTATAGCATTTGTTAATTGGTTTAAGTTTACTCAAGCAAATATGCTTGGTACTTCTTTGTTAATTGAATTGGGGATCAATTCTATAACTTGTGCGCTGCTTCGATGTATGGCATAAGCTCCATTTCACTAAGTAGTGTTTCAGTTGGAAATTTCAAATTTACTAAAATTGGTTCCATCGAATAGCGGAATCTTGTAGTTTTCGATGCGAATGTGTAATATTTCAAGATCAGGTCTTCGTATAACACACATGCTCTTCGTATGACCCAGTGATAATCCGTTGGACAGACAGCAATTAACAGATTTACAGCAATTTACAGATTTACAGCAATTTACAGATTTACAGCAATTTACAGATCGTTGACGGCACTCCAGATTTATTAATTTTCAACCACAGTCTTAATAGTCGATTAATTTCGAATATATAGATATGGCTCGAATGGACCAAAATGTTTCGACTAAAATTGATCTTCAATTTGATCAAAAGGTTTTGGCTGAAAACTAATCTTCAATTTGTAAAATAAAAAGACTTGGATGTATCCACGTGGAGTTTTGGTAGTATAATGAATTTATTGCAGCAAAATTTCTGAATGACAGCGACAGTGACAGTGAAGTTTTTACATGGTGGAACTTGAGAAGTTGTTGCAAATAATTAATTAAGCCGCTGTATGGTTACATCAGTTGTGGTGTGGTTATATCTGCTGTGCTTAAGGTTCTGTTCACAACACCGACCATTTTCTTGCGGCAAGTATAGAAAATATATATTAACAGTTCTTTGCGTATGCCTTGGGGTCTGGGTCCATAACCTGTTGGAATATGCACCAAAAAAAAAGGAATGATATTAAAGATGTTTATATGAAAAAAATAAAATAAAGGAATTTTATTATTTTAGGCGGAGTATGGTGGTTTTAAAATCAAAATAGAAAGTTTTTGTGACCTTCATCCCGCTTATGCGTTTTAAAGATGGCGTATTAAGGATGGTTAAATGCATTTATTACAATATAAAAATGTTAATAAAGAATAATGTTAGGAGAAAGCATGTGCTTCAAAGTTCTGACTGTGACAGAGAATGAAAAGAATCGATTAAGAAACTCAACGAAGATTTTGTTGTTGACGTAGGAAGTGGTTTCTGGTGCTGCCAAGTTGAACATCACATGTGCGTAGTATTAAGTTGGATACTTAACACATACAATGATAAAATTGATCAAATAATTTAGTCTCCTCAATGTTCACAAAGGCTATATTCAATTCGTTCTTCTCAAGAACAAATGGTTTCAAAATTTGCTACAAATTTTGGGTTTCGTTAGTATTCTGAGTGTTAAGGATGATCACACTTACGCTTTCGATGCTCCAAGAAAATACGCCAACTTGACTTCAGGAAAGAACGCCCTTTTTTTGTTTGTTTTTTATTTTGTTTTATTAGCACGTAGGATTGTTGCGATCAAAAATATATGTTGATAGAATTTTAGAATTTTAACTATGCTAGAAGGGTCAAACCTTTTAATTTTGAAGAAATGAAAATTAAAGCCAATCAAGCAATGGCGGAAGGCCCAAGAGAAAATATTAAGAGATGATGCTTGTTGGTTGGTGGTTGGTGTACGATTTTTTCCCAGTACCCTCAGGTTTCAATCGCGCTTCGTGATCTATGAAATATGCTGAGCATGCCACATAATTTTCGTTGCACAGTTTATACTTGGTTTCTATGGCTTCAATATCTAATGCTGCTTCTCTGGTCTTTGGTCTGAATTTTATGCATAGTGCATAGGTTTCTTTGACTGCGAGCCACAGTTCTCTTAACTCTGACTTTCTGACTTCGAGAGCGGAAAGTGTGTGCCCGTGCTCCGGCACCTCTTTCGCCGCTTGGTGAAACTTGACCAGTTGATCAGTCGAGAAAATGAAGTCTTCCATCAAAGCCATCACAGAAAGTGCTTTTAAGATTGTATAAATGACAAGGAAGCGACACGGAACCAAGAAAATTCAAAACTCGTGGTTTAAAGCACTAGAATCTTCAAAAGGCTTGAAAGATTCTACTGGGGGCCAACCCACCCCGGCTTGGATACACCGTTATCAACGGTGTGTGCGGCACGAACTAGAAAAAGTAAAACGCTATAAAAAACGCAGACTCCTTCGAAGAAGAAGGCAGACGATTAAATTTCAAAATACCAAAAAATAGGCTGGGGAACAAAACAAACCCGCGTATATCGAAGATGCCTATCGAAAATGAAAAGCCTTTAACTACCGCGATGGAAACCGAATACCTAGGAACCGCTTCAACCACAAAAAATACTGATATTTCGTGTCAAACCACGAAAAAATTACGCGTTTTTCGGTCAGGGTGCAACACAAAGAAATTTTTTTTTTATATATTTAAAAATTGCCAATTAAGAATTTTCACTTACCCTGTATAATTTTAGATATAAAGATGCTTCGCTCCAGGTTGTTGTTGTCCAGGTCGCGTGCGTTGGTTCCAAATTGATGCCAGCAAACAAAATGGCAGCGTACTAGCAGCGTAGCCAGGTAATGTGGCTGTCCTTTGCTGCAATTTCCACAGCTTTCTTTTTCAGCGTGCGCGGCGTGGCAAAGGATTGTGCCCCTTTTTTGGGGCAGCGTGCGCAGCGTGGTCGGACGATGTGCCTTTTTTTTGGCAGCGTGCGTAGCGTGGTCGGACGTGGTGCCTTTTTTGGCAGCGTGCGTAGCGTGGTTGGACGTGTGCCTTTTTTTTGACAGCGTGCGCAGCGTGGTCGGACGTGGTGCCTTTTTTGGCAGCGTGCGTAGTGTGGTCTGGCGTCAATGGCGTTCAAAAATCCACCCGACGGACCAAGGGATTAACCACACTTACGCGAATTTCCACTGATTCTGCAGACCTCACTCACTCCTTGCTTAATGTTGCACCGTTCGAAAGAAAACTCTTTTCTTTATGGTTTCAATTACACGTAGGATTGTTTATTTCAATTCAATTACTGATTTTAATTTAGTTACAAAACGAGTTTAAACCAAAAGGTGAAGTTTATAAACTTGGAAGAAGATAAATTAATTTAAAGCCAACTCAAATTAAAATGGCTGAAGGCCCAAGCGCATTTTATAATTATAAGATGTTGTGTGGTTGGCTTGAGTCGTCGCAATAAGACGATCGACTCTGATTTGAAAGGTATGGTGAAAAATGTACTTGATTTTAGATTTAGATGGGGAGTGAGTGATGACTGCTCACTGGCACTCCCATTCAGAGTCGTGTGAACAATATTATCTGTCGATAAAAGTCTACCTTATGCTGTAGTTAATACTGTAATTCTGGTCTGTAAGTTATAACCTGGTACAAACCTTTGTGGTGTGCTAGTTACCTTTGTGTTTTCTCCGCTGTCCACCTCGTACTCCAACAGTAAATGTCTCTCAAGACATTCATTTTATAAAAGAGCTCTTTAATTTGACTCAATAAAATTTACATTAATTTATTAAAGATTTTAGATTGGAGCTGAGAGTTTTTCTTTTCATTAAAACGTCCGAACTGTCCAAGTATCAAAAGTAGAAGAGAGAAAATGTAAAATGCCGGAAGTGGCATGGCGACAAATATTTTATGTAGATTTGTTTCGTCAACTACCTTGAAACTTTTCTCGTCGCGAGTAATTAATGGACACATTCACTTTAAGTGTTGCTGCGTTTCACTTTCTAGTTTTGTCTGCGGCTTTTCTGTGTTGCCATAATTCTATGGCTAAATCTTTTAACTACGTTTTTTAAAATGTACATCCGCTACTGACTCTTGTGATAATCTTTTAATATCTTGATATATAGAAGGTAAAGTAATACTCGTTATATTGTTTAGTCTATATGCCACCACTTGGCGATCAGTACCTGTTGCGTCTGGCAACTTACTTAAATAAAACTCGGTACACAAAAAAATACTTGGTTACATCTATGAATATTTTTATTTCTTTCACTTTACAATTTGCTCTCTGCTGTGGTCGGAATACAACTGGTCTTCAAATTCTTCAAAGGTCGCCAGTCCAGTTCACTATTTGCTTTCGCCGCCCTGCCGCCCCATTACCACCAGTCAAGAATGTTGTAGATACCCACGGTATCTAGCAGCTTGTACCATGTTATTGCTTTCCATAGTTCGTTAATACAATAGGCACCGCCGAAAGTGCCGATGATCGCACATACCAATTGGAGCTTTGACATCGTGATTGATTATTATTTGTTCTTCGCTATTCTTTATATGGGAGTCGTAGGGAACGTCGTCGAAGGAATATGATTATTGGCTCCATGAATCATATTGGTAATCGACCTGATCGCATTCCTAAACGATCGATCCATTAAATGCTTTTCTTTGTTTACAAGTGGGTATATGATACTGGCGGTGTCGGTGTTAGATTGTAATTCATTCTTTTATTAGGTCAAATGGTTCCTGTGTTTATGTTGCGGTAGGAATATTGCGGCGGGCAATGAATGATGATGATTTTAAATTTGACTCATGTTGCGTTGCGCAACAGTACCCAACCGATTCACAGCGATTCCAATTTCATTCAATTTGTCATCTACCATATTCATGTGTTTCTCGATAGAATCAGCATAATCCTTAGAAGATATAGATAATGCTACTGCAGTACCAATAAGTACAATGGATCCTGCCACAGCTAATGTCACCAATTCTCTCTTCTTTCTAGGATATGGATTATTCGGTATTATCGGTATTATATTTTTCTTCACTGATTGTCTCTAATTTACTTGTCAATGGGGTATCGCTCCTTAGCTTACTCTTTTCTATGTTCTTATCCCATTTGAAGTTGGTCCAGAACCTCATAGATTGGTCAGTATAGTAGATTCTTTGTTATAAGTTTCTAATTTGGATTCCTTATCTCTTATATGATTAAGAGTTCTTTCCTTGGGTAAAGGAGATTTTGATCGAATTGGTCTACTAATAGATTGTTTTTCCTTCAACTTCATTGGATCCCTAGACGGACGTTTAGTAAGAAATCTTAAACGACTTACCGCTTGAGACAGATTATTTTCCACAGCCATGTCATGCAGGATGGTCCTCTCCGCAGTTGATTCATTTGGCTGCACTACCCTCATGTCTAAGAACGGTGCAGCAACCCGGCTCATGTGGATGCAAACATTTGACGCACTTGTATGTGCTTGCACAGTTTTTTGCCAGATGACCGAATTGCTGACTACGTCGACATTGGAGTGCGTCATTGTTGCCCCTGGGTTTCTCACAATAGACACGCGTGTTAAATAAGTATCTGATTTTTAATAGTTCATCGGGCCTAGTACCCGGTTTAAGTTTAACTAAGAAGAGATTGTACCTTATTTTAGCAGCCTTAGAACGGATGGTTTCAAAGACTGTTACCTTGTCAACATTAGTGATTTTTTCCCTTAATTCCGTCAAGATTTCCGCTTCTGAGAAGTCTAGGGTGAGTCGCCTTAGGTCAATATTAGAAGTACGGTCTTCCTTCAGAGAGAAGGAGTGCGCCTCAACATCGCTGGTCCTCCTTAAAAGTGTAATGAAATACAGCTGGTACCAACGTTTAGACCACCACATTATAGGTAATAGTTGTCCTCACGTTGGATCGCCATATTACATTTGTATGGTTGGGAGAAATGTGTTTGAATCCCTTGTATGCAGCAGGTTGGCACGCTTGTCGACGCACGGCTTACGCTCGTCGGATGGGGGGGATCTTGCTGCGTTGGTACCATACAAAAATAATAAAATTTTCGTGCCAGAAAAAAATTGAGATAATGAATTACTATCTATTAACAAGAGAGAATGCTCGTTGACCATCAAGCTAAAACTGAATGCCTTTATCACCACAGGTGGTGTGTGTGTGTAACCCAAAGGCTACATGGCTACCCTTATCCATTAGTAACGTATCACTTCTCCGGTTTATTTCATTCATTTTTCCCAATTTACTTCCCATTAATTTATAATTTCAAAGACAGCAACTTTCAATTTCAACAAAAATCTTACGATTAAACGCCATTTGAATTGGTAGTTTTCTAACGTTTCGCCATTGTTTTTTCTCCTCTCAAACCTCTTTCTCCTTGCCAATCTGTTTTCCTTTACTCCGAAGATTTCTTTTAACCCCTCTGAAAGAGTCTCCACACTCACACAAGAAATTTGGCTGTGCATATAACCACTCTTCTGCTTTCCCCTTCAACTTTGACACGAAAAGGGTGCGAAGCACATCTTCACTCACACCATAGACTTGCTTCACATTATTTAGTTGTGTCAACCAAATATCTATGTTTGCACCACCGTTGTAGTCTGGCACGAGTTCTTTGTATGCGGTGTATAGTTGAATGTTGTTTGATGTCACTCCTGTTGTCGTTTCAGTTGTCATACTTGTTGTCGGTCCCGTTTCCTTTGCTGTTGTCGTTCCTGTTGTAACTTCTATTTCATCGCTTGTTGTCTCTCCCGATTCCACTCTATTTGTCGTTCCCGTTGCCACTCCCGTTGTCATATTCAACATTCTTTTTAGCAGCTCATTTTCTTTCGTCACCAAGTCTCTTTCTCTTTTCAAAAGAGCTATCTCCCGTTGCAACAACTCGTTGTCTATCTGCTTTTGACGATCCGTTACTACACCGCCGTTTGTTTCACGTTCTTCACACGATGTGTATTCCTCTTCATCGCCGTCGTCTTCGTCATCGTGTGACTCCTTTCCCGTTGTCTCTGGCGTTGTTGTTTTTTTTTCGGCGCTTCTCCACGTTGCTGTGATGGAATTTCACTGAGGCGAACAGCTAACGTCGCCTTCTTCCCACTGCTTTGTTTTCCCAATCGTTGCAACCACTCGCGCAACTGAGCAGCTGTGTATTCTGATGCGTCGACTTCCATCGTATCGAAAGAAAAATGTACGAGTAGAAAAAAAACTAACCACTAAATGAATTTGCACGAGGGAGGAGAAAAAAATTGTGCGACACGTTATTTGAAACAAATTAACCGCGGGGACAGCAAAAATTTTTCGCAACAAACTGTTTTTTTCTTTTATTTGGATTTTTTGTATCCCACTTCTGATATTTTTAGTAAGGGTTTTTAGCAAGCAAAAGTTTTCAATCACAAAAACACGTCTGTCTTCTTCGAATCTTTTATACAGAATGACTCTTTATTTCTTCTATTCTTCTACTTCTACTCGCCATACACTTATACATACATCATTATAGTAACATGGTAACATGCAATACCTTAACATTATGCTCTTACTACTACAATGGTAACATGCAATACCTAAACATTATGTGCTTACTACTACAGAGTGTGACCCCTCACGGCAAAATTCTCCACTTACTCTTACGTTCCACATACTCATGAACATGTTGTATGATTACTTATCTTATACACTACTACAATACTAGAGAGTGGACTCAATACGTCACTCCACTACTAATAGAAAAAAAAGCACAAGAAAAAAAAAGAACCGATCAAGTGCAAGTCATGGATATGAATGACGTCTCAATTTAAGAGATTAACTTAACTCAACACATTATTTGAAATTTTTTTTTCTTTTTGTTTGTTTTTGTGTGATCAATAGCGATAATGGATTATGTATTACGTAATCATTTAAAAGTAAATACAGATAATTTTACTCACATTTGTTTTGCTTTAACAGGGTGATCCATCCAGCGTTGTGCGCACAAAGGTGGTGACGATCCCGAATTTTTTTCCTGTTGTATGTTATATATATGTATGTAGGATTTTCCTCTTAAACACTTCATTTTTCTTTCTTAATAAAAAATACTTTATTTCATCTTCAATTTCTACGCGTCGACCGGCGAAACCAAGAGGTAAATCTACTCTACTCAACAAAATTCACAAGTTATAACCCTTCTTCTCTTTACATAGGTCACCCAGGTATATATGAGTTATACGGAGGGGAACTAGTTTTGTTATTTTGCTTTGTTCCTGTCGTTCGTCACGTAATTAGGTTTGTCTTGTCGGTGTTAAAAAGGTCTGGTGGTTGTAGCGGGTCGTTGTTGCTTTTATCCTACAATCGGCGATCCTGACGGATCATTCGCCCTGAATGACGGATTCCACGCTTTCATGTTCTCGGCCACTGATGTTGTTTTATTTGGCCCTTCGTGTTCACCAACCTTCTCTTCATCATACCCCCATGGCTCAATTTCCTTACAACCTTGTAGGGCCCGTTGAATTTTGGCCGAAGTTTCATGCCTGACCCGAATTGTGTACGTTTTATGGCAACTAACGTATTCAACTCATGTTCTTTAGCGGGGACTCGTTTACTGTCGAAAGTTTTCTTGTTTTCCAATTGGATTGCCTTAATATTTAGACGGACCTCTTCCCGTATCAAATCTCCGGACCTCTTCCCGTATCAAATCTTCGACCAGGATTACCAAAAATACTTGCTTGCCTCTTCAGACGATCCAAAACCTCAGCTGTTCCCGTACTCTTTTTTGGATGAAGCCAAACAAATTTCGAGAAGGCATCTACCACTACGAGAATATGGTTGTATTGTTTCCTTTGTAGTGTTCGTTTAAGTCCCGTCGTTGGTAAGTTAAGTTCCGTAAGTTTAGTTCTCAGTTCGTCCACTGTCAAACCCAAAATTTCATTCCTCTCCATACCTCTCTACTACCTACTTTTACCCCTCACAATTAAGTTCAACAAACAAAAAAGAAACTAAAACCAAATATATCTATATAAAATGTTATATATTTTAGTCCAAAATTTGTTAAAAGGAAAAAAAAAAAACAAATGGCTCGGTCGATACGCTTACCTTAAATTCTTAAATTCTCTTAAAAAAAATTAAATAACAGCATCCAAATCCGGTGCAAGCCACAGCACAAGCACACACTTCGAAGTTGCTCAGCAACGGAACGGCTTTCAAACCGTTGTAGCATTGACCACGATGATTCTACATATATAATTATTATATCCTACATATATAATATATAAATTAAACTTCTTTTAATTTGAAAAAAAAAAAAAAAAAAAAAAAAAAAAAATGGTTTCTAGTGGAGCTCATTATTCACTGAATCCAAACTTTAGAATAAAGCTTAAAAAATTGAATTAATTCTAACTTACATCTATTTTTTTTTCTGCATGGGAAACTAATGTTCACTGCTGAGTAATCGGTCAGCTAGTAGTGTTGGACTCACACCAACCAAACCACACACGTTCACACGGGATGTTACATCGTGAGCCGCCGTATTAATCGCTGCGGATTTGTTGTTAGGGGGCGATTTCATCAGAGGTTGTAGTTTATCTAACCAATTCCTCTTCTTACCACTCCAGTCATTCTATTCCATCTATTCCAGTTCGTATAGCTTCCTTGAATCACCCTCGTCGTTATGCCAGCCAGCAGTTTCTTCGAAAGACCAAGTCCTTGTAAAAATTCGACTGACCTCGATGACCATATTCCCCTCCATGAGATTGTACAAGAGTAGAAACGAATATCTGATGGACTCACATTGTGGGTTGACGCCAAGGTGCTTACTACATCGGCATTGTTGGAATAATAATCTTTCTTACGTTCATGCGCTTCATTGAACGAGGTTGCGCCACTTACAACCTGAGAGTCGATGACGTTGACTACCTCCCTTAACTGCAATTATATCCGGCTTCCTTAAACCTTCTGACGTTCTTATTTTAGTTTTTTCAAAGACTCTGAAGCTCAAGTCCCTCAGTCCAGTTGTCAAGACTTTGGAGACCGCATTATGTCACAAGATTCTTCCTCCATGTGTACGGTGGCAGCTTTGTATGACATGTGCTGCTGTTTCCGTCACATTACAACCTCCGCGGCATTGGATGTTTGCTGCTGCTCTTCTTATCCCTCTTGATGTCCGAATGCGGGTGGGTAGACAATTGATCCTCACATGGACATTTTGGATAAAGTCTTTACCCGGAATGGCAAAACTACCTCTTTCTACCCACATAGTGGATAGATTTGTTCTGCACGCTTCCCTTAGTTCCAAACCATCATTGGAATCATGCAGGCGTTTAGCCCACCATTTTCGTCTGTGTTCCTTCGTTTCAAGAAGAGATCCTTCTTTCGTCAGCACTTTTCGACTCCGCTCGATCTTCTGACTAACCCCATGTTCGTTCGCAACGGCCCTTACTGCGGGTGACGTTGAGTTGGAAAGATTCCTGAATCTAGATAAAACTAGCCCAGGAACCGTCGTCACCAAAGCTGGAACTCCCAAACCTCCATCGGAGATAGCTGTGAGGTAGCCACAACCACCCCCTTATACCCGTTCTTACTTGTTTGTCCATAACCTTCAATCTATCCATAGTTGTTGTTGACAAGACTAGTTGATGATAAAGTCTTGTTATCAGAAAGCTCCTTAATGTTTTGAGCCTTTGCTGCAGTTTTAAAGGAGCCTTGCTTAGGCTCTCCATAAAGGGAGCTAAGTCACTGCCTTCTAAGTTCCAACTGGCCTAATATGTAAACCGAGATATCTCCATTCTTGAGAAGAAAAGAGTTGGGGTACAACACCTCCCCCCAGCCTAAATTGTGTCTGACTCAGGACCTTATACGTCTTGTTCTTTACCTCCCTTAACTGCAATTATGTCCAGCTTCCTTAAACCTTCTGACGTTCTTATTTTAGGTTCTTCAAAGACTCTGAAGCCCAAGTCCCTCAGTCCAGTTGTCAAGACTTTGGAGACCGCATTATGTCACAAGATTCTTCCACCATGTGTACGGTGGCAGCTTTGTATGACATGTGCTGCCATTTCCGTCACATTACAACCTCTGCGGCATTGGATGTTTGCTGCTGCTCTTCTTATCCCTCTTGATGTCCGAATGCGGGTGGGTAGACAATTGATCCTCACATGGACATTTTGGATAAAGTCTTTACCCGGAATGGCAAAACTACCTCTTTCTACCCACATAGTGGATAGATTTGTTCTGCTCGATTCCCTTAGTTCCAAACCATCATTGGAATCATTGGGCCCGTAGAATTTTGGCCGAAGTTTCATGCCTGACCCGAATTGTGTACGTTTTATGGCAACTAACGTATTCAACTCATGTTCTTTAGCGGGGACTCGTTTACTATCGAAAGTTTTCTTGTTTTCCAATTGGATTGCCTTAATATTTAGACGGACCTCTTCCCGTATCAAATCTCTATCGCTGTTCAGCTCTTCGACTGCTAATTCGTCCAACAACTCGCGCATATCAGGGTTTTCAGCTGTACGCATCTCTAGGCCGGTTAGGATCCGGAACGGGTTAAACTTGGTACTTCTAGATGGTGAGTTGTTTATAATCTGCTGCACTTGGTCAACGTGCTTGTACCAGTTCGTTACATCTCCTAAACATGCTTTAGTAAGCATTGACACGATCGATTTGTGGATGTAAATAATTAGCCGTCATCGTGACGATGTTTAACACATTGCATTTCTTGATGCTATATTCAACAAAATCGCGCAATTCTTCAGGTCCTTCGACCAACATTTGCAACCATTTTTCAGCGGCATCGGCAGCTGACGAATCGCTTTTCTGACAAAAGTTCGTTAATTCAGCCACCGGGTTGAGTAGTTCGCACAGTAATGTTCCAAACTCCTCGTAGGGCAACGTCCTTTGCCCCACTATTCTTCTCAGAGGAAACTTCATCGATTTGACAGCAGCCTCATATATCCCTCCTTGGTGAGGTGCCGCAGGGGTCAAAAAATGCCACTCCGTGCTTTTAAAATGTAAAGGATGTACTGCTTCTTCATCTGAAAATATTCTAAAGGCCTTAGTTAGTTCTTTTGAAGCTCCAACGAAATCTGTTCCGTTGTCGCTAAACATTTTTTCACATCTACCCCTCCTGGCGATAAACCTTTCAAAATAAAGGCTATTGTTTACAAATCTGATACAATGTCAATATGAACCGCCCTGGTTCTTAGACAAACAAATATTGCCAACCAACCTTTCTCTTATTTTTACTTATTTCCTCCTGGAAATGTTATGACTTGTCCCCAAGAAATTATATATTTGCTTTGTGCTAGCGGTCATGGCACTATATGAAATGCTCGCACGTAACACTTTTTTCCTTTTCTAGCGCTAGAACTTTTATTTCTAATCCTTTAGAATATTTCTTAATTCTTCCTAGAACTTTGCTTTCTAATCCTTTAGAATATTTCTTAATTCTTCCTAGAATATTTATTTTCTAATACTTTAGAATACTCCTCAATTCTTCCTGGAGTGGGTGTGTTATGTGATCGACGAGTCACTGTACTCGCCCTGATCATCACATTTTTCCTAGTATATTGTTTGAAAATAAAATTCAATTCAAGCACTTCCTAGTGTGATTCTCTTGATATTCAAAAAGTATTTTTCACGCACTTCCTATCCTCACCCTACAATCACACACCAGACACCACTCAATTAATGCACGTAATATTTTGTTCATTCTCTTCTTTTTACCATGTACATACTTATGGTTTAATTCCCTTTTTTTTTTTTTCTGTTGAACAACATTTTGTTCACAATGTAGCTCCGCTGAGTACATAAAAAAAACTGCCTTTCGAGACGCGGTGGTTATGAATACAGAAATGAATACCAATTTATACATTTACATATACATAGATAACTACCTAGCGAGATGTGGAGGTTGTAATTTGTAAAACACCGAAAAATGCTGGAAATGGTGGTTGTTAGGCACCGAAAAGTTTATTTATTTTATTAAATGACTATTATTATGATTCAAAATAAGTAGATGCTGCTTGTGAGCTGCAAATAGGTATCCCTTAGTGCAGTTACTCACCACTTACAAACCATCTGTTCGCGTGCTTCCATTTGTTGCGCTCCTGCGTAAATTCTTAATTTAGGTACTTCCTTGTACCTCTTGGCGCTGGTTTTATTATTGTTTACACTTTTCACTCGTTTTTTTTTTTTTTTTTGTTAAAAAACACTACCGACTCAAAGGACCATAATCCGGCTCGAAGGACCATAATGTATATTACTCTTTTGCTTGAAAGTGGATTTTTTCAGGTCTTCAGATACTCGTCATATTATATCAAAATACTCAGAAAAGGGAATACAATTCATCCTCATTAACCGGTTTTCGATCCGAGCATATCAAAAAATTGACTTTATAGACCCTTTCTAGGCCAATCTTGATACATTTTGTGAGCTTGAAAGTGGATTTTTTCAGGTCTTCAGATACTCGTCATATTATATCAAAATACTCAGAAAAGGGAATACAATTCATCCTCATTAACCGGTTTTCGATCCGAGCATATCAAAAAATTGACTTTATTGTCTTATTGACTTGATACATTTTGTGAGCTTGAAAGTGGATTTTTTCAGGTCTTCAGATACTCGTCATATTATATCAAAATACTCAGAAAAGGGAATACAATTCATCCTCATTAACCGGTTTTCGATCCGAGCATATCAAAAAATTGACTTTATTGTCTTATTGACTTGATACATTTTGTGAGCTTGAAGGTGGATTATTTCAGGTCTTCAGATACTCGTCATATTATATCAAAATACTCAGAAAAGGGAATACAATTCATCCTCATTTTTTCTTGGAGGAAATTTCATGGCGTTTATATTTGCTGAGTTCAAGCAGCGTGTAACCTGTTACCAGCTTTTTCTTTCTTGACTATTATTATGATTCAAAAAAAGTAGATGCTGCTTGTGAGCTGCAAATAGGTATCCCTAAGTGCAGTTACTCACCACTTACAAACCATCTGTTCGCGTGCTTCCATTTGTTGCGCTCCTGCGTAAATTCTTAATTCTTTTGTAGAATTTTTTCCTTGTACCTCCTGGCGCTGGTTTTATTTTTAATTTTAATTTAATTTTTTGGGACATATGCGTCCCTACGGTCAGAAATGCCTGAAATTTTATGAACATTAGAAATTTCATATATGTGTTTGAAACACCATTATATATAATATCAAGTTATTTTATTACGTAAACATGTAAAATATACATTATTTAGGTGTGGTAAACAGCAAAACAGTTCCTTTCATTAGTAAAACAAAGATGAACTTTGCATATCACACAAGTATAGTTTGTACGGTTTTCTATCTTATCCTTGGCACAGTTGACGCATCTCTTCCTCGTATTTGATTTTTCCATGGGATGCATGTATGAAGGTCGTTTTATAGATCTACGTACCAAACTTGATTTTGAGGTGGGAACGTCACGCTGCCTGATAGAGAGAGAAATAGCCATCTATCAAACTTCGAGCAACGACTTGTCTGAATTGCAAGGTCGACAACATGCTTCCTTCCATTTGCTTTTCAGCGTGAAGCTTTGCTTAGATAGTATGAGCATTGTTCACTGAAATATAGAGAAGATCGAAGAACAACCGTAAATAATATTTTATTTTTGCTCTGCGCTCGAGTTCATTACACACTTTTCGTTGATCCATAAGATCTACTACTCCCATGTTCTGATTATAGTGTGATACTATTTTGGGGCATTTTACGTCAATTTTTTCTGCTGACCCAGCCTTACTTCGACTGCCTCTATTGCTGCTTTCATAGTCTTTTCATCGATTTCTGAGCGATTGCTCTTTTTTATGTAACAGCGCGGCATCCTTTGAGCTGAAAAGAGGATTTTGTTTTGTTTTGACTTCTTGGGGTGCAATGGCAACTCAGCAAATGCACCCCATGAGGAGACTTTGCCACTGGCAAATGCACCCCACGAAGCTACTTTGCCACTGGCAAATGGCCCCCACAAGCTGTTTTTTCTTAAATTCACTTCTACTATTTTTTCCAATTATAAAAGCTCCATTTTTGTGTTTATTTACTTCATACTTTTTCTTGCAATTATTATTAGAATATGCATTTACATATTCTAATAATAATTGCAAGAAAAAGTATGAAGTAAATAAACACACTACGAATATGCGACTACTGATTACCTTATAATTTTTGGATCCAAAGGTCAAAAAAACAACACACACGTCGAACTTTGTTAGCGTCTACTTGAGAACTGTCAAACTTCGTGGGATATTTTTATTTGGTGATGTGCTATAAATATCGATTTTTCGATATTTTACATTTTGGTAGATCGACTAAAAAACTCGGTTGGCAAAGGTATCCCGGTGGCAAATGCTCCCCCGTCTACCCTACCTACATTGTATTAGGCAGCTCAAAAAGTTGTGGAGTCTTATACCTCAGCTTCATTCTCCGGTACCACACACTGGATCTCCTTCCAGCTTAATTTCTGTTAAAAAGTAAGGCTATGGAATCCATCTGAAATAGAATAAATTTTAATTTATATAAATTTTAATTTCTTATTCTTTTTCTAGATGGAGAAGGACAAATCTCAAAACAAACCAGCTGACAAACGGTTTAGGGTAATGGTAAAGTGGTGTTGCGGATCGACATTGATAGGGTGCGTTCGTCGCATCAACCACTCGTTTCTTATTAATTTTTGTGTTTATTCGATTTTTTAAATCTTTCACTGTACGATCTTGTACTGGGGTTACTAATCTTGGATATTGTTCTGGGTATAAGATTCTTAGTGTTTGGAGAGTTTGGCTCATAGCATTTATTCTATTATTTTTTTTTTATCTTTTATTTAAAATAACTTTTCACTATTTATTTTATTATCTGTTGTTTAAAATAACTCGTCACATTCACTCTTCACTTTGGTTTTTCTACTCAAACCGGTGGAAAATATTTTCTCCTATTTGATAGGATACTTTTTTATACTTTTATTCTCCTTTCTTTGAAGCATCAACTTTAGAAGATATATGTAGATAATGCTATTGCAGTACCAATAAGTGCAATGGATCCACAGCTAATGTCACCAATTCTATCTTCTTTCGAGGATATGGATTATTCGGTATTATCGATTTTTCTTCCCTGATTGTCTCTAATTTACTTGTTAATGGGGTATCGCTCCTTAGCTCACTCTTCCCTATGTTCTTATCCCATTTGAAGTTGGCCCAGAACGGCTTAGATTGGTCAATATTAGATTCTTTGTTATAAGTTTCTAATTTGGATTTCTTATCTCTTATATGATTAAGAGTTCTTTCCTTGGGTAAAGGAGATTTTGATCGAATTTGTCTACTAATAGATTGTTTTTCCTTTAACTTCATTGGATCCCTAGACAGACGTTTTGTAAGAAATCTTATACGACTTACCGCTTGAGACAGATTATTTTCCACAGCCATGTCAGAATCTATCCAAGGTAAAGATGCTTCGTAGCGACTCCCCACGTCTTTGATGTATTTAAAAGTTATTAATTTAATAAAGACCACATAGCTGTTAATTACCGATCACTAACCACATTGCCAACCATTGTTACAAGACTGCTCGAATTCTCCACACCGGACGAATCACTGTCAGCTGTTGAGGGTGATCCTTGTAGCGTCCATCCAAAAACAGTTTCTACAGCTCTAAGGTTATCCGAAATTTTACGTTGTTTCCCAGTGAAAACCGTCCAATGAAAATCCGCTCCAATCAGCATACTAAGACGTTCAACAATAATCATCCTACAACGCAAAAAGGGCACTTAAACGGTCGTATTGTAATCGACGCACGAAATGATTCCCTCAGGATAAACGGTCGCTGACTCCAGGTACGTTACCTGTGACAGAAGACCTAAAAAAAAAACTATAAAGGATATTCGTAATTCAACCGTCGCGTCGGCGTCGCCTGCCTCTCCATCTTTGCAATCACTTCGTCCGACCCGGTTCCTTTTGTTGGATGAAGCCAAACAAACTTGGAAAATGCATCAACAACCACAAACAGATGGTTGTACTGCTTCTTTGTGTTTTCCATTGGGTACGTCTCCAGTGGAACGTCTCCTTTATCGAGGGTGAAAGTAGTCCCTCCTTCCTACTGTTTTTTGCTTCAGTGATAATGCACTGAACACAACTTTTGACAACTCTTGCCACTTTCTTCGACAAATTAGGAATGTAAAAGGTCTTCTCTACCAGGTCTTGCGTTTTCTTTACGGCGAAATGTCCCTGTTGATGTAACATGGAGATAATCTCCTGTTCCATCTGCTCTGGCACGACTATCAATTCCTTCGCAGCATATTTAAAGAGAACGTCTGCTTTCAAAAAATAGTCCTCATACGAGTCCCTTTCCAAGATTTTCCTAACAGCCCTAGTCCACGCGTCTTCAAGCTGAGCCGCCTTGATGCGAAGGTTTAAAGACTCTTCGATCAACATGCTATAAACCCTGCTAAGAGCATCAACTTGCTTCATCTGAGTTCCTGAACGATGCTCAACTTCATAGTCGAAATCTTGCGTGATCAATGCCCAACGAGCTACCTTAACCGGAACTTCACGTTTCTTCATCGTCATCGAGAAGGTGTTACAATCGGTTATTATTTTAAAACGTATGCCCAACAAGTCTACTCTCCACTTCTTGAGTGCTTCTACTATGGCGAGTACCTCTTGTTCGTAAGAGTGAAGCTTTTCTTCTGACGGTGTAGTCTTGCAACTATAATATTGAACTGTATGAAAACACTGATCTTCCTCATCCCTTGGTAATAAAACCTCCCATATCCATATTTACTAGCGTCGGTATGGACTTCTGTTACCGCTTTAGGGTCAAACAACCTCAGAACAGGGGCTTTAACGAACGTTGTCTTTAATTGGCTATATGCCAACAACTGTTCAGCTCCGCATTGGAACTTCGCCTTTTTCTTTAGCAAACTTCCGAAAATATGAGGTCAAACCGATAAACCTTTGAAGAGCCATTTTGTCTGTTGGAAACGGATAATGCTCGATAGCTCTTGTCTTTTCTGTCGAGGGTTTGATAGTGCCATCTTCGACTATATAGCCAAGGAAATGGCTGAAGCGCTTGTACTTGGGTTGAAGGTAGGTATTTTTTCTTGGTATATATTATTGAAATGATTAGCGAAGGCTGAAACAATGTCCGCTTCGTTAGTTATTTCTATGTTATTAATGACTTTATTACATAAGGCTCTTTTTTTATTCCCCTAACACTGAAAACTTCTTTGAAAGCTTTCGTCCCCGGATTTATTTTCTTCAGCCTATCGCTAATTTGTTTATTTAGCCACAGGTTAACTTTATCCTTTATGATGGTACTCAACAGGGAAATCCTGTTTGAAAGTTCTTTGTATTGATCTGACACCCTATTAAAGGATCTGTGGAAAAGGCTTTTCAGTTTCATCTGCCACTGGTGTTTTATCTTGAAAAGATTTTCGATATCAGGCGGGATATTGCTACACTTTTTGAAAGAGAGGAGAGTTCTTGTTGAGCTATTATCAAGACAGGCTAATACAGTTGAGTTGAATTGAGTGATATGATCGTCTATTTCTGAATCAGACAGGCAGCGTTGAAGTGGAGGCATAACTTTTATTAGTGAGGAGTTTAGATCCTCTTTAAAAAGATTCCAATCCGTGTTTTTGAAGGATCTCGTGTAGGATATGTCGGATTCATTCATGTTTATTATTAACAGCAACGGGCAATATTCGGTGAACGTAGAAAGAGCTTCGACTGAATAGTTTGGATTGAGGTGGTTAGAGACTAGGAAGTGGTCCAGGAACGATGGTCCTCTAGGAAAAGTAGGGGTTTCCGAAGTTATATTGATGAGTGAAGTAGCGGCGGAATGTAGCCAGTTGATAAGAGTGTTTCCGTTAAGATTCTGCCAGCTGTCTCCCCCAGTTAGGACTTCTAACATTAAGGTCTCCGCCAATTATAAGCCCGTCGAAGGATGTAGCAAGCGATTCGATTTTGTTGAGTTCCGTTGTTAGCAGTGTCGGCAAGCATTTCGTAGGAAAGTAAACTGAACCGAGTAAGTTTGTTTAGTGGAGTTATTACACCTCAGTTTAATTGTCACGAAAATTGCTGGGATAAGAGATGATTGAAAGTTTTTTGTTTCGTATAAAATGTTGTCAGCGACTGGTGGCTTCCTAAGTTATTCATAAAATGCTCAATTTTTTAAATGAGCTGGTTCATCTTTATTCCAAAGGATCTTTGGATAGGTTAACGAAATCGTTTATGACGCTTGAACTGGCTGGGTTGCTGGAAGTTTTTGCAGGCACGAAGCTACCGAGAGAGGATTGACCCTGAGGCGGGAGCGTTCGAAGATTGCTCGCGTAGGATATCCAAGGGACAACAGTGTTACCGCTTGCGACAGCTTTGGAGAAGGCCTCTCCCGCAAACTTTTTTTCTTTCGCTACAAGTGGCTTTTGCTTACGTCCCGCTTCATATTTTTTATATGAAGAACAGCCCTTGAAGTTTGCAGGATGGTCCTCCCCGCAGTTGATGCATTTGGCTGCGCTACTTTCATGTCTAAGAACGGTGCAGCAACTCGACTCATGTGGATTCAAACATTTGACGCACTTGTATGTGCTTGCACAGTTTTTGGCCAGATGAGCGAATTGCTGACTACGTCGACATTGGAGTGCCCCATTGTTGCCCCTGGGTTTCTCCCAATAGACACGCGTGTTAAATAAGTATCGGATTTTTAATAGTTCATCGGGCTTAGTACCCGGTTTAAGTTTAACTAAGAAGAGATTGTACCTTATTTTAGCAGCCTTAGAACGGATGGTTTCAAAGACTATTACCTTGTCAACATTAGGGATTTGTTCCCTTATTTCTGCTAATATTTCCGCTTCTGAAAAATCAAGGGTGAGTCCCCTCAGGACAATATTTGAAGTGCGGTCCTCCTTCAGAGTGAAGGAGTGCACCTCAACATCGCTGGTGCTCCTTAAAAGCTCCATAAGTTCACGGTGAACTTGGCTATTGTCTACATAGAGCCTACTAGTGTTGCCCCCGTTAACGATCTTATAACTGAATTCTACTGACTTTTCGCGGAAGTCACTATTTAATTTTTTTAAATTAACATTTTCAAGGGCTCCAAAATTTGTTTGCTGCTGCTGATGGTTGGTGGTTCGATGTTTGGTCCATCGCTGTCGTCATGTTCGTCTTCGTCTATCTCGATGTTACATTCATAACTTGTGGTGGCCTGTTGAATTTGATGCGCCAAAGAATGGCTTAATTTGGTGTTCTGCGACACGTGTATTTTTAAGCCAGCGTCCAGTATAGAGAATTTGTTGGTTTCCGAAGGAATTTCCTTTTTCGGGGCTGCCGCTCCTGCTTTTGCACACTTGTTTTTTACTTGGCACACTCCATGTGTTTGCATTTGCTTCAGCCGAGGTCGCTGCTATGTGCGTTGTTGCGATTTCAGAAAGTTTTTTTTTTTGAGGCAATTTCATGGCGTTTATATTTGCTGAGTTCAAGCAGCGTGTAACCTGTTACCAGCTTTTTCTTTCCAGGCTTTTCACCTTTTTCTAGCTCTCATTTGTCCCTCATTTTGAGATTAGCCTTGGCTTTGGCTAGAATAGGGTGGGGGCGAATCCACATTCACAGGTGGAAAGCCCCAAATCCGACTTAATCGCAAAAGTGGCGGCACAATCGGTTTATAAAAAGATGTTTACAAGGGCGGGGATAAGTTCTTTAATCTTTATCCCTTTGTATTTTATTAAAAATTGCACTGAAATAGTTGCAAACCACGTTTGAAAAATAACAAAAACTTTTTTTAGTTTACGCAGGTTAGTTGCACTTTCTTTAAGTTATTAGCGTCTATGAGCACTTTAATTATTATTATATAAAAGGGAACATTATAGATAATCTAGGCAAGGTAATAGTGTCCTTTGACGATCCCACTTTAGATCTGATTTTATAATTAGTGAATGTGCCATTGATAGTTGATACCGTTAAGTCCCCTCCTTTAGTGTTGGTGGCCACTATATTGCTGATGTTTGGACCTCGAATATGCAACATCATATGCATAACATCATTACCACATCTGATATCATGGCAGTAGGAGTCTTAGGCTTTGCAACTGCAGATGCTAGCAATTGCTTTAGAAGAGCAGCTGAATTGAAGCCTTCATGTGCATAGTCTCCTAATTTACTATCGCATTTCTTGAGAATATCACCAAGATTTATAGTGTTCCTAGTGATAAACTCAGATATCTCTGCATACGATAAGGACACTGTTAATTCAGTCATAATTAATTGTTTATAGAGTGTATGATGAAAAGTTAACTAGATAATAGGCAATACTCTTTACGTAAGACACTAATGCTTGATCCCTAGTTATCAATGCTTTACAATCCTATTCTCCGTTTGCTACTTATGATTTGTGATATAACAGTCTTATCAAAAACGCTCTGTTACGAATGGCAACTTAAACCATTCGTGTTTTGAAGAGTCCTAGAAGTATGCAGTAGTTATTTATGTCTCTCTTTGAATTGTATACTTTAGAATAAGAGACAAGGGTAGTTCTTTAGTCTTGTTCTGTCCAGCCGACAGGCAAGTTGTATATTGTAAAACCGGAGATAATAAATTGTGTGTTTTTTTATATATATTTTTTCACACAACCAAAATTCGTACCGTGTTTTGTTTTTAATGAGAGGATAATATACATTTTGGTCCTTTGAGTCGGTAGTGTTTAAAAAAAAAAAAAAAAACCCGAGTGTAAAGTGCAAAGTGTAACTAATAATGGAACCAGCGGCAGCGCCAGGAGGTATAGATAGGAATCTACGCAGGAGCAATAAATGGAAGCACGCGAGCAGATGGTTTGTAAGTGGTGAGTAACTGCAGGGATTTGCAGTTCACAACCAACATCTACCTATTTTATCATATCATAATAATAGTTTTTAATAAAATAAATAAACTTTTCGGTGCGTCATAACCACCATTTCCAGCATTTTTCGGTGATTTACAACCACCACATATCGCTTAGTAGGTAGTTACATAACTATATATGTATTTATATTGGTACACACAAGCGTTGAACAATATAACAACGTTCGCTTATTCAACCACCACATATCGCTAGGTAGGTAGGCATATAACTAGGCATATTTGTTTTATATTGGTAAACTCAAGCGCGGAACTACATTCCAATTTCCAACGTTTCGCTTATTAACAACCACCGCATATTACTAGGTACATTCACAAAAAGATACCACAGCCAGCAGCGCAATCAAACATAAAATTGTATGAGAGACACACAAAGACAAAGGATCTCGTCCACATTATGAAGTTGGAACTTGGAAGAACACTGATATCAAGTGCGAAAATAATTTTCTCTCCACACACAAAAAAAACTGTGCTCTTAGCTCAGCCTCTACGCTCTACCTGACAGAGCAAAAGAAAAAGCAAAACCATATGCAAACGACAGCGACGGTGCATTGCGATGATCAACAGTGTGCAAAATACAGTCACCAATACATATACACATGAAACTGGTTGCCGGCGAGATAACGTTGTTGATCTCCAGCGGTATAATTTTTTCTCCACCGGTATAATTTTCTGTTTGGGTCATTTCATTGCAATTGCAAGTAAAAGTGTCAACTGTGAAGTTCAAGTTATACATACCTACAAGCAAATAGTGAAAAAATTAAATTTTTTAGAATACAAATTACCTACTTAGTATATTTTGAGAAAAAATAAGAATGTCTACGAGAGGTAAGAAATTATTTTAAGTAAAAATTCAATGTGCAGTGAGTGGGTGAAAGAGTAAAAGCTGTCAATAGGATGTTGTAATTAAAGTGAACGAATAATTCATGTGTTAATTGAATAGCATCTGATTGTAGGGTTAGGAAGAGAATCACATTAGGAAGTGGTTGAAAATGATGTTTTATGGAAAACAATTCGTTAGGAAAATATGATGTGCAGGGCGAGCACGGTGACGCGTCGGTCACATAAAAGCAAAAATATTCTAGGAAGAATTTAGAAATATTCTAGGAAGAATTAGGAAAAATTCTAGGAAGAATTACGGAAAATTCTAAGGGATTAGAAAGGAAATTTCTAGCGCTAGAAAAGGAAAGGAAGTGTTACGTGCGAGCATTTACATATAGTGCCATGACCGCTAGCACAAAGCAAAAATATAATTTCTTGGGGACAAGTCAAAACATTTCTAGGAAGAAATAAGCAAATATTTTGATCAAAATTACCGAGGACGGGGGAAGAAAATTTCAGGAGAAGTTAGAAAATTATTTAGTATGGGTATGTAGGTAGGAAGGAAAAGGAAAAGTGTTCAGGTCGAACCTTAGTTACCATAACAACTCATTCAGTTGTATGTTCTGGGAAGAATAGAAAATTTGGTTGAACGAAAATTAAAGGAACTCAAGTTTCCGGAGATCAAACTAAAATCGCAAAGATAAGAGATTTCCTTTATCTTGAGGACAAGATATCATAAAGTTTTTTTCCTCTCTCTTGAGGACAAGAGAAAATGGATATATGGTTGCTTTGAGGACAAAATATTTTTTATGTTATTCCTTTCTCTCTTGAGGACAAGAGAGTGGGAATGTATTGTGTTCAATTCAAACTCGTTTTTTCTCTTTCACACACACTCACATTGCACGCCAGTTAAAAATCGGGGAGATATACACAGTGGAAAAATATATTCTCATACGAATATGTGATCAATGGTTAGGAAGCTAGGAAAATAGTGTTCATAAACACAGTGAAAAATATATTCTCAAACGAATATATATTAAGTGCTAGGATGCTAGGAAGCTAAGAAGTGTTCATAGACACAGTGAAAATTTATTCAAAAAACAATATAGTATATTAATTGCTAGTAAGCTAGTGAAACGCATTGAAAAATATATTCGCAAAAGAATATATGAGTTGTAGTTAGGAAACAGAGAGGTGTTCATAAACACTGGGAAAATATTATAAGAAAACCAAAGGAAATTCAGCTAGGAAGTGAAATGTCCATAAACACAAGGGGAAATATTTATATATTACAAAAAGAATAGTGGAATTTAGCAAGGAGGGTTATAAGGTGTATTTATAAATATATATTGGAACTAGGAAGATATACTAGAAAGAATTAAAATTGAAGTCATGTTTGCAAACAAGAAATAATATTCCAGGAAGGATAAGAAATTTTTCGCAAAGAATTAGGAGCGGATGGATGTTCAGCGCGAGCGCAGAGATGCCATGACCACTAGCATTAATTGAGCAAAACAACATTTTTTTTGCGTCTTCTTTCAACACGAACCTAGAAAGGTTCTGTGCAAAGGTTCTCTATTTTCCTTGAAGACAAGGGGGAATAGTTGGGAAAATATTTTTATTTAAATGATTTCACATAAACACATATACATACGTTGATTTCTATTAAATCTTAGGCAGGAAATATTTCAGGTTCAGGTTTTTCGTTCCACAAAAAGCAAACGGAAAGAAAGAGCAGGCCGCTCCAGCAACCAGCGAGTCAGGAGACAAACAATTGATATCGCTCCAACGGGCTATTAAAATATCGCTGACATTTGCTGAATCGGTGGATTTAAGTTCAGTGTCTCAGGAGGGGCTACTGATTTGAACGGATAGACTCCTACAAAATCGAGACAAGGCCAACCAACTTTTCATGGAGTTGGTTAAAGTTGCAGAGGACGAGCAGCTAGACTGGCTGGAAGCCCAAATGGAGAAAATCGAAGTGGAATACTTCAAAGCCGCGGAAATTCATAAAAAACATCTAAAGGAATTAGCTGGGCAGGAGCAAACACCGGTATTCACGAATAAGGAGGACCCAAAAAATAAAATTAAATTCAGCCTGACGCTTCCTGTACAGAAGCACGACATCAAAAATACGTGGCGTAAGAATTGAAACCAGTAGATCGAAACAAAGGTGCCAATCCAGCTTGGAAACAACAGTAGGAGCTAGGTTTCTAGGTGACTATAGACCAGCGGTACAGTCGTCACGGCCAGGAGGTTCATCAAGGCCATTGCCACCACAAGGACCTTAAGATGCATGCGGGATAGAAACGCACCAGGTGTACTACTGCCCGGAGTTCAGTGCCTTGAATTATAATGCATGGTGGGAATTTGTGTTACTACGCAACATCTGTAGTAATTGTTTGAAAAAAGGGCATCGGAAAGAACGATGCACCGCTATAAAGCGCAGGAACGAGCAATGACGAAAGGATCCAAACCACAACAGCATGCTGTGTCCAAGAAAGCAGCAAACGAGCAAAGCAACATTCTGGCTCTACGGATGGAGTAAGCTTGAGTAGACAACATGCAGGGGAAAAGGAAACCCTGGCTCATCGAAGGATCGACAAAACGCAGGAGGCTGCAGGAATCAGAACCGGAAAACATAATGATATTGGAATTTGGAAATCATTTTTTTCTCTATACACGCAAAATTATTTATTCCTACTTTTCTATTTTTATTTTTATCATTTCTTTTCGATTTTTTAGGTACAAGGCTAAGTATTATGCCTACTGTTGCAGTAGGTATTGAGGTAGAGTGAGTTAGATATGGCCCAATAAGAGGTCTTTTGATAATGGGTCACAACCAAATGCCTTAAGTCACAGGATAGTACAGGAGTACAAGCTCTCAACGTTGTCCACTTGCAGGAAGGCTGTGGGTATCAACGGGGCATCTTTTAAAATTACGGAAAGGATCAAACTAAAGATAATTCCTTGGTATAACTCACAAAGACAGGAGGACATGATCCCGAGTTGGTTCATAATCCAACTGACATTCTCTGGGCGGATCCAGAATTTTGGAATCTTATTCCGATTCAATTAATTTTTGGGGTGGGACTTTTTTCAAAGGTGGTATTGTCAGTTATACTGAGGGATATGAGGTGTACAACGTTATGAACGTAACATAATGAAAACTCAGGTAGGGGTTATAGTATTTGGAAACCGAACGGATGAGCTGAATGATCTCACTGGACAGTCAATATCATGTATCCGATACCAAGAAGAAGAGCCAACTTGATAAACTCTTGGAGAGACTGTGGGAACAGGATCAAATAAATTTATGTCCACAATGAACCGAGGAGAAATGTTAGTTGAAAACCATGTCAAAATACTTTCAAACGAGATGAATCAGAAAGATTTGTCGTACAAATTCTGTAGAGAGAATGAATCAGAGAGCTCGGAAGTTCTAAGGAAATTGCCTTAAGACGCTTTTTGTATTTAGAAAGACGTCTTGCTAAAAATCAGGAGGCAAAAGAAATTTATGTTAATAAAATGAGAGAGAGTTTGCACATAAGACATATTGTTCAGCCTCGGAAAGGCCAAGATCAATGGAAATAGTATATTACATACCGCATCATTGTATTCCGAAGGATACTCGGATCGTTTTCGACGCAAATTGTAAAACGGACAAAGGTTTGTCACTGATATGATGTTCAATTGCTAGGACCGAAGCTTTAAATAGATTTATACGAAACTATATGTATATGAAAGATGTTTAATCAGGTAGGGCTGGATAGGAGTCAAGGGAACTTGCAAAAGATTTTTTTTTGGAGAGAGGACTCTTCACGAAGATTACAGGAGTATTGGCTTACAGTAGTCACTTTTGGATTAACGGCATCACCATTCCTTGCCGTCAGGTCGGCCATAGAAACTGCCAGGAGGGCAAAAGAAGAATATCCACTTGCTACTAAGGCAATAGAAGAGGATTTTTACATGGATGATTATGTGACAGGATCTCATACCGCTGGAGCAGCTATCAAATTGGCAAAGGAAATCGATTGCATCTCAAAAACTTTAAAGTTTGAGTTGCGCAAATGGAAATCAAACAATCGGGAGGTTGTTAAGGCAATCGATGCTACATCTGAAAAATCTTTGATATTTTCAGAGGGGGAAGGTACAACCATTTCAGAACCGAAATGGTTGATAGATAAGGTTTACATTTGATGTAAAAAACCCTAAATTTGATGGCAAACTAATAAAAAGAAGGATTGTGAGTCATGTGGCACAATTATATGACCCAAATTATATATTTCTCCGGTAACAATTATTAGGAAAATTTGAGTTATGGAAATCAAAAATTGACTATGATAGTAGACCGTCTTTGTATTTGGAGAACAGGTGGATGGAATTTGGAACTCTATTGTTTATTTAGAAAATTTTAAAATAGACAGATAGCTGGGGACAGCAAGAACTTCAAGGATTCAAATCCACGGATTTTCGGATAGCAGCGAGTTAGCATTAGGTACGGTGATTTATATTAGGAGAACATTAACCAGGAGGTTGGAAATGAAGTGAAGATATTTTCTATCTCATCTCATTCTATCTCATCTCTATTGAGGAAATAGTACACATAAGACCTTACAGTAGTCACTCTAGTGTATCAATACTGGATTACAGAAATCAATTGGAGAGAATAGTTAACATTCTTAGCTATGTCAGGATATATATGATAAACTGGATTAAACGGAGAAAGGAACGAAACCAAAACTCGTTGATAGGCTTACAATTTATAATGGATGAGCAAGGACTGCTGAGGTTAGGGGGAAGTTTAGGCAGGTCGGAATTTGATTACGAGATGAAACATCCAGTAATCATTATAATAATAACAATATGTTTATTATTTCGTTGAAACTTTTAACAAAATACAGTTTTTTTTTACAATTTCACAATTTCTTTTAACATGTTTATGCTACTTCCTATATAGAACAAAATATTGACAGTAAATGACAATCATTTTCTTAACAAGATCATTGCAAAGGGATCAAGGTTATCAGAATTGGTAATTGATTATGCTCATCGGGAGACGAAGCATGGAAGCGTCCAAGTAATGATGCAATTTATTAGACAATTATATTGGATAGCAAAATTACGTAGTGGACTACGAAATCACATTCATAAATGTGTTGTTTGCGTGCGTATGAACGAAAAGATGGAAGGGCAGCTGATGGTGGGGTTACCATCCGATAGAGTCCAAATTTTGAAACCAGTTTTTGGCCACAGAAGTGGATTACGCGGGTCCAATATTTGTTTGGCAATATTTGTTTGTCTCAGAACCATTGCGGTTCATATTGACATTGTATCAGATTTGTCCTCAATGGCATTTATTGCTTGTTTTAAAAAGTTTATCGCCAGGAGGGGTAGATGCAAAAAATGTTTAGCGCCAACGGAACAGGTTTCGTTGGAGCTTTAAAAGAACTAACTAAGGCTTTAAGCATATTTTCAGATGAAGAAGCAGTACATCATTTACATCTAAAAGGCACGGAGTGGAATTTTATGACCCCTGCAGCACCTTACCAAGGAGGTATATATGAGGCTTCTGTCAAATCGATGAAGTTCATCTAAGAAGAATAGTCGGGCAAAGAACGTTGCCCTACGAGGAGTTTGGAACATTACTCACCCAGATAGAGGCTATCCTCAATTCTCGTCCTCTGTACCTATTGAGCGACGATCCTTCGGACGTTGAGAAGCTGACGCCGGGACTTTTTTTGGTAGGTGAACCATTAATTTTATCTCTTCCTTTCAGATATGACGGAAGGTCAGAGAAGACAGGAGCTAAACTTTGGAACGAAAGAAGTCAGATGGTCCAGCATTTCTGGGAGCGATGGCAATCGAAATATCTGACTACCCTACAGGAGCGGAAAAAATGGAGAGTCCGAATGGAGATGGACCGAATATGCGAGCTGCTTCCAGGAAAGGAAGTCACGACGCGACGGCCACTAACAAACTGAGCCGTCCAGTTAAAAAAAATCTGCATCTTACCGGTTAGTCAGGAGACACTCAGCTAGAAGACCACCGATCAGGAGATCATCAATTAAGATACAGGAGTATAAAAACAGAGGTTTTTAGCTGGGACTGTTACGAATGGCAACTTAAACCATTCGTGTTTTGAAGAGTCCTAGAAGTATGCAGTAGTTATTTATGTCTCTCTTTGAATTGTATACTTTAGAATAAGAGACAAGGGTAGTTCTTTAGTCTTGTTCTGTCCAGCCGACAGGCAAGTTGTATATTGTAAAACCGGAGATAATAAATTGTGTGTTTTTTTATATATATTTTTTCACACAACCAAAATTCGTACCGTGTTTTGTTTTTAATGAGAGGATAATATACACGCTCGTTTAACCTTGTACTCAAAATATTCTTCCGACTTTGTGCAGAATACAATGAAATACTTTAAGTTTCTTAAAAATAAATTTACTTTATTTAAAATACAATCGACCGAGATCTCTATGAGATCTTTTCTCTTCGGTAGAAAACTTAAGATTGAATATACATTGCGATGCTTTCTTTCAGAGGCTGAGGTAAGCTCAGTCTGTCCAAGGTATTCTCGACGAAGCACCAGAAGTCGAGATAAAGATTCAACAAAATGTTTGCCAAAATAACCAAATACCACCAACGTTTCCTTTTTAATAATAACTCCTTTTTATTTGTCTTCTTAATACTAACAAGTGTTGCTTAATCTAACATAAAACAATTCTTTCTGTTACTTTATTTTTTTCTCTAAATCTAGTAATTTAGATTGTGAGCTGGCATCACTCATCTGGTCCAAATGTACTAGATTCTTTTTGCGCCAGTTGTCAATTCTTTCCGTATCAACATATCCTCATATCCTGTTGTCAACGTCATTCATGCTAAAACATGTTCTTGTTTTTTCATTTGTTAGAGCATTTATTGGTTGTTGCATTCTTTCGATTTTCGTGATGTTATTTGCTACACTACTCGCACCACCACTAGCACAAGTATACATCCCGCCGTCGTCATGCGTTTGTCTGTCTTGCAAATGCAAATGACGGAATGTGTTTGTGGCGCCGTCGATTCCACCATCTTGGAATCCCAACAATGTCGAGCACCATACCGACAACTCCCTAGCGACTTGCACCCTGCCATCAACCTCATACCTTTTAAGGTGTTCCGGCAGCCGACCTTTATTCCTTCTGCCGCTTCGTCTTGGTTCAGACATTGTTGAATATATTAAATTTTCCACAGAACTGTCGTTGTATGTGGCTTGAAGGACCAGAAAATGTTACCTTATTTGTCTGAAAGTTACCTTACTTCCCGTCTTCGTCTTTCTTGCAAATTCACAACCAATTGAACCAATATACTCTTAACACTGAAATCTGCTTTTAAACATTTTTTATTTCCAAAAACTATTTGTATTTATAAAAAAATGGATTAAATGTATATATTACAAAATGGACTGTATCTTTTTAATTTTAAATCGTCTTGTGTCTATCAAATTTTCTTCTTAGTTTTTACTACTTCATGACTCACTCCTCTTTCTTTTCAATTGCGAATATTATTGTTTTCATAGTGTGTGTGGTTTTGCAGTGTCTGCTTTACTTTTTCTCTTTTTCTCCAACACTTTCTTTAGAATACTTGTTAACTTCCAAGCTGTGCTTATCATAAATTAAGAGAAGAAAAAATATCTGGCTCGATGGCCTGTCACCAGAAGGATCCTTAGAGTAATCGTTTAATTCGTATTGCATACGATCACGGGTAAAAATGATTCTTCTCAGTCAGGTCGATGCAACTCCACATAGGTATTCGGGCGGATAATAACTTGACTCTGTCCCCAGCGCAAGTGCCAGGGAATAAACGGGTGGCTATAAGCCTGTCCTCGATAATCTCTGAGGGAGGGGAAGGAGGAATAAACACAAGTAATTCTGTCCTCAGCGCAAATGCCGAAGAATAAACGGGTGGCTATGAACCTGTCCTCGCTACACTCAGAGGGAGTGGAAAGAGGAATGAACAAGCAGGTTCTCACTTCTGCCTAATGTCGAAAGCACCAAAGCAATGGAATTATCGTTGAAACTACTTTTGCGTTAGTCGCTTCCAATGTCCGTGGTGATCCCTGAAGAAAATCCACACGGAATAAACAGTTGAGCCTTTCCGGACTCTGCAAAATCAATGATCGGAGAGAAGCCCGGATCAGTTGGAGATATATTTTTAGGAAATATATTTCCAACTAGAATCTTGGATAGGTGTCTAGTAAACTAGTAAAATATAACCTTTATTGTAAAGATAAAGGGTATAAATTACATAATTAAAGTCTTTGACTTATATTGGACTTACATGTATGGTTCAAATATACAAATTCATGAAACTTGTGACTACTTCATAAAACTTAACTTATGAAGTGAACGATAGAAACTTTAACGCAGTATGAAAAATGGCTAATTATATTCAACGAAGTGAAGTTAGTTGCATAGTGAAGTGAGTTGTGGTGGATATATAAACATTATGATATCTTGTCCTCAAGATAAAGGAAATCTTTTATCTTTTGCGATTTTTACTTGATCTCCGGAAACTTGAGTTCCACTACTTTCATTTAACCAAATTTTCTATTATTCCCAGAACATACAACTGAATGACTTTTATGGCAACTAGAGTTTGACCTGAACACTTTTCCTCAAAAATTATTAAAATTATAAAAATAATTAATTTAGGGTAACTTACTGTCAGGTATTGCGCATATGCCTGTTTGATTCGGAAGCAATTTGTTCAAAGCATCAATTATATTCCTTTCTTTTACGTGATTTTAGGACAGCAGGAATTTTAAAATTAGGGGTTTAAGTTCTTCCCAGTTTTCTAACAGTGAACCGGCATTTGGGTGCAAGTAACGAAAATCCATTTCGATCTAATAAATGAAGTCATAGTTTCAATTAAAGTGTATGGCATACAATAAGTATCAAACTTACCATACGATGGCCAGTTGGGCATTTATATTGCGGCCACTTCAAGAAAATTTGTGAAGTGTTTTCAGAGTCCTTAATGCTTAAAATCCTGTGATTCGTACATGCTTTCAACATCCGATCTAAGGCTTCCCCAGACAAATTGTCATATTTTAATGATCTTATAATCTGGTCTACATCATCTTCAGGAACTAAAATTAATTGTTTATGTAAGTTAATAAATTCTCAACACGAATTACTTTTTTAAAAAGTTTTATTTCAACTTAGGCAATCCAAAGTAGATTACCACTCGACACTAGATACAAATTAGAACTGAACTTACAAAAACTAATCTAATTCTTACGATACCTACAGAAGCAAATCATGTGCAAAAAAGATAAAGACAGATAAAAGTATTTCATCCAGTGGATGATCAATTTGAACATCTGCAAAACCTAAGCTATTGATTCTAGGAAAAGTTGGCGTAAACAACGACTGTCGACGATCGACGTCTTCTTGGCGGATGTTGGGATGTAAACACTATGGCAAGTGTGTGGATAGCATTGCGCGATTTCATAAGATACTTTTCTGGGTATCTAAGTCAGCATTAATTGTTACCTAATTCTTGGTATTAGCATACGTTAACTTGTATGAATTGAAATATCAATGAACAGTGTGTATGAAGGTCAATTCAATTTAAAGTATGATAGTATAAATTGAACTGATACCTTTTAAAAAAATTTTGATAGATTACTGGTCTAATCCTACCTTTCCTTCCTACCTACATACACATGCATAATAATTTTCCAACTTCTGAAATTTTTCTTCCACCGTCCTCGGTAATTTTAATTAAAATATTTACTTATTTCTTCCTAGAAATGTTATGACTTGTCTCCAAGAAATTATATTTTTGCTTCGTGCTAGCGGTTATGGCATTATATGTAAATGCTCGCTGTTGATCCGCAAGTCTTCTGAAGTTTCAAAATAAAATCCTCTCTCGTTGATTTGGGTTGATTTTATTTTCTTCGAATTTTACATGTTTTTTTTTTACATAAGTATACTAATCTAATTAAAAAGAAACTTACATATGTTTTTTAAAACTCTCGCGAACAACGAATTGATATTATTTAGAATATTTATACTTTAAATTTATGATTCCTAAAGGAGGGAATCAAAGTTACAAGTTTAGATATTTAATTTTTTAGCTAAACTTACTAGAAATCTTGGCGCGTGGTGACAGAGAAAATGAAAAATGAAAAATGAAAATGGACGAAGCTTAGCTTCCTTAAGAATGGGCTCATGATCGCTTTAGAACGGAAGCGGCACCCTTTTCTTAACAATGAGCTTATTCTGATGTAAAGAGCGACTTAAGGTTCAACCACACTCGCACGAAACACTTTTTCCTTTTCTAGCGCTAAAAATTTCCTTTCTTATCCCTTAATTCTTCCTAGAATATTTCTTAATTCTTCTTAGAATATTTCTTAATTCTTCCTAGAATATTTTTGTTTTTATGTGATCGACGCGTCCGCGTGCTCGCCCTGAAAATCACATTGTTCCTAATGAATTGTTTCCCATATAAAATTCAATTCAACCACGTAGAATCGGCTCACTCTTTTTCCTTATGTAGTTCAGCAACTTTTTCTCTTCGTTTTCGTTTTTCGTGTTGTATCTGCAACTCACTTTTATTTTTTTTGTTTTCGTTTTTTGATTTTAAAAAATAAATGCCAAAAAACCACGACAAAATGTCGGCACCTCGGCACAATGTCTTATTCTTTATGGTTGGGAACAAAAACTTGTTTATTTTTGCTGGTTTGCAATTTTTGGCGTAGAAGGACCAAAATGTTCTTTGTTTAAAACGTTTTTCTTTAAAACTCAATTCTCAATTTTTCTAAAACTCGCATATAACTTCTCAAATCTTAACTCAATTAAATAAAAACACATCCAAAACCTTCGGTATGAAACTTCAAGTGAAGTCCTTTATTTAACCTTCCTAATTTTTGACATAACTTCAAAGTCATTGGAAGTTTTATATATAAAATATATATAAATACATACCATACACATACTAAATAATTTTCCAACTTCTGAAATTTTTCTTCCCCCGTCCTCGGTAATTTTAATTAAAATATTTACTTATTTCTTCCTAGAAATGTTATGACTTGTCTCCAAGAAATTATATTTTTGTTATGACTTGTCTCAATTTGTAAATTTTGTTTTCTGGTGCTTCTGTTGAATGTACGGATGGTTGTTGATGGGATCTGTTGTCTAGATGTTGCTGCTGAGTTAATGTTGTTCTTGGATTAGTGCTGGACTAAGATAGTGTTTGTGGTTGGAAGATGGTTGTTGTTGGACTCGACTGTGAGGTTTTGTTGTGATGTGATGATGTGCTAGCTTGATGAGCACAGGTATCATCGTTCTTGTCTCCAAGAAATTATATTTGTGCTAGCGGTTATGGCATTATATGTAAATGCTCGCACGTAATACTTTTTCCTTTAGAATATTTTTGCTTTTATGTGATCGACGCGTCACCGTACTCGCCCTGTACATCACATTTTTCTTAATGAATTGTTTCCCATAAAAAATTCAATTCAACCACTTCCTAGTGTGATTCTCTTGATATCTTCATAGAGTTTGCCTATAAATGGTGAACATTTTAGATGGAACATTTCTTTCCTCTTCCTTCTTATTGAAAAAATTTTTCCAAGCAAGAGCCGAAACACTGGCTGGAGGTTTTTCCCGAATGGTTTTCGACTTCGGCAGCTTTTCTGGGTAAAAAAGATGCCGGTTAAATGCAGGGCTAACTGCAGCAGATGTTGAAGGTTTACACTGTACACTGAGCTGAAACAATTTTAAAAATGAAAATGTTGTTGTTTTTAAACCTTGAATCACCCTGATAAGAACAACATACCAGCTGGTGCTTCGCCGGCAATATTGGCCAGCAGTTCATTAACAGTAATGGAAGACACTGAAGAACGCCGAGACGCATTATTGACTATTGTAAAACTATATTTTACAGGTTTAAGAAAAAAAAAAACAAAACATAAACCCATTCTTTTCAAATCAACACAAGTAAATTATTTTATTCGTTAGTAACAGAAAAAGAATTAACACAAAAAAAAAATAACAAAAACAAAAAAATATATCCATCTGCGAAAAGTGTTCACCGGCGACACGCATATGAAATTAAAAGAAAAACCCATAAGCCAATTGTGTATTCCAAAAAAAATACAGAAAACTAGGCTTTATACAAGTTGAAAAGAAAAGCAATGAAAAACAGCAAAACTACAGCATACGCACCGTCGCACTTTGTTCAGGGGTACGCATGCAGTTTTGACCGCACAAGCAACCAACGAGTACACTCATTGCCGGCTCTCTTTCAAACCCCTCAAACACACAAACCAATGAATAGCGGAACGTCGATCTGACTCACACTCTACATTGAGGAACCAGTCAGTATCAACCACCAGCCACACATTATCAGGACTAGGGAGAGAAACCATGCATATGCACTGCACACTACAAACAACAAACTACAAGCCGTCTCCTTAAGCGGCCCATACACACCACACAAGTGTGCACACCGTTGGTGTGGCATCTCGCCATACACAACTCACCAAATGGCACACACTTCAGCACCATAGCCCACATCGCCACCAAAAATGAAAACTATTTCATTTTGTTCGCACCGTGTGGCACACCGAAAATTGGTGTGCAAACCACCCCACACACGTACCACATTTATTCACACCGACACAAGTGTGCACACTTGTGTGGTGTGTATGGGCCGCTTTAGAGTATACTTATTTCATTGCTGGCTCTCTTTCAAACCCCTCAACACACACAAACTAATGTATAGCGGAACCATGATCTGTCTCACACTCTACATTGAAGAACTAGACAGTATCAAACACCAGCCATACATTAGTGGGAATAGGGAGAGAAACCGCAGATATCCACTCTACACGGCGTCTCCTTGTACTTTCACTTATTACAATAAAGTTGATTACCAAAAACAAAACAACACAAAATAAACGTAGGACATGCAATACACAAAAGGTTTAGTGAAAGAACTCACCTTCTTTTATTCTATCACTATTAAATATGTGCACAAAACAAATCAACTACTTATAACTCACTGTATTTTTTACAAAACACTTCTACTCTCTATGACTCTATACCACATACTGATCAAACTGATCATGATCGCTACTAAAGAGAGGTAGAGACTATACCGATCATTTTGTCCTGACAACTCACCAACATACGGAAAAGATATTGCCAGGACCACCGAAACAAATCATATTTATTTATTTTTAAAAAGTGGAACTTACTTTTTTTTTGACTCTTACACTATGAAATAAGGAACGCGTTAACATCTATCAAATTGTCAATCGTATCAATCTTACCTATGGTTGTGTTTAAAACTTCTTCAGCTTCCAGCAATATCTCCTCTATGTTGACTTCTGGACGATTTGCTGCTTCAGAGACTCCAGAACTAAGTCTTTGTAGTTCACCTTTCTCACCAACAAAATAAGTGCCAGTAACGGTATCGTTTAAGGCAGGTTGGCTCACTAGGAAAAAAGACTTAAAAAACTTTTCTAAGAAAAATAAAACACGACCAGTTCGTTTCTTGTATAATCGGTTTATATTATTTACTTGTATAAGTTAAGTTAAATTTTATTGAAGTTATTAAAAAAAACCAACTTTTAATTTTTAGTGAACCAATTTTTTATTTGTTACTATTTAAACATAAATTCGTCTTAAGACTCAGAACTAGACTCAACCTTAGAATTACCTTACACATTTATTTATTACATTAATATGCTGATTTGCTGATTGGATTTGAAATGGGACTATCGACTCAGCGTCTGTGACAAATGCATTTGCTGCTCGTAGTTCCAAGAACTGATCCAATGACCTATGGGAATCATAGTTTGGTGTTGCAGCGTATGTTGTTCTGGTTCTGGGAATCGGTGTGATGACCTGTGCGACTACATGTTGATTTAGTGGCGCATGTTATTCGGCGTATGATGTGTTAACATATATATTACTATAGAGGTCAAAAATTCTATCATTTTGTTTACATTCTTTTTTGACATTTATTGATTGTGGATTGTATTTAAATTGCATTGTTCGATTTACTTTTCTCTATTTTAACATTTCTTATAAAAAAACGTTGTACTTTCGTACATTCTCCCGCCTCCGAAAGTTGCAAATATACATCACGTATGGAGCACCCTATTTGATTTTGAACTGTTGTACTGACGTCGTGCAGTTGTTCATCAACAGATGGCCTCTGACTTTTAGCTGATGCATTTAATTGGTATAAATACCAATTACCAACTGGTGAATGGTGATGCTCATCTTTCTCATTGATAACATGTAATTAGACAAATGAGAGATTAGTACATTAAAATAAACATAAACGGACAACACGAAAGAATAGTGCAGCAGATACTAATTAGAAATCTAAAAATTGTTGCCTTTCACTTTGTCATGTGTACTGCATTGGTTGTATGCATTGCCTGCGTAAGTTGGAACTTTCATTCATCGTAGTAGTGAATCACCGAAAAATGCTGGAAATGGTGGTTATGAAGCACCGAAAAGTTTAAAAAAAAGTTTATTTTATCAAATGAATATTATTATTATTCAAAATAAGATAAGATTTTGCTTGTGAGCTGCAAATATTCCTAAGTGCAGTTTCTCACCACTTACAAACCATCTGTTCGCGTGCTTCCATTTGTTGTGCTCCTGTGTAAATTCTTTTGTATAATTTCTTTCTTGTACCTACCTACTGGCGCTGGTTTTATAATTATTTACACTTTTCACTCCGTTTTTTTTTTTTTTCACTACCAACTCAAAGGACCATAATGTATATAACTTTCCTTAAATAACAAAACACGGTGACAGAGACATCAAGAGCTCTGTTGCGATACGTCTCGATTAGAGCCTATACCGTTTCTTCGCTCCGAGCCTCGGTTTCCAATTTGGTAATCATCAAAGATAATTGATGATTAACCGTTACGGCGGCGTGGGTGCGGACCACCGAGGCCCGACGTGTTGTAGCCTGTACAGGCCAATCTCGCTTCTTAGTGGTTGTTGTTGTAGTGGTTGGGGCTGCTGGGCCCTGTCCAGTCAGGCTGGCTGCTCGGTGTTCCAAGTGCTGGAGCAGTGCCTCTACATTAGGCAGGTCCCTTGGGTCGCTATTATAGGACCAATGTTCTGCCGTGACCTTAGGCAGCTTTGGTTCGACTAATGCCGTTATCACGACATCCAAGTTGTCGACATCGATGTGCATTACCTTGAGAGACCTATAGGTGCCTCTCACAGTGTCCACGATTCTCAGTAATGCCGCTTCTGTTTCTACCGACTCGGGTCGCATGTTGATGATGCGGTTGATGTGTGCTCTAGACAGCTTCCTGGGGTTGTCGAAGCGGGTCTTCAGCTCGCTCCAGAGCTGATTGTATCCACCGTCGTACACATTCCCCACCAAGCCCACAGTCTGGCAGTCGATCGCCGCCCTTAGCTTCTGTAACTTATATGCCTCTGGTACACTGGCCGTGTGTACCAGAGACTCAAAGGCATCTCGGAATGCCAGCCAGTTTTCGAGCTTCCCATCGAAGCTAGGGATCTTCACCGGGTCGAGCTTCATGTCGAGCCGGCTGTGCTGAGGGAGGAAGTGTCCGTGTCCGTCCACACTTCCCCGAGGCGTGCTTATGTTGAGGCGTGCCAACCGCCTCTCGATCGTCACCTGTGTCTCGATTTCTTTGGCTTCTACTGAAGCCCACAGTTCGTTGTGGGCCTTCAGGTCATTTTCATCCAAATCCTCACCCAGGAGATCCTCGTGGGCATCCACGAAGCGCGAAAACATCTCGTTCAACGATCGCTGATGGGCATGGAGCTGAATCTCATCCCATGCTTCAGCCTCTGGATCATGCACCTTGATATGGAGGCGCTCGATGCCCATGCATGCCGCCTGTCTCTTGTTTACCGCACCTCTTGACATAGTTCTGTTGAGTTCACTTTTCACTTTGCACTGTTCCAGTTCACTGTTATGCGCTTTTTTTTTACTTTTTTTAAAAAACACAACACACACTATAAGTTCGCTACACTGTCTATTGGGTTCACTAGGAGACCCAGACCACAATTACCGCACGAATTAGGCTCGCAAGTGCTACGATAGCACACCAAAACACACAATATGTGGCCACGCACATCCACAATTTATTTAGTCACGGGTTTGTACTTTGTACTTTCACTCAGACCTCACAGGGGGCACCAAATGTTCGGGTATTTTATTCTTCCGAGCGCGTCAGGGGAGGGAGGAAGAGCTGAAAGTAATTCAATGGTTTACCAAAGGGCACTTTGCCGAACAACACCTTTCTTGATTTAAATTCTTTATTACAAATTATTTCACAACCAAGTTATATATGATGACCACGTCACGAATAGAGTTGAAGTTGAACTCACTTGAGTCAATGTTACGTTAACACAGAAGACGACCACGTCGGTTGAGGATACAAGTTAAACTGTTGCTTCGTACTAGAAGCCGACCACGTCGCGTGAGTATTAAAGATGAACTGAAGTAAGATCCAAGCCAAGCCACCAAATTCAACTACCCTGGTTCTCATCCATCCAAGAGTCCAAGAATGTGCCGTGTCACCATAACTCCCACACATGCAGGGAGTCCAATAGCTGATACCAGCTCCAGGCTTTGCCAATCCAGCGGCACATAAAGTATAATGTGCCGACTCCAGCAATTATGGCACCGATCCGTAAGGGCGTCATTGTTTATGTCTTCTTTTGTTTATGCTTGTTCCCACTGCCATCGATGCCACAGTATTTATACCGAATAAACACTGCCATCCTATGGGAACCCAAATGTGTATACGATACCCACAGCCAAGTAGTGGCGATATGGGTCAATCGTCTCAAGCACAAGTATCGTACCAAAGCATTGGCAGATACTTTTCTATGTGCGGTTGTGTGTCCATATACACAGTATGCTGCGGCTAGGGTGACTGTTCACGATCGGTCGTCGTGTGTTGTCATCTGAGGTGGCTGGCAAGTAAGTAGATCGATATGTAGGTGGTGAGGGTGGCTGGTGTAGTTGGTTGGCTTGGGTGGCTGACCTATATGTTGCGTCGTCAGCATTATGGATGCGATGAGTATTCGGTCGTTGACCGAACACCCGGCATAGAAATTGTCTAGTTGACTACCCTTTTGGCAGAGCTGACCAAGCTAATGCTCGAGTATTCGCATGTCCCTTTTGTCTGCATAGTGCAGCGAAAGACACTTCTTTATTTTCAGCCAGTCAGTGCCAAAAATGTTATACGAAACTAAGGCTGCATCCGCAGCGCCTCTTACTTTACCACGAACATGTTGTAATATTGCGCGTTAGGTCGCCTTATCTTGGACTATTTGAAAGTCCTTTAAGATGATTTCAACAGCGTGAATTTACGAAACGTATTGGGTCGGATTGCCGTCAATAGCCTGTAGCTCTTTGACACAATCCGGTAAATGACTTATGTCCTTAAAATCTGATTTATTCCTTGGGACACAGAGAGCAACTGGGGTTGGATCGGATATTGTTGTCGACAATGGTGTTATTGACCTGTTTTCGATTAATTTCAATCGATTGTCGAACCCTTTAATGACTTATGATGATGCGATCTGCACTGCACCAGTCAATCGTTAACCTAAAAAATTGCGCAAGCGACGACACTGCACGGTAGATCGAGTCCACCCTACGCGCCTGCTCACTTATTTGCCGCGATATTTCGCTCATTTGTGCCTGAATGACACGAACCATCGCCTCGGACTCCCCAGCAGCAGCCTTTGACACAGATGGCTGTGCGGCAGCCTTCTGGGGAGGTTGTACAGTTTTCCCAGCTCCACCCGCCATTTGGGCGTAGGAAACTTCGGGAACGACGGCCCTTGGAATTGGTCTGGCTGTATGCCTTCCCTCGTCCTTGGTTACTGTTGGAGCAGCTTTTAATGATTTTTTAATAACTTGGTATCGAGGACATCCCCGATAGTTAGCAGGGTGTCCATCTCCACCACAGAGAACACATTTCAATTGGGTCTTATCTTCAACCCTTTCCTCACCGAGCTTGCACTCTCTTTCTTTGTGGTTCTCTCCACACTTAACGCGCCTCGACTGCATTTGGCAGTTGAATGCGGCGTGCCCGAACCGTTGGCAACGAAGACATTGTAAAATGTCCCCGTGCCTGTTTATTTTTTCCCATCTTACCATCTTGTAGTCTAGGACGGAGATTTTCCTTAGACTCTCCAGACGGCTACTGGGTGATAGAGTGACGAGGAACATCGGCAATGCCGCCTCTCCCGTCTTGCCTTGGCCGTGGTGAACGACTTGACCCTGATAAACTCGAGATCGTCGCTCGCCAACCTGCGGAGTTCCGCTAAGAGCTCCTCTGGGTCAGAGGTAGGCTCTACCCCTTTCAAAACATGCTTTTTGGCTTCTCCTCTTTGGGAGTATAACTAAAATTTTTGGTGGATGTCTCTTTCAACAACTCCCGAACTACTTTATGGTCACCAATGCTTTTGCATTGGATCGCATGTCTATCTACACCGAGTCTTTTTATTGTAAAATTATCGCCAATGGCTGACTTACACAGATTTTTAGTAGCTTTTTTTTGGGGGCAAAATTATTATTATTAATTAATTTTAATTAGTAGTATAAGTTTTAGTTTTGAATCAAACGAAACAATTTAAAAAAAAAGAAATCTAGAGACGGAGCTCTAGATTGAGGTTATCTTTATTGCTTGGAAGTTTATTAAAGTCTGACCAGAATGTCGCAGACAACTGGTATTTATCTCTTACTTACTAAAGGCATACGTGACTTATCATCATATACGACTTCTTTGGGGAGATCGAAATATGATGATTCGTATCTTTCTTTATTATAAAAACAAATACTATTCAAAAATATGTTGATATACATTTTAAAATTTGTATACATGTTATCAATCAAGTGCCATTCTTTTTGTTGTGACTCATATACTTTTTATATAAGAAGCCAGATTTATCTACCTCTATAATCTTTCCTCCAACATTTATCTTTGCAATTAGATCTCTGTTATCCCCTCTCGAGAAGGAGGAGCTTGTCGGTGCAGAATTATTGGATACTTCAGGTGGGTCGGAAATTTTCGGTGTTCTCGGATCTTGACGGATGATAATATTTTCCTGGAACTTGGCTAACGCATTATTCTTGATCATATCCATGATCTGGTTGGTGGATTTTCCGATCGTCTCAATCTGCTCAAACAACTGGGTTGGGGCTATTTGAATTTGATCTAGCTTTTTTTCAATGCGTTTGACTGGGTCCTTTATGTGTCCGGTGGCCAGCAGCTCCGAATTATACAGCCCACTAGCCATAATTAACCCCAATGCCCAGTTGTTTACAGCTGTTTGGATATATGTATCAGCATCATCATCATCCAAATTTACAAGTAAATGTGCATTAACCGCACTAAGCACCTCTTCTGTTTTTCGAACTCCAAGATGGGACGACAGATTGGTAGTATCCTCACAGAAATGTTTCAAAGCTGAGTGGTTCCTGTCAGCAGGCCTTTTTAATCTGGATCTAATTTGTTCCCTTCGAGTTTCTACCATCTCAATGTCCTTTTCAATTGCCACAAGATTATCCAAGTCAATACTGAGCATATCCAGTTTGCGCTTGAAGCCTTTACTGATTTCCTCTATTTTTTCCTCTAAGTCTTCCGAGAAGCCTTTCTCAGGCTGGTTGGAAGGCAGCCCTTGAGGAATCGACAAGGACTGGACAGGTTCAAGCTCAGGCAGGGGGGTTGGCACATTTTTGGTCTTCTTCTGTTTAGTGGGTTTTGGGGGTCGAAATATGTCGCTCAGTTTGGCTTCAGGAAGAGCTCTTGTAAGCTTGCCATCTTTGATTGCAAAATTGATGGCAGCTAAGAATCTTCTCTTTTCCTCCTCAAGGAAAGGTCTCTCTGGCCATTTCTTTATTAAATTTTTCTCCATCGGTGTTGCCCACTCACACTCTAATGCCAATTGTTCTAAATCAATACCTGACCTAATCCTGATTATCTTTTTCTTTGATTCCATTGTCATATCTATTGGAGGCGCACATCTTTTAAAGAGGTCCTCTAGGCCAGTAAATTCTTCGGGTGGAACAGAGGAAAAAAGAGTTCCAATTATGGATGTTTCGTTATATTCTTCTGTCAGGTCGATGTAAATACCTATGATCCAATATCTAAACAATTGATTTAGACGATCTATTCTAGCTGTTGGGGCACGATTCAGCCAGTAAGATGGTGATATGGGCAATATATCTTTCACTTTTTCTATTTGGAGAGAATCTAACTCCTCTTCCGTCAATAATTTGGCCCTGGTTGACATCTTGATTGTGACTTTCTTTATTATTAATCTTTTGTTTATTTCAATATCTTAGAGTATTGCGTTCGAACGGATATGCATTCGTAAGCAAAGGTTGTTACGGTTATTTTTCTAGAGGAATCGAACCAAGAAAAAAAAATAAAAGTTATGTTCCGAGGGGCGTGGCCTGCTTGTGGGTGCTCAGCTCAACTCGCCGGAACGGGGGGGGATCTTGCCCCCGGAACACCCTCAACCGCAAGCAATACACATATATCAGGCCGATTATAATTAGGATACACTAAGATTGGACCACAGACGGACTATCGCCACTTCCGGGTACTGCAGCTGTTGTGGCAGTATGCCCTATCCCACCCTACCTTGGGAATCCGCGGGCTAGATTTGGATTCCCCCTAAAGAATACATTTACCTGGTTTCAATCTATATCATGGTTCCCCGCCGCATCTACTCACCCCGCCCCGATGGATCCTGGTCAGCCTATCATGCCTTTTCCTGGAGGACTCACTAAGAAAAAAAAGTACTACTGATTTGCTTTCGTTACTTAGTCGAGGCTAAACCTTTATTTCTTACAAAGTTATATAAGCTCTCTCGCAAATTATTATAACCAAAACTCTTATAAATTCCAATAACTCTTTAGTGGATTCTTACAAAAAAACTATTATAAATTCTCGTAAACTCGTTAGCAAACTCTTACAAATTCTCCTCTAAATGGGGATTGGAGATCCACTTAAGAATATCCTTAATCATAATCTAAAACAAAATTAATCAAAGATCAAATGATGTGAACGAAAGTAATTTCCCCAAGGGCTATTGTTAAACCCAAAAAAAAAATCTAGCCGGTATATAACCCCTACCTACCTCCTAAGAGCTCTTTGAAGTGGACTGGGTAACGCGTAGTGTCTTTACCTCGGAATGGTTAGCCCTAACAATAGTCCCCAAAGAATCCCTCGCTTCACTTACATAGGTTGTGGATAAAGAAATTTACGAATTTTTATAACTCCAACCGGAGGATAAGGTTTACAATCTAATTACGAGTTTGTACCAAGACTGGACTTTGGAATTGAGAGATTACGCCATGATAGTAATCGTTACGATTGATTATTAGTAGTTAATCTAATTCTTAAACACTAACTTACATTCAATTAGATTTCAAGATCAATATTTATGATACTCAAAAGCTTATGGCGCTGTAATAATTACGGATTGTTTAACCTAACCTTAAACGGTAAAAATTATCAGTTCAGCAAATAATAGTTTCTTTTGTATTACGGGGGTGGAAGACCCCTTGGGACTTGGGTCCCCAAAAAAAAAATGTTACTTTACCAAAAAACTTCGTAGGGTCTTCTATGGAGGGCCTCTACTGTATACCACATATATACATGAAAAATTTATCGAGAGCTTAGTATTTTTTTCTTAATTTTTTTTTTCTTTTTTTTTCTAAGTTTTATTCTTGTCTTTACCGCGGGTAATACTTATATAATATATATATATATTTTTTTCATTTGTTCTAATGATTTAAAAATCACCTGGTGCACCCATTACCTGGGTGTGACGCCGTGCAGGACGTTAATCCCAGTTGGATGGTCGATTGGGGCCTCGCTACTCAATTCTCGGCCGATTTCCTTGGTAACTTAGAAGGCGACCTCTTAGCTGATATTTCCACGCCGAGTATTGTGGTCTACGGCTCAATCCTCCTCCCCTTACGCCTCGGTTGAGTAAGCGGGAGTCAATAAAAACAGTTTTTTTTTTTGCGATTTCTTTTATTAATGATGTGGCGGCCCCGCATTCCCCTGCCGCATGCAGACGAACAGGTGCCGCCCAAAATTTGCTTGTCGGGATATGGTGTAACCTGAACAAATTTTTCTAAATTAATTTCACCTGTCTAACGAGATCATTATAAACTCCTTACCTGCACCCAAGTACTCCTTCAATCTACCAAATTATCCGCTGGTACGGCGTATGAAGCTTCTACTCTTTTTTTTTTTTCTCGGTTTTCCGTGCTCTTGGCGTATCCGAGGGACTCTTCCTCAACTTAGCACGCCGAAAAACAATTACCGACAACGTTTTACGATTATGTTTCCGTGCCGCTTAATTTTTCCTTTTCTTTTTTTTTTCAAATTCTTACTTTAAAAATTTTTCTTTAATATCACGTCGAAAGAAGATGTATAGCCAAGCACGTTTTGAGTAGTAATAGAAGATGAATTCCCTTTAGCCTAATATCCATATTTTTTTTCAACAGGAGGAGCACCTCGTTTAGCTCAATCTCCACTTTTCAAACAGGAGGAGCATCTCGTTTAGCTCAATCTCCACTTTTCGAATATTACTACCGATCCCCTTCCCAACAGATGGCATGAGAAACGAACGCCGAAGTTATCCTCAGATTACATCCGCGAATTGTTTGTTAAAATTTTTCCTCTTATTCCGTTTCTTAATACCCCGAACCTAGTGGCCAACAAGTCCGCAACAAGGTGTTTATCATTTCGTTTGGATTGAAATGTTCTTTATCTTAGAAAATACTTGTATCATTATTCTTTGTTATAACATATATACATATATATAGTCACCCCTTAGTTGTTTGCTGTTGTTGTTGATTAAAACTTGTTGAGATGATTTTCCTTTTCAAATTGTTTCGCTTGTTGATTAAAAGTTGTTGAGAAGATTGTCTTTTCCTCGTCGTAACTGGCTTTACGTTCTTTATTTGATTCATAAAATAAAATTTTTATTTTTTCTTCACTTCAATTTTGTCTTTCTATTTTTATTTCTTTTGAATTATTTTTCCTCTGTGGATCTTGTAGCATTGGTCATATTAGTTGACCTGAACTACGAAAATAATTCCGTTGAAAGAGATTCAATTTTCGTTTGAATTCTTTTGTTTAATAGATCGATTCCGATTTTTCACTTCTTAAAAAAAATTATAATTCACAATCACCGTCTACGAGTTGGCTTCTTATGTTTCTCGTCTTTTATATGTCCACTAAACTTTTGGGGTTGATAATAAAAGTTAAACTTCACAATCACGAGTTACGAGTTGCTTGACTTTTTTTTATAATTAATAAGTTTTAGTTTTCTCAGATAAAGGTTTCGCGAAAAATCGTTACGTGGTTCGATCACTTTTAGATCTGCAAGATTTTTTTTTTTTTGATTACGGCTCATAAGGGCGGGGGTGCGTCAGATACAACGTTAGGATCCTCGCGTGAAGCTGTGGTATCCTTTTCATTTTTAGAGTTAAATAACTCTTCAAACATCTTTTTGCGTTCCTCTGGAGTCATTCGTGGTTCAATACACTCTTTGAGCAATGGAGGATTGCGATAATCTTTAAGTTTGAATCTATCAGGAAATATGATAGACTCAAAAAGGACAAATACACCAACGTCGTCTTGATCGACGTCTAAGGTGTTAGAATTAAACTGTAGAAACTCGTTAGGTTTCGAGAAGACGCTTTGTGCAGTCATAGAAAGAGTGGCAAATCTACCATCTTTCTCTTTGTATCTAATCCCATCAGCATTAACCTTATCGCTGGCATCAGAAAAATAGCTGATGGAATCAAAGACATACACGTCACTAAGCTGTTCCTTAACAACTTTCCGGCTAATCCCTTCTGAATGTCTATGGAGGCGCGAGTAAATTCTGCCGCCAAATTACGACGGCTGAACATATTAATAAGCCAATCAAACATGAAAACGTTTAATTAGACGAAAGAATTTTGGCGACTTGCGGCGTCCAGCCAACTTAAACCGCAGTACCAAACTCACCAGGTATTGTTATATTTGTCCCATAGAGCATTTCTGCTGCTGAAGCCTTTATGTCGTCCTTATAAGTTGTCCGTAGTCCCAATAGTACTGTAGGAAGTGCCTCGACCCAGTTAGTTTGTTCGTGGCACATGAGGGCGGCCTTCAAAGAACGATGCCATCGTTCCACTAGTCCGTTTGATGCGGGATGGTAAGGTGAAGTTCTGATCCTTGTTGTTCCGATCATCCTCATGAGTGATGTGAAAAGCGCAGACACAAATTGAGTGCCTTAGTCGGTAGTTAATGTTGTTGTCGAACCGAATCGAGCAACCCAATTGGTATAGAACGCTGTTGCGACAGTTTCAGCACACATGTCTTGAAGTGGTACTGCTTCTGGCCATCTGCTGAATCGGTTGATCATGGTCAGACAATATCTGTTTCCTTTGCAGAGTGGAAGGACGATCAGGTCGATGTGTACATGTTGAAAACGTTCGTCTAGTACATCAATTGACTCAGGAAGTTGTCGAGTGTGTCGATGTACTTTCGAGCGTTGGCATTGGACGCAAGTACGAGACCACTCCAATGCGTCCTTCCTGATGTTTAGCCAAACGAATTTTTGCCTGAGTTGGCGGCTGGTTGTCCTTCCACTTGGATGGGAAAGACCGTGCACTGAGTCGAAGGCTTTTCGACGTAGAGTTACAGGAACATATAGAGTTGTCCGTTGTGTCACAGTAGATTTTTACTCCTGGTTCTAAGGTTATTTTGGTTAATTTTAGAGATGTTTTCCCTGACCTTAGAATGTCGCGCAGTTCCTCATCCAGTAGTTGTGAAAGGTGTAGTTCACGTTGGTCGAATTGCAGCGGCATTGATATAGCATTGACTCGTGACAAGGCGTCGGCTACTATATTGTCTTCACCGGGCAGATAGACGAGGTCTGTCGTAAACTGTGATATAAAATCCAGTTGCCTCAAACGTCGTTGAGGAGCCTTGTCCGAGCGCTGTTGAAATGCATATATCAATGGTTTGTGGTCTGTTTGTACCACGAAGCGTCGACCATCTAGGATGTGTTTGAAGAACTGAATGGCAAGGTAGATAGCCAGAAGTTCGCGATCGTAACTGCTGTAGCGACTTTGTGCACTTGATAGTTTGTAGGAGAAAAATCCAACTGGTTGACTTAGGCCATTTCCTTTCTGCTCCAACTTGGCGCCGACTGCTATGTCCGAAGCATCAGTTGTTAGTACCAGTGAGGCTTGATGGTTGAAGTGCGTCAGCATAGTTCTTTGCTTCAAGCTGTTTTTGCACTGTTGAAACGCTTGTTCTGCCTAAGGGGTCCATGGAACTGGTCGCTTGTCGTTTTTCTTGAAATCCTTGATGAAATTATTCAAGGGTGCTTGCAAAATTAAACATTTGTCAATATAGTATAATTGTGTTTCATTGGCTCAAGTAGCTAAAAATACTTTTGGATGTTCAGTTTGATATAATGTCAGATAGTCACAAAATGTTTCTTTATGCTTTATTGTGAGAGCAAACTCGGACCCTTGCTTTAAGAATAAATATGTCATTACCTCCGTAGTTCCTCTATTATCGAATATTTTCGAGGCAGGTCCTTCATACAGGAGACTGAAATGGTTCTCGTCCTCGCACATGGGTCCTTCCAGTAAAGTCGCCCAGTAATGCCATCCTGTAGTCGGTGAAAAACATTTTTTCATCAGGAAATTGCAGATTTGTCCATCTGACAATTTTAAGTCTGATTTATCAATGTCGACAAGTCCAAGGTATTTTCCGATTAACATTTTTATTTCCGTTGTTCGTACCTGAATCATATTTGCGATCTTTAGTTACCAAGGTACAATGTGCAAGATCCATCATTAATTGAGCCGGAAGTAGTAAAACTTTTACTGATCAGACGATTGTGAGTGATTCCTTCTATATATAAACCTACATATGGGCTGAATTTGCCTGTATTAACGATGGATAAGCATTCGTCTGAGGATAACTCGAGAATCTCACTATAGAGGGATGCATCTTGCGGTTTTGATCCCCAGAACGTACACCTGCACATTGTGACATTATGAGTCAATTCTATTAAGCAACTTATTACATTGACCGACGAATAATCTTGTACTTGGATTAATTGGATAGTTGGGGGGATTATCGTGGCGTTGTAATCGGGGATAATACAAGGCTTGATATCTGTTAAGGACAATGTGGTGATATTTGCAGTCTTATCTGAACAATCATATCCAACTTATTTTAACAAAAAACAAAAATCTTCAAACTCTTTTAAGCAAAGTCTTAATTAAAAATATGATACATAAAAAACTAATCCAGACGTTGTGATAAAAATCCAAAAAAGACTCAAGAATTTCGGAATTATACCATGAATTTAAAGAGCCAGAACCCAATCCAGTTATTATAGATTTCTTCGCAAGCCTTCTAAGAGAAGCCTCATCATATTCTTCAATTCGAAAAATCTTTCTTTTCATTTCTATTGTTGAAAAACTTTTATTTGGAAACAAATCGAAAATTTCATCTCCATCTTCCGCTTGTATATTTTTAGACAAGCTAGTTTCATTCTTTCTAACCACTGCTGTTATCAAAAATATAATCCATGACAGATGTAAGGAAATGGATGTCACTGGGTAACATAATACGTTTGCTATGTCCTTGGGTAATAAATTTGCTGTATGACTGCTGCTTGTTATATGGATTATATCTGCATTCTGATTGAGATTCCTTATATTTCAGGATTGTATATTTTTCCTTACAAATACTGATTGATTTTCCGCATACCTTTGCAAGTTCTTCTTCTGTTTCACTGATGTTTGTGAAATCAAAAGACTCAATACTGTTATTTGAGCCAGAAACCGGTCTCATTATTGCGAGGACATTGTTAGAGTTGTTGCTGCTATTTTTCCAGCCATCCATTAAAAGGACACTTTAAGCTGAGTTTCATTGCGAAGTGTGAACTTCTTTATATAAGTCATCTAGAAGACTTGTTGCCAGGATTTTTCTAGAAGATTTTTTACATTTTCCTTGAATCGTTTTCATCGATAGTGCCAATGAAACTTTAAATAAGAGACGGTGTTGATGATGGTTAGTTTATTTTGAATGTATTATATGTTTTTTTTTATATGAAAAAACACATGTCTGAAGACTTGAAAAGTTTCCTTGATGTGATTTCATAGCACTTTAATCAAAATTACTTCAGGACACTTTTTTTTTTTGTGCTAAGCTTCTTTTGTTGAAGTCTATCGGAGTCACAGTCTAATGATATTGAAGCGTTTTTATTTAAGAACCAAGAGGAAGAGAAGATCGGATAAATAAAGGAAGTGCTGGATATAGGACGGTCTACCGAAAATTCTGTGGCTGACATTGATGTCGAAATCATAGGCGTTGGTGTTGATTGTGGTAAAGGTATCTATACCCACTTCGATTTCATCGAGGAACTGTTAAAATTAAAATTGATTATTAGATACAAAACACTGAGAGGAATTAGGGGATTAAAATTGAAACTAACACATCCTTTTTGAGTTCTGGCGAGTCTTCGAGTTTAGAGAAAAGTTTGCTGAAAAACTTGCTCGGATTTCAGCACCATGTGGAGCACTTAAGCCCATGACGAAGATTAAACATTTGAACTACTCGCTTGACATCGTCTGAATACTGAAATCTTCAGAAAGTTTCCTTACCCAAATATGTAACAAAATCAGTAGATTTTTTTTCTTTTTGAAGACATTTATATCGTAAGCTGAAGATGGATGCCTTACGACTAAATAATATTGTAAATGTCTTGACTGATTCTTTAAAATATAAATCCCGTGGATGCTTTGGAAGAATGAAGTTTATATATTTGTTAAAAATAAACGATTTTTCATTGGTCCTTCGAACCGGATTTTTGTCAATTCTAAGTTTTTGTATTCTTATCTGTTTCAGTTACAATTGAATTGATGTCTGTTTCAGAAAGCAGAGCAATTATCTCATCAATCAATGTGACATTGATAGATAAATACATTCTGCAACACTGAAAACCAAAAAAGGTGGTGAAAACAACTAAATCGCAGGTTAAATTTAGGGAAAGGCGATCATAATACACTCTACTAAATCTTTTGTTGTCTCGTGAAAAATTAGTTTATTCAATTGGAATATTTATTCATATTACATAAGTCCACAAATCCTTATAAGTCTTATTCAGTTTGTTAATTGAAAGAATAATTATCAAATTGAATAAAAATATTAGTGAAATATTTCTTCAATTCTACTCGCACAGATTGTTAATTTGAAAATTATTTTAACTGATTTAACTAAAAATGTTTGTGGCTTTAACGAATTCGATCTTATTTCGGGGTTAGTGTAGTGTTTCATCGTGCACTTGTTGACCCGCGTGGCCACCATGTGTTGACTTGCTTATCTTACGAAAGTATATTCTTTATCTCAATTTGGAACGAGAAGGTTGTTTTTAATAATAAATTCTAAAGGTTATTCACCCCTTTTATTTATATTAGTACTACCCCATTGTAGGTGATGGACATTTGCACTACACCCCATAAGTCCCAGCCGCTTATCCTTTACCTGGCGGTGGGGTTGATTTATTGAGACCTTTTAGTTGCTGGTTAAGGCGCCCTCAAAAGGTTACTCACCTCTTTCATTTATATTTGTACTACCCCATTGTAGGTGATGGACATTTGCAATACACCCCATTTGTTCTCTATAATAATTTGAATCATCTTGAATAAGTTTGTATCTTCGGTACCGAATAATCTTGGGTTTCTGTCTTTTTTTGTATTCAAATATTTCCTCATCCTCGTTAATTTCTTCGATTTTTGTTTTTTAGATTTTTCAAAATTTGCGGCGAAGTTAGCCAAACAAACATTTTCCAGTTCTTCTGATCCTTGGGCGGTATTTTAAAAATATGTCGTCCATTTTTTGAGATTTATATTTAATTATTATTTAATTTCATGAGAATTATAACATGTGTGTTGTATAGACCGGTGTTGGTCACGTCGATGGTTAGGTTACCTGTGATCGTACTCCTCTTAGATTACCTTTTGGTTCCTTGTTCCAATTTATTTTCCCATTAATATTTCTTGATTTTGTTAGATATTCGCTGCTCCATTTATCTAAAGCTCGTTGTTTTACCTCTTCGCTAACTTTTCCAAGAACAACGTCAGTGGAAAGCGAAACATATTCTTGCCCTGGTGCATGCATACATTTTGTAACGTTTAAAATCTTATAGCAGGTTTTTAAAAAAAATAAAACCCAACATGGCTGTAGTATTTTCATACATACAAGACTTCCTTTATTTCCCCCTACGACTTTCTCCCCCACCTTTAGGACCAACGTTTACAGATCCATTGGCCCGTCCAGGCAGGTGTCGAAAGGGTAGTCCCAATGTGTTAGCAACTGAAGGCCTGATAGTTGCCATGCTTAGCTCGCCGATGGGGGGGATCTTGTTACTCCCATTAGGACCGTGTTACTTTTTTTTCAGACCTAAGTCTCTGGTGGAATTCGACTAAAACTTATTTTTTTCCATCTTTAAATGGCAGGACCCGAAATTATCGACCTTTCTTTCTTTTTTTTCGTATACATACCGCAGGGGAGGGCATAGCTGGTCTTGCCCTCGGAGCTGTCTTTACCCGCCCTTTACTAAAAAACCCCCAAAAACAAAGAAAACTAATTCCTCATTTGGGAAGGTTTTCCAAAACCGTTGCATCAGCCCCCAAATAAAAATGTGTTGAAGCAACAGCCCTCAATGGAAGAGGAGAAAGTATGTAACTTCCCCCTAAGGTTCTAACAAGACTCTTATACCACCTTCATCTTCCTTCCTTTACTCCCCAATATTACTTCCCTAAAACTCCATAACCAGATGGATCTTCCTTGTAAAAACAACAAAAAAAAATCCTCTACTCTTAGAAACAGGTAAGGTGCATCCTTCAGACGACCCGAAAAAAAGATGGATTTCCTCCACCACTTCTTTTGTCTACCTCACTTCTCCAAAGCAAGCTTGACTTCAACGGCCCCCAATACTTCAAAAAAAAAAAATTCCAGATTTACTCGAGAGTTGATCTGATTACATTTATTTCAGACTAAAAATAAATCACATGAAAAATTTATCTTAAATTATCTTAGAATACTCGGCATTTTGTTATTCATACTTTCCTATTCCCTATTTCTCATCTGCATTCATTGTATAAAGCGACAAGTGTACGACCTTTTTGTTTGATCTACTGTTCTCTGACATTACTGTAGCTTCCCACCTTACAAAAGAAAAACTTGTACTAGGCTTAACTAGTCGTTGATGCTATAACAAAATCTCCGAATGAAGATTTTTTTTAATTTTTTTTTTTTTTTTTTTTTACTTTCTCATTTTTGGTTAAACCGAATTCCTTTGATTTTCACCTTCTCCCAAATCTCATAAAATATCCCCTCAGTTACCGATTAGGAAATCTCCACAAATTTTGATAAAAATACCGAAATAACAAAGAATAAAACTTTTAAAGTGACTTACCCGCAATCCTTGGTGTGCACAACAAGTTGAGGCGGCGGATCTGTTTTGGATAATGTTAATAGGCATGGATGATATTTAATGGGATGAGACCAAGGTATACGATCATTCGTTACTGTGCTGTTCCTGTTTTCTTTGGTAAAACAAAAATGAACCTGATGCCACTCAGTGGCGGTGGTTGCTATTCCTTCTTTAAAAAAAATTATTTAACTTCTCTTACTCTCACAATGAACGAGATGTCACAACACATTTATCTAACTATTCACAGTACTACCCCTTATTTCGCTGAACCAAAAATAAAACTATCCACTTATCCCTAACTAATAGCTGTTAGTACTTCTCAGGCCTATCACCACTGCTTCCTTATATATTTTTTTTTCTTTTACACTTCAGTTTAACTTTCTGTTTTCTTCCTTGCTCCGATCCTCCGGATTATTACTACCTAGCAATAGTGTCTCCAAAAGTACCCAATCTATCCTTAGCAAAAAAAAAACTCATTCTCGGCATATATTTTTTTTATTTTGTAAACGAATTTTTTTGATTCCCTGAAATCTACCTCTTTTCAGTTTCTCAGTTTCTCCTTTCTTTACGTGTCTCTATAGCTACTAGCTATTTTTTTTTCAGTTTTTTTTTCTTTTCTATTGTAATTTTGTTCTTACTATCTTTTTTTTTCGCTTTTTCGTTTAAATCGTAACCTTGTGATTACTTTCTTATTTCAACTTTTTCTTTTCTATCGTAATTTTGTTCTTACTATCTTTTTTTTTTCGCTTTTTCGTTTAAATCGTAACCTTGTGATTACTTTCTTATTTCAACTTTTTCTTTTCTATCGTAATTTTGTTCTTACTATCTTTTTTTTTCGCTTTTTCGTTTAAATCGTAACCTTGTGATTACTTTCTTATTTCAACTTTTTCTTTTCTATCGTAATTTTGTTCTTACTATCTTTTTTTTTTCGCTTTTTCGTTTAAATCGTAACCTTGTGATTACTTTCTTATTTCCTACGTACGCCCCCTCGACCTATTCTAATCTCCTTTTCACCCCCACAACAAAAAAAAGAAACAAAACCATAATCCTTATTCTGCCGTAACGATCACTGGTATGCCTCCTTCTCCCAAATCTCGCAAAACCGGTTGGATACACGGACGGGGTTACTTCTTGTATGTCGAATCTTTTTTCTTCCTTTTCCTTTTTCCACCACTCGCCGATTACTCAACTACTTCTTTTCCTAAGTTTTCTTGTTACTTTCGGAAAGTGCTAAGACCTGGGGAGGCAACGGCTGGAGTGGTTTTACGTCCCTTTCTCCCTGTGGGGAGCGCCAACGATCTTACTGAGTCGAGGAGGCGGACGTATCTCTTCACGACTACGATCGAGCACCCTGTCGTATGGCTGCCTCTAATTATCTTAGAGATAATAAAAAAAAAACACCATGAAGAAATTTCTTTTCTTTGCTCCGAAACAAATTTCACATACCTGTGGTACTACTGACACCGGCGCGATATTCTTGTCTGGATTTTCTTTCCCTTTAGGGGATGATCGCCGCCGTCGTTGCGCAACCACCACAGCAGGTAAAGATACCTTTTCGTGGATGGACAATGTCTGACCAAGATTTCCCTTAGAATCACTAGGCTTTTCACAGCAAAAAAAAAACTTCAACCACTTGGTTGGATATTAAAAATTTTATTTCGCCCGACTGATAGAAATGTATCTTGTGACTAGTTACAATGGCGGTTCGATGAAAAAAAGAAGGAGAACACGTACACGACGACGATGATGTCACTTCTTTTTCGAATGGAATGCAAGGGAATGAATTAAAAGAGGAAATGCGAAAAATTTCAACGTGTTCGTTTCGAAACCCAGGGGTGTTTGTTTTTACGACATTTACTCGCAGAACTTTTAGGTTTAATGCAGAATGTCACTATGAAGTACAGCGGTGCGTTTTGGCTGTTTTTATTCGTGGTGATTTGTACCTTTTGCTTCATTTTCTCTCTCGTTTTCTTGAACTAATTCTTGACAAAAAAAGTTTTATCTATTGATAACCAATATGTTTGAAGAAGTCTGTTATACGAAACGGTTAGGTGAGGAACCACGAATTACTTTCGGATCGAAAGGCGCTTCCTCGGACAAATTTTCGACATTATTTTTTTTCTGTTTTGTTGTAGTTTCTTTTCTTTTTACTTGTTTCTGAAAGGCTAGTCGGTCGTTTCCCTACACATCATGTTCTTTTTATATAAGGTCTCCCTTTTACAAAGAACATGAAAAAGAAGAAACCCTTTTTGCTAATAAATTTCACTCTTCCCGCGGAGTCTCATGCACAGCTGATTCAGCCGGGCACTGGATTTAGTGAGTTACTAAAGCATATTTTTATTTCTTCAGGTCTTTGGAATGCGTTACGGCCTTGTGACCTTTGTCGTCCACAACTTCATATAGGTTGTTCCCTATCTTTTTGCTAACTGTTACTTTAATGAATTTTGGGCAAAGTTTTGCGTTGAAATGTTTAGCCGCATTGCTCAAAACAAAGTTTCTTTTGTACAAGACATCCCCTACCTCGTATGATACCAGCCTACTTCTCAAGTTATAGCCTTGTCTATACGATTCATGGGTCTGTTCTAGGGCTGTTTTTAGATAGTTATGCAACACATTCATTTTAGCACTTTTAGGGAGCCAATCAATCTCTGAGTGATTCAACCCTCCTAAACCACGAAGTAATTTATAATCTGCGCCGTGTTCGATGATACGATGGCCGAACAGAGCTTCGAAAGGTGACATTCCGATAGCGGAATGTACTGTCGAACGTAATGCGCTTCCTATCGCCGGTAAGTGAAGGTCCCAATTGGATTGCTTCGGATCTATATAAGCTCGTATGGCTGCGAGAATTGAGCGGTTTACTCGTTCGCTTGCATTAGCTTGCGGGGAGTATACTGCCGTCCGGTAGTGAGTAATGCCGAAGTTTTTTATCATTTTGGCGAATTCGTGACTCACAAATTGACTGCCGTTATCAGATAGAAGGCTCTCCGGTACTCCAAACACAAAAAAGATATCTTCTTCTAAAAATTGAATTACTGTTTGAGCAGTAGCTTTACGAAGTGGTTTGAACAACACGAATTTGGTCAATTGGTCAAGGGCTATGACGATCTGAGTATTTCCCTTTTTTGAAGTTGGATAAGGCCCCAAAAAATCTATATAAATATGTTGAAATGGTCTTTCCACGGAAAAAGATTTCCCCATCTCGGTTCTGAGTATGCTATTAGAGGGCTTAGTTGTTTTGCAAATTTCACATTTTTCGATGAAGGTTTTCACGTGGGTCGCCATATTTGGCCAAAAGAATTGTTGTTGTAATTTGTAGAGAGTTTTAGCAACTCCTCCATGTGAAGCTCTGGGTGGGCAATGAGCCAATGAGACCAAACGATCAGTCAGCGCTGCTGGAACCCACAACTTCCAGACTAAATCGTCTTGGAGCGGATTTCCCCTACAATGTCTGACTTTCTTGTATACATAACCTTCAGAGATTTGTAGATCCGGAAGTTGGTCTTCGTTTTGTCTAATATGCTCAATAATTTGGAGATATTCCTCTGAGTTAAAACTCTGATCTTCCCAATCGATGTGAAGTACGTCAGGGTTCGTTAACATCGTCTTCGGTGGACATACCGTTGAATGTAGTCCCTCCACCTCATAAACTCGGGATAGAGCATCTGGTACTACATTCAAGGTACCCTTCCGATGTTCGATGCCAAAGTCGAAACCTTGTAGTTTGAGACTCCAGCGCGCTAATCTTCCCGTTGGGTCTCGCAGACTCATTAACCACTTCAGACTCGAGTGGTCCGTTATTATGGTGAACCTATACCCTTCGACGTAAGGTCGAAACTTTTGTACTCCTTTTACCGCAGCTAAGCATTCCCGTTCTGTAACTGTATAGTTACGTTGGGCCACATTCAATTTTTGGGAAAAATAATAAATGGGGCGCTCTGCTCCAGTTTCATCTCTCTGACACAACACGCACCCAATTCCAGTCGCTGACGCATCGCACAAGATAATAAATTCTTTGCCAAAATCCGGATTGACGAGAACTAAATCCGATGTCAAGGCCGCTTTAATCGCCTCGAAAGCTTCTTTGGCTTCTTTACCGAAATCAAACTTTTTATTTTTCTTTAACGTGTCTGTCATTGGGCTGGCTAGGGTGGAAAAATTTCCTACAAATCTGCGGTACCACCCCGCCATACCGAGAAATCTTCTCACCTGTTTAGGCGTTTTAGGAGTAGGGAACTCCAGAATGGCCGTGACTTTAGCCGGATCGGGCATTAAACAGCCTTGCCCCACCACATAACCGAGGTACTGGAGTTCCTTGAAGCAGAACTTCGACTTCTCGACGTTTATCGTCAAGCCTGCTTCAAGTAACCTCTTACCGATAATGTCCAGAATTCGTATATGCTCCTCAAAATTTCGAGATATAACCAGTAAATCGTCTAAGTAGACGAAAACCTGTTCCCGTAGTTCCGAAGGTACTACTAAGTTCATCAGATACGTTAGACTTTGGGCCGCATTAGATAAACCAAAAGGCATCACTTTGAACTGGTAAAGTGGCCTACCCGGGACCGTGAAAGCCGTCTTCTCCCTCGAGCTTTTCTCCAGCGGTATCTGCCAGTACGCATCTTTCAGATCCACACTTGAAATAAAGTGTGTTTCCGAAAGTCGTGCTAACAGTCCCTCTATATGAGCAATCGGGCTCGCATTTTTCTTTGTTACTTGGTTCACCTTTCGAAAGTCCAAGCACAGGCGATTCTTCCCAGGTTTTCGTACGAGTACGACTGGAGAGGACCATGCGCTCGAACTTTCTTCGATGACCCCCAAAGCAAGCATGCGATCCAATTCCTCGTACACCAGGGCCTGTATCGCCGGAGAAATGGGATAGTGACGCTGCTTTATGGGTTGCGCCTCTCCCGTATCAATTATGTGTTCTATCAGATGAGTTTTTCCTAAACCTTTCTTTGCAAACGACGGAAATTGGTCAATTATTTTTAAAAGTGTCTCTCGCTGTTGATCATTTAGGTCACATTCAATTGCGCTCTTTATTTGGTTAGATGATTCACTAACTGGTGATATCTCCGATATGATATGTGGTGCTAACTGGAATATCCTCCAGAAATCTACACCTAAATACAATTGTTGGGTCAGGGATGGTACTATGAACAAATTCAGCTCATTGACTTTGCCCTTGTACTTAATTTGGGCAGTAATCATCCCGACTATAGATTGTTTCTGACCGTCCGCGGTTGTAACTGAAGATGAAAAATGTTTATATTGAATTTTACTTTCCTCCAAGAATTCAAGAGCTCCCGTTCCCAAGCAACTAATGCTTGCCCCTGAGTCAAGTAACCCCCGGATCTTTCTATCGAAAACTTCGACTGTTAAATACGGTCGAGGATCGTCCTCTGAACAATTCAATGTCGTGGACGCTACCGACCTATGCAAAACTTTCTTTTCCCTCATTCTCTCTCGTAACTTTAAAACTTTTTCTGATGTCGACGGATATGTCAAAATTCTTTTTCTTGCCTCATAATACTCTTTGATGCGTTGGTGAATCGGCTTATTCGAAATGTTAGGTTTATTTTTGTTTATATTATTGGGTTTATTCTGCAGATCTTGTCTACATTTTATCTCTTCTGGAGATGGTCTTAGTATTGTAACTTTAGGTGTACTTAGTTTTGGATCGGTTAATTTTCCGGGTTCGTTACCCTCGGACGAATCTCCCCGGTCGAAGGATTGCCCGCTGACCGGTTTCCCGAACATCTTTCACACCGAGGTGTTATGACGTTTTCCCGACCGCATCTGTAGCAAAACAGGTTCCGTTTAGGACTATCGCACTCTCTGAATGTATGCCCCTCTGCCTTGCAATTCCAACATTTTAGTATATTGGCTTCCCTTTGGTAGGCCTCAACTATCGCGGGAATTACCTGGTCAGAGTCTTCTAAAGAGTTCTCAATTTCACTTACTTGTCGCCGAGAAGGTTGTGGCGCGTTATTAGTAAATGGGTGTTTAGGTTTAGGAGGTTCATTCCCGTTTAAAAATTTTTCGATTGTACGGCAAACGTATACCATCTCCGGTAAACTGTGGGTACTGAAAGTTACTAATAATTCGCCCATCCTTCGTCGCACATTCTGTTTGATTAGCTCTATTATCTCTTTTACCGGTTTCGGTACTCTTAACCTTGAATTGAACTTTATAAGATCGTCATAAAAATCGTCGAAACTTTCATTTGGCAGATGTTTCCGATCGATCATTTTCCGCGACAGTTCGCTATCTGTCTCTAAACTGCGGTATTGCTCAATAAGAGCTAAACGTAACGTTGACCAATTAGTACGAGGATTGTTCTTCACGAACATCCAGTACCACGTTTCCACACGTCCAGTTACGAAATGGTGAAAATTTTGTACCACTTCGACCCAAGTTACATTGTAACTGTCCTTAACTCTTTCCAACCGAAATAGGAAGTCGTCGATGGACATATTTTTGTGATCAAATTTGATACCCCATTTGTGATAATGTGGGAAACGCAATACTGAACCCGATGGAGAAGGTGCCGATACGGGCGGCTGGTTGGTTTGGTTTGAATCTAGAGGTGAAACGTTCAAATTCAGATTGCTCAATTGAGCCAAAAAGTTGTCGACATTTGAGCCGCGAGCCATATTTACTGGATGAACTTCTAGCTCATCTCTTACGTAAGCTGGGTTGGAAGCCGGGTTATATGTATTTTGTTGTTCGGACTGACCTCTAATGGGTTGTCCTATGGGCGTGGTCGCCTCACACAAATTCCTAGGGTTTAGAGTGCTAGGCGGAGGAGCGGGACCCATATTACCTAAAGTTTCCCTTACTACCGCCTGTATTAACTCCCTATTAGCTCTGTTCAACTCTTCTCGTATAAAACGTAGGTCCTCAGTACGATTCAGACCTACAGTAGCTGTAACTACTTCCTGTATGTATGCCTCAAAATGCTCGCCATCCTTAGAAGTATTCCCGTTTTTGGGACTAGAAGCTGTCCCGTTATTAGTCGTACCTTGGTTAAGAGACCTGTTTTGGACTCCAGAGGCATTAGTGCCTGAACCTGTCGGTAACTCTTCCTCTACTACTACGTTTTCTCTCTCACCGTTATTCGAGAGTGATCTCCCCCTCGCTCCTTTCTCACGGACGTTCTTGCGACGTCCTCTACCCTCCATGGTAACCAAATAACTTTTAAAACTCTTTAAAGGATCTCAACCTAACCTCCTATGTAATTGTCTTACTTATAAATGTTTGTTTCTACGGGTGATCGCTAAACACGTAGTTTCTCCTCGTGTTTTCAAAAAAGATACTCGTATCCTGTACTACTTTTAGCTTTTAAATATATAGCTAAATTCAAAAAAAAATCTTTGATCAGAACTGATCCCTAAAAAAAAATTTTTCCGCTGGAAAAAAAAAAAAAAAAACGTACTTGGACGTAACTAAAAAAAAACTTAAACTCAAAAAAAAATAAAAACTTCCTATCTTCTCATTTTGCTTAAAACAACCAAAAGATTATATCGGCTGATAATCAAAATCGTTTCTAACTTTATTTCATTAACTCATTTGGGGAGTGAAGTCAGGGAGTGAAGTGAGTCTCAATCCAAAAAAAATTTTCATTACAATTCTTCCTTTAAAAAAAAATGTTAAGATTAAAAACCGACAATCATATCTGATCACGATTCTCTCCTTATAACCTCCAGCATGTATACCTCTCACAATCAAATCCTCGTTCCAAAAAAAATCATCGACTCTATCTTAACGATACAACTAGTTAAAGCCAGAATCTCGTTATGTCCTTAGCTCACTGGATAACGAAAAGATTTCGTCTATGACTTTGAAAGAGATTTAAATACAAAAATGTTAGATCTTAGTAAAAGAAAATGTTAATACTTGAAATGAAATTGAGAAAGTATAGTTCTCATTCAATAAGTTTCAAGCTCTTGCAACGGCCACAGATCAGATAACTTCTCACACTTAATCTGCCGGACAAAAATCTTGATCCCTAATGAGAAAACGAGATACTTTTCTCAAAAATCGCGTTCCTACCCTCTTGCAATTCTTCACTGCTATCAGCTACTCAAAAAAAATCCTACCACTCTAAGTACGGACACTGACGAATGCAAGAATTAGGTGTTAGACATAAACGTCCACCGTGTTGCAACTGACAAGCATCTGGAAATACTACTCCTAATACTCCGGACAACACTGGCTACTTGTTATGACTAGGTGACCCTAACACCAGGAAACAAAACTTTTACTTTCAAAAAAAATTATCTTTTTCTCAAAAAAAAATTTTTTTTTTTTTTTTTTTTTTTTTTTTTTTTTATATCAACTTTCTCTAACAAACAAAAAGGTTGGTCGATAACTTCGGGCCCCACGTTGGGCGCCATCTGTAACGTTTAAAATCTTATAGCAGGTTTTTAAAAAAAATAAAACCCAACATGGCTGTAGTATTTTCATACATACAAGACTTCCTTTATTTCCCCCTACGACTTTCTCCCCCACCTTTAGGACCAACGTTTACAGATCCATTGGCCCGTCCAGGCAGGTGTCGAAAGGGTAGTCCCAATGTGTTAGCAACTGAAGGCCTGATAGTTGCCATGCTTAGCTCGCCGATGGGGGGGATCTTGTTACTCCCATTAGGACCGTGTTACTTTTTTTTCAGACCTAAGTCTCTGGTGGAATTCGACTAAAACTTATTTTTTTCCATCTTTAAATGGCAGGACCCGAAATTATCGACCTTTCTTTCTTTTTTTTCGTATACATACCGCAGGGGAGGGCATAGCTGGTCTTGCCCTCGGAGCTGTCTTTACCCGCCCTTTACTAAAAAACCCCCAAAAACAAAGAAAACTAATTCCTCATTTGGGAAGGTTTTCCAAAACCGTTGCATCAGCCCCCAAATAAAAATGTGTTGAAGCAACAGCCCTCAATGGAAGAGGAGAAAGTATGTAACTTCCCCCTAAGGTTCTAACAAGACTCTTATACCACCTTCATCTTCCTTCCTTTACTCCCCAATATTACTTCCCTAAAACTCCATAACCAGATGGATCTTCCTTGTAAAAACAACAAAAAAAAATCCTCTACTCTTAGAAACAGGTAAGGTGCATCCTTCAGACGACCCGAAAAAAAGATGGATTTCCTCCACCACTTCTTTTGTCTACCTCACTTCTCCAAAGCAAGCTTGACTTCAACGGCCCCCAATACTTCAAAAAAAAAAAATTCCAGATTTACTCGAGAGTTGATCTGATTACATTTATTTCAGACTAAAAATAAATCACATGAAAAATTTATCTTAAATTATCTTAGAATACTCGGCATTTTGTTATTCATACTTTCCTATTCCCTATTTCTCATCTGCATTCATTGTATAAAGCGACAAGTGTACGACCTTTTTGTTTGATCTACTGTTCTCTGACATTACTGTAGCTTCCCACCTTACAAAAGAAAAACTTGTACTAGGCTTAACTAGTCGTTGATGCTATAACAAAATCTCCGAATGAAGATTTTTTTTAATTTTTTTTTTTTTTTTTTTTTACTTTCTCATTTTTGGTTAAACCGAATTCCTTTGATTTTCACCTTCTCCCAAATCTCATAAAATATCCCCTCAGTTACCGATTAGGAAATCTCCACAAATTTTGATAAAAATACCGAAATAACAAAGAATAAAACTTTTAAAGTGACTTACCCGCAATCCTTGGTGTGCACAACAAGTTGAGGCGGCGGATCTGTTTTGGATAATGTTAATAGGCATGGATGATATTTAATGGGATGAGACCAAGGTATACGATCATTCGTTACTGTGCTGTTCCTGTTTTCTTTGGTAAAACAAAAATGAACCTGATGCCACTCAGTGGCGGTGGTTGCTATTCCTTCTTTAAAAAAAATTATTTAACTTCTCTTACTCTCACAATGAACGAGATGTCACAACACATTTATCTAACTATTCACAGTACTACCCCTTATTTCGCTGAACCAAAAATAAAACTATCCACTTATCCCTAACTAATAGCTGTTAGTACTTCTCAGGCCTATCACCACTGCTTCCTTATATATTTTTTTTTCTTTTACACTTCAGTTTAACTTTCTGTTTTCTTCCTTGCTCCGATCCTCCGGATTATTACTACCTAGCAATAGTGTCTCCAAAAGTACCCAATCTATCCTTAGCAAAAAAAAAACTCATTCTCGGCATATATTTTTTTTATTTTGTAAACGAATTTTTTTGATTCCCTGAAATCTACCTCTTTTCAGTTTCTCAGTTTCTCCTTTCTTTACGTGTCTCTATAGCTACTAGCTATTTTTTTTCAGTTTTTTTTTCTTTTCTATTGTAATTTTGTTCTTACTATCTTTTTTTTTCGCTTTTTCGTTTAAATCGTAACCTTGTGATTACTTTCTTATTTCAACTTTTTCTTTTCTATCGTAATTTTGTTCTTACTATCTTTTTTTTTTCGCTTTTTCGTTTAAATCGTAACCTTGTGATTACTTTCTTATTTCAACTTTTTCTTTTCTATCGTAATTTTGTTCTTACTATCTTTTTTTTTCGCTTTTTCGTTTAAATCGTAACCTTGTGATTACTTTCTTATTTCAACTTTTTCTTTTCTATCGTAATTTTGTTCTTACTATCTTTTTTTTTTCGCTTTTTCGTTTAAATCGTAACCTTGTGATTACTTTCTTATTTCCTACGTACGCCCCCTCGACCTATTCTAATCTCCTTTTCACCCCCACAACAAAAAAAAGAAACAAAACCATAATCCTTATTCTGCCGTAACGATCACTGGTATGCCTCCTTCTCCCAAATCTCGCAAAACCGGTTGGATACACGGACGGGGTTACTTCTTGTATGTCGAATCTTTTTTCTTCCTTTTCCTTTTTCCACCACTCGCCGATTACTCAACTACTTCTTTTCCTAAGTTTTCTTGTTACTTTCGGAAAGTGCTAAGACCTGGGGAGGCAACGGCTGGAGTGGTTTTACGTCCCTTTCTCCCTGTGGGGAGCGCCAACGATCTTACTGAGTCGAGGAGGCGGACGTATCTCTTCACGACTACGATCGAGCACCCTGTCGTATGGCTGCCTCTAATTATCTTAGAGATAATAAAAAAAAAACACCATGAAGAAATTTCTTTTCTTTGCTCCGAAACAAATTTCACATACCTGTGGTACTACTGACACCGGCGCGATATTCTTGTCTGGATTTTCTTTCCCTTTAGGGGATGATCGCCGCCGTCGTTGCGCAACCACCACAGCAGGTAAAGATACCTTTTCGTGGATGGACAATGTCTGACCAAGATTTCCCTTAGAATCACTAGGCTTTTCACAGCAAAAAAAAAACTTCAACCACTTGGTTGGATATTAAAAATTTTATTTCGCCCGACTGATAGAAATGTATCTTGTGACTAGTTACAATGGCGGTTCGATGAAAAAAAGAAGGAGAACACGTACACGACGACGATGATGTCACTTCTTTTTCGAATGGAATGCAAGGGAATGAATTAAAAGAGGAAATGCGAAAAATTTCAACGTGTTCGTTTCGAAACCCAGGGGTGTTTGTTTTTACGACATTTACTCGCAGAACTTTTAGGTTTAATGCAGAATGTCACTATGAAGTACAGCGGTGCGTTTTGGCTGTTTTTATTCGTGGTGATTTGTACCTTTTGCTTCATTTTCTCTCTCGTTTTCTTGAACTAATTCTTGACAAAAAAAGTTTTATCTATTGATAACCAATATGTTTGAAGAAGTCTGTTATACGAAACGGTTAGGTGAGGAACCACGAATTACTTTCGGATCGAAAGGCGCTTCCTCGGACAAATTTTCGACATTATTTTTTTTCTGTTTTGTTGTAGTTTCTTTTCTTTTTACTTGTTTCTGAAAGGCTAGTCGGTCGTTTCCCTACAATTTTTCGTCGTTATACCTCTTGGTTTGTCGAATACAATCGAATGGCGTCGCGGGCACTGAAGAGGCGTTACATTCCCGTGAACTTATGAGCAATCTGTCTTCATTTGTGAATTTTCCTGTTGCCATATTATTGAATGCCATAATAAAAGAAGCTTATTTTTTTTGCCGCATAATCTACTTCAATTCAAAAATTTGAAATGGTTCCCATGAGGAAAAACACCAAGTTCGTTGTTCTTCGGAGCCTTGAACACGAATGAGTCAAAAACCGGTGGTAATTGGTTCATGTCACCTACAGTGATAACTGAAACTCCTTCAAATGGTTCATTCCGACCCATCACTTGGCGGAGTCTTATATCGACTCGGCTAAACAATCTGCTTCCAACCATTGGAATCTCGTGTATTATTAATAATTTTATGTCAATCAATTTTTGTCTGATAGTGTTGGCAAGCTCACTCGACAGCTCTAGCATTTGTCCACCAAACTGCGAAACGGACAAAGCAAAAGCAGTATGCAGTGTAACTCCGTGAATCAAGAAAGCTGCTTTTCCAGATGGTGCTGTTAATAAAACTTTTATTGAATCAGTAATAGATCCATGCATGTTGTCAAACAAATAGGTAATCACCTGAAAGACTGCATTAATCAAGGTGGATTTACCGACTCCTGCTGAACCACTCAAGAAAATACTGAGTGGTATCATTAGTTTCGTTTTGAAGCACTTATATACATGTATCAAGAACTGTCTGTGCGTCATTTAGTTTGTCGATGATTCTTATTATTTCATCTTTTGAAACCTTAGGTTGAATAGTATATCTACTTAACGTCTGGTCTTTGTATACCTCCACTCAACCTTGTTCCAGTATGTCTATTTTAGGGGTTAATATATATTGTTCTTTAGTTTAAGAAAACAAAACACACTCTTCTTTTATATTTTATTAATCACTCAAGTAACACGTCCGTTCGATCTTAAACTTATTTTGCTACTGCCGGCTGCGGCACTCATTAGCAAGGTGGCCCAGAGAATTGCAATTAAAGCACCTCACAGGTTTCTGCTATCTTCTTTCATTTTCGATCGCTCGTCGGGAAGTCATTGGTTCACTCATCTGAATTGTTTGTTTCTTCTTAGGCAGTTGAATTTTTGAAAAAGCCAACGATAAATGCCTGATATCGGTGAAGCATTGCATACGTGCTTGCGTACGCAGTCCATGATCTGGAATACCTTCGACAACGGTCTCGAGTAGCTCCTCGTTTTTCAGTTGAATTCTGTTGGCCAATATAATTTTTTCATGTAAATACTGGTGGAAGGACTCAGTAGCTTGCCATTTTCTCGCTTCATATTGCTTATATTGTGTCAAACGGCTTTCGTGGACTGAAAACATTTCACCCATTTCTTTTAATATCTCTTCGGTTGTCATTTGTACAAGTCAGTCCTTGAGTGAAAACACTTTAATGCATTTCCCTTTAACCAAAAGGACACTAGGATTCTTGCACTTTTATCGTCCAAATTATAAGCTGCGATCAAATTTTTTAATTGTGTTACCCAATGAGAAAAACAATCACCATCAAAGTCTGGTAACAGCTATTTAATACCACTGTTAAAATGTTCGCTCTGTTTACTTCCTTTTGGCGAATCGAATCTCTCTTTATCATTTCATTTTCTCTCTTTAGCATTTCGTTTTCTTTTTTTAACAGTGTGTTTTCTCTCGTCTGTAACTCGATCTCTCTTCGTAGCATATCGATTTCCCTTCTCATCATATTCCACTCGTTGTCATTGTTACTTTCCATATTTGCACTCGTAGCACTCATCATCACATTCGCACTCCTCATTATTTTTCTTCCCTTTTTGTTGCACTCTTTGTTTTTCTTCCCTCTACGTCGGCAACATCTAAATCTTCGCATTCGTCGTCTGTGGCGTTGTTACTATCATTGTCATCTGGTGTTTCGTCTCCAGTCTGGTTTTTTTCATAGCAACCGTCGCCGCCGCTGCGCCGTCGTTGTTGTCATCAGCCACTTCTTCTTCTATTGTGTTGAGAACTCGCCACGCTCGTTTTCTGGTACAGTCAGCAAGCGCAACAGCAACTCACTTTTGTTGCCAGTCGTTTTTTTATTTAATCTCCTTAGCCATTGCTTCAATTGCAATGCCGTGAATTTTTTTAGCATTTCAACATCAGCCATTATCTGCATTCTGCACTACACTCGTTATTATTTTTTAGCAACTATATCCCACTTCTGAATTATAGGGGTTAATATATATTGTTCTTTAGTTTAAGAAAACAAAACACACTCTTCTTTTATATTTTATTAATCACTCAAGTAACACGTCCGTTCGATCTTAAACTTATTTTGCTACTGCCGGCAGTCCAGAGTCCACTCTCCTTCTTTACTTCTCTTTTAGCTCGTTCCATTCCTACCCCAGTGTTGCCGCTTACACATGTTTTTGGAAAAAAATTTTAAATTGCAAGCTTGTGTAGTTTTATTTGTTCCGAATTATTCAAAGGCTTCATTATCATAGTCCTTGGCATTGGTGGTATAGGAAAATTAAACTACACCTTGTTCTGTTTTTTTTCCTTTCGCACATGTATGTGTATGTTTGTGGCGTAGGTAATTAATGAGCGGAAATAGGGGCGTTCTCCAACCACAAAAACATGTGTACTTGTGGAGAGCCTCTCAATTGTAATTCGTCTAGGATACACTTCACCATAATGTCTAGAGCATGCACATCTGTGTATGATGACGCTGATCTGAAACGCAACAAAAGTGCGCTCACAACCCCAGTGGTCACATCTACGTAGTAGTGACCGTCAGGGAATTTCTTCGTTTCTTCTCTCTACCACATATGCCATCGAGCATTGTGATCACATTTTCGCGTGACGCACGAGTACTAAAAACCGTATTTAAGCAACAGCGTGCAATCACGAGCACCTTCTGCACGGGCTCATACAACGTCATAGCTGATGACGCTTCAGGGCAATCATCCCAGTTAACGTACTGAGGTGCCATGTCAATCTCCAGGCTCCTGTTATCCAGACTCGGATCTTCTTGTAACACTTTCGAGCAAGTAGGGCCCACCGTAATCTTCAATTTGTGTATGCCGTCTACAATCTGCTGCATGCGCCTTATCACGTGCCTCGAGATTAACGAGGTACGCTGCTACGTCTCTGTTTAACACACTTCTATACAGCGCAACAAAATTTACTCGTTTAAATCTTCTTCGATTATAGCGCAACAATATCAACAGTACTTGTCTGTCTTCTTCGATGTGTCATATAGCAGTTGTAATTCTTCAATAAGAAATTTTCTGTTAAAAAGAATTCTGTATGATTAAAACACAATAACCACTTTGAATTTAATTTTCGCTTTTGTATCAAGAATTATTCATGCGACTTCATTGTATTATTAATTTTTGTATATAAATTCTATGTTTTTGTTTAAAAAACTATTTTGACATAATATGTGTGGATTGTATTTATCGATCTGTTTAATTAATGTGTTGCTCAGAGAATTACCAACTTGCAAATATAAACATCGGCATCAATATCTTGTTTAATGCTTTGATTTTATTTCTGTGGAAGCAAAAATACATTGGTTAGATTGTTCGAAATACACATAGGGGTTTGAACTTACAATTCGTATCGATTTTACTTCTCTTAACAACAATTTCTATGAACAATTTCCTTTAACAATAATCAATCAATCAATCCAAATCCAAACTACGTTCAATTTACAATTAATTCTAATTTTTCAAAATTCGACTGTAGCGCGCAAATAACCTCTAAAAAAGGCCTCTCATTTTTCTATTTTCGTTCGCTTGCTTCGTTTTTTGTACTTCAAAATTGCAACTTGGTCATCTCTTTCTTTCGAAAGAGATGCAAATTGTTGGTGCTAGTATTATTGAGCAAAAAGTTATGCTAGCAAGTTGTAGGGTGATTTGGGATGTATTTGTACAGAGGCTCGATGACAATGTTTATTTATGTTGTATTCAGTACATTTCAGTTCACTGTTTTAAAACGCTCATTCCTTGTTCAATCATATGGATTGGATGCTTATCTGCGTATGCCAAATCGAGACGAATCGATTTGACGAAATAGCATCAAAATTTAGCACGGTTCTATGGTTTGTAAGACTGTATAACATGGCTAATTAAAATAAATGAAAATTGAATGAGAAAAAGAATGAACCGACACTTTGTTTCTAGAAATAAAACACAAGAGATTTTTTCTTTGGGAAAAAGCCATCATGGCAAAAAACCCAATTTATTGTGACACGTCCGCTGGCCAAGCGCTCTGGTTTACAACTAACTACTTCTCCCCAAGTAGTTCTCTCTTCTCATTACATTTACATATATATTGAAGAATATTACAATGTATTAGTTAGGTTAATTTCATGGTATTGACTACTCGTACTTTGTACGATACAGTCCCAACAAAAAACATCTGTTTTTTCTCTTCAGGATGTACTGATGTTGCTGGCAGCTATTCTCGTTCGACGTCCCTCATCGCATCGCTATCATCTATCATCGCATGGTTCACTTCTATCGTCACCTAGCCTCGATTCACTGTCCGTTCTTTCGTTACTCTGTAAAGAAATAAGATTGCCGTTGCCAGCAGCTTTCGATTAAGATTAGCACTTTCGCTCGCTCGCCAACTATTCATCTCCTTGCCCTTTCGATAACTTGCCAAGACCTACCTACCCCTACCCTGCCTAAGTAACCCCTACCTACTCTAGATCTGTTGCTCAACAGGTAAGATACATATCTTTTGGACTGGTCTCTTGAGCTGGCCGGTTTCAGTTTGCAGGACTACTGATCGCACTATTCCATCCTTGCTCTTGATTAACTCCTTAATTCGACCCATCAACCATTGTGCTGGTGGGAAATTTTCACTTTTAATTATAACCAGCTGGCCAACTTGCACAGGCTCCCTTTCCCTCCGCCACTTCTTTCGTTCTTGTAATGTTACAAGATATTCTTCTCTCCACCTTTGCCAAAAATGCTCCACTATCGCTTTCCTTTCGTTATAGAGCTTTACACCTCTCGAATTGCCCTCTTCTACTAATGATAAAGGCAACGGCCCGTTTATAGCTTCTCCTATCAGGAAGTGCCCTGGCGTCAGTGCTTGCATATCCGTGGGATCATCGCTCAATGGATGAATCGGCCGTGAATTTAAGATACCTTCTATCTCGATTAATAATGTCACAAATTGCTCATACTCTAGCGTCCGCTGTCCCACTATGCGCTTCAGATGATATTTCATTGACTTCACCGCTGCTTCATAAATGCCGCCCTGGTGCGGTGCTGCTGGCACCATAAATGTCCATTCAGTACCCTTAACACTCAGCTGGCTAAAAAGATCATCCTCTTGCCATCGCTTCAACGCTTGCCTTAAGATTCTTGCTGCACCAACAAATGACGTGCCGTTATCGCTATAGATTCGCTGGCAGTACCCTCTTCGACTGATGAATCTTTCGTAACCCGCAAGAAATGAGACTGTCGATAAATCCCGTATGACTTCAATGTGTATTGCCCTCGTCTTTAAGCATATGAATACTGCTACCCATGCTTTACTGAAGCTGAGACGTCGTCCATCCTTATCTAGGATCTTGACGGTAAAAGGCCCCGCATAATCAACCCCTATGTGAAGAAATGGTTTTCCTGCACGCACCCTGTCCGCTGGCAGTTCTGCCATCAACTGTTGCTCTAGACGAAAGTTGTAGCGCGCACAAATGATGCATTTGTGTATGTAATTCCGCAACTCACTTCTCAATCTCGGAATCCAGTACTGTTGCCTTAAGTACTGCATCATCACCTGGCTTGCACCATGCTTCGTAATGCGATGTGCATGATCTATGAGCAACCATGCTAACCTGGATCCTTGCGGTATGATGGCTGGATGTCTAGCTTCATAGCCTCCCTCGGCGTGATGAAGCCTTCCTCCTACTCGTAGCGTGCTCTCGTTATCAAACACTGGCTTAAGCGATTCTATCTTACTTTGTTCTGTTAGCTGGCCATCCTTGCGCAGGTGCGCCATGTCCTTGCCATATGCCGCTTGCTGTGCCCTATGTATTAAGTATTTCATGGCCCTAGCTTTCTCACTGGCTGTTGGTGCTCTTGTAAAAATGTTCATTTCCCTCCTCATGTTGCCTCTCCCTTTACGTGTTCTACCTTCCTTTACCTTGTACCTTGCCTGCTCTATAAATCTCACAACATATGCCAGAATGTTTATTGCCCTCTCCAATTTCCACGCATATTCCTCTATGGGAACCGTCACTTGCTCCTTTGCTGACCAAATTCCTAATCCCTGTGTAACGACTAGCACTATGCGCACGTTCATCTCGCCTTCTACTGCTGGCGGCGCTTCATTCTCGATGTGATTGACTGGCCACTCATTCTCACCTGAAGTTAACCACGATGGCCCTTGCTGCCATAGCTTACTGCTCACTAGCTCTTCAGGATATAGTCCCCTGCTCAGTAGATCTGCTGGGTTCTCCTTAGTCCCAACATGACGCCATGCTTTGATATCCGTGTTAGTTTGTATGGAAGACACTCGATTTCCAACATACGTCTTCATATCCCGAGGGATTTTACGCAACCAATGCAGAACCACCATCGAGTCTGTCCAGAGAATATAGTTCGTCCTTTCCCAATCCATCGCCTTGCAAAGTTCTATCAATAACCTCCCCAGTAGCTCAGCTGCTGCCAGCTCTAACCTCGGAATGGTTATCGTTTTTAAAGGTGCCACTCTAGTCTTTGCTACGATTAGCTTGCTCGTTACCCTTCCGCCATGATGTTCCACTCGCAAATAAATAACTGCGCCATACGCTGTTGTCGATGCATCCGAAAAGCCATGCACTTGCATCCGTGACCCTCGTGATGTCCCTATCCATCTGTCGATTCTGAACATTTCCAATGCTTTAATGCCCTTCCATAATATACGCCACTTGTCTTCTATCTCCCTTGCTACCTCATCATCCCAAGCAATCCCTGTCCGCCATATATCTTGTATCAAGATTTTCCCCAATATCACCACAGGTGCGATATAACCATTGGGATCATACAGTTGTGCCATACAACTTAGTAAACTCCGCTTTGTCAACTTCCCTATCACCTCTGGCGTCTTGACTACAAATGTTAATTGATCTACTTCTACTAACCATTGCAGTCCCAAAACCTTTGCTTGCTCACTTTTGTCAAAGACCATCAACTGGTCCCTTTCACTATCCAATTGACTTGTCAACCACTTGCTGTTTGACTTCCATTTCCTCAATTCAAAACCAGCTGTCTTTAGCACCTTATCCAGGTCCCTTGCTAAGGCTATCGCTTCCTTCTCACTATCGCATCCAGATACACAGTCATCCATGTAGAAGTCGTTCAAGACCACTCTCTCCACTTCAGGGAACGTTTCACTTGCATCCCTTGCACATTGTATTAGCGACCGAACCGCATTATATGCCGATGATGTCATGCCATATGTAACTACCGTCAGCCAATACTCTTGTAGCTTCTCTCGTGGCGATTCCCTCCAGAAGATTCTTTGCAAATCCCATTGATGGGGCGCTATTCGCACTTGCCTGAACATCATTTTGATGTCAGCACTAAACGCTATCTTGTGCCGTCTAAATCGCATAACTATCTCAAACAGGTCTCGCTGCAACTTTTCTCCTAACTGCTGCACTTCATTCAGTGACATCCCTTTATCAGTTCGACAACTACAGTCAAACACTACCCTGAACTTCTTGGTTACGCAATGATGCGGTATGTAATATAGCATGCTGTTTTCTCCTATAGAACTGTCGACCCTTTTCATATGCCCTAGCTCTTCATACTCTCGCATAAACTCCACGTATTGACTCCTTATCGCTGGCTCCCTAGCCAATCTTCTTTCAAGATAAAGAAATCTTCTTAGCGCTATTGCCTTAGAGCATCCGATACTCTTCACACTATCCTTGATGGGAATATTGACCACAAACCGTCCATCATTATCCCTCCTGGCTGTCTTCACGAAAATTTCTTCGACCGCCTCTTCTTCTGCAGTTCGCACCCTAATCGATTCTATTTGGTCCATTTGCCACATCTGTCGTACTAGACCATCCAATTTATCCAGCTCTGCACATTTTAATGCTGGTACTTCATCTACCTGATCATGCTCTAGCCTGGAAGAAGTTCCAAATACCACTGTACCAAAAGCTGTCTCTATCATAGCAACAGTGCTTATGCATCGTGATGTTGCATTCACCATCATCCTTGCAAACACGCTTATCCCTAATATTATATCCACTTGCTCGCTTTTCCAATAGTCAGGATCCGCTAGAGGTTGTCTAACAATTTCCTTAATTGACACGCTAGCCTGTGGCGTCACTAATGACCACTCTATATCTTTTGGCAAAACCCAGAAATCCTCTTCAATAAAGTAATTGGATTCAAACCAGGGAGTTATTCTAATTCGAACCTGCTTTCGTAGCTGCATACCTTTACCCTCTATACCAACAATTTTACGTGATACTTGCTTGACAGGAATCTTATGTGCCTGTACAATTTTCTCGGGTATCAGATTCGGCTGAGCCCCTGAATCTAATAATGCCCTAATCGGCCCTATCAACCTACCACAATTCTCTAGCCTAATGGCAACCGTAGGCAATAACACACTTGCCCTACCCTTTCCTTCATTTATCCCTAGAGAAAAGACGCTTGAATACATTTTATTTATGGATTTTAATGATTCATTTTTAGGTTTTACAAATATACCTTGCTTGCCAAGTTTTTGCCGCTTTGCCTGATTTGCCGTTAGCCGTCAGGGATTCCTCCTCTTGAATGCAGTAGCATTCACCCTTGCCGTCTCGTTTCGCTTGGGCCTCCAATTTGGGCACAATGTGCTGTTATGCATGGTCCTTGGTGGACACCTAGGGCAGGATTGCTGGTAACATGCCGCTGGCTCGTGCCCCTGTTTTAGGCAATTTTCGCATAATTTCTTCTCTCGTACCAATTTTAGCCGAGCAGCTTGCCCCAGCATCAGGAACCTCTCGCATCGGAATAGCTGATGCCCCTCGCCGCACATCTCACACCAATGTCCACTTCTTCTCTGCATATTATGTTCGCTGGCTTGCCCTCTCGTAGCCGCTATCCCAGTCACCTTGCCATCATCGCGCTTGTTCTCGCTTTCGAATCGACTATATCGATTGGTGGATGCCTCCTGACGGTCACCTCTGCTATTGTCAGCTCCCCTTGCCCGTTGATTTGTCGCCACTATAACGCTAGCTGCCGCTTGCCGGTCTAGGAACTCAAGCATGTCCTTTGCCGCTGGCGTCTCTGACTGTCGATGTAACTCCCATTGCCTGGCCGTATCTACGTCTAACCTTTCATGGAGCATCAACACGATAAACATATCCCACTGTTCTACTGGCAGGCCCTGTGCTCGTAGCTGTCGCAGCGTCTCATGGGTTACATTCGACATCCTTTGCAGGTCCTCAGCTCGCGGCGCCCCTTGCAGCTTCGGCAGCCTTATGAACTGATTCAACAGCTCGCGGCACGTCTGGTATTTCTTATTGTATAATTGCTGCATCCGCTCCCACGCCTCCGCGTAGTTGTTGTCAGTGAGCTGCCATTCGCCCATGGTCTGTGCCGCCTTGCCAATGAGGGATTTGTTTAAATGCTGGAACTTGAACGCTGGCGTAATCTCCGGATTGTTATGTACTGCTGCCACAAACCGATCGTGAAACCCTTGCCACTTTCGTAACGAGCCGTCGAACTCGCCCCATGTGTTCTTCAATTCCTGTACCGCTGGCATCCTGACTTGTACTTCAATGTTTTGACTTGCCATTGTCACTCCTCCTGCTTCGCTTGCCGCCTCTTGGTTCAGTTTCTCAAGCTGGCCCCTGATCTTCGCTTTCGTCGTGAGGTATAGTCTTTCAGCCACCGCTTGCCGATCTTCTACGTCTTCCGCTTTCGTCCCCTTTGCGCATATCCATTTCAAATTATTTTTTGACATCTGCTCCCAGATCTCGTTGAGATGCTCCAGCATTACTCTGAGCATCTCCCTGTCGTCACTATCCAGTGCTTCCTGTCGTATAAATATCGCAACCCTTTCGATGCCCTTCAATTGGGACTTAAAGATGGCCTCATGGGTCATCCTTTCCTATAAATAAAGGTAAATTAGATTAAATAATCAACGCCTGTGCCCTTGCGAGCAATCAATCTATATTCTAATTGTTTGCTAATAACTTTCGTGCTTGCGAATAGTGAATTTGGATGTGATCTGTCCCTACTGTAGGTCCCCTTGCCTTCCCTTTACCATCAGCACTTGCCTTGTTTCTTTCTTGACCTACACGCTCTCAGCCCTTTCGTTGCATGCAGCTTTTCGACACCTTTTCATTTCTTCAGGTCTCGCGATAACCTGGAATATAATCTACGTAACCAACTTGCCATGCTGTCTCCTTGCCTTGTACCTATCGCTCATACTATCACGGTTACGGACCTTTCGCACTTTCGTTCAAATGTGCACATTCTATTACCCCTGCCTAACCTACCTATTCCTGCCTATCACTTGTGCCTGCATCGTGTTTCTGACCAAAAAAAATAAAAATAAAGGTATAAAACGAAACCCTATGCCATCACAATATTCTACTGTGCAATTATCCACACAAAACTCTCAGTCAACACACTGTACGCAACTTTCTCACTATCAAAACACTTTTCCGGTCCGGTTGGTTCGCTGAAACGCACAAAATATTTTCAAGCAAATGCACAGAATATTTTAATGGCAATATAAATTCTAACCCCAAGGCCAATTCTACGATGCATCACACAATCACGACAATAAAACAAAACAAATTCATCTCTGTATTATTGATACTCCTAAGATCACTTCACTATTCGCTTTTCACTTGCTTGTCCTTCCCTATTCGCTTTTCACTTGCCACTTTAATCGATATTGATTTATTTTCTCTTACCTTCTCGCACTTTAATGCCTATCAAAATCAAATGTTTATTCTTTAATTTTTATTCAACCACACAAAATCGGAATCACTACTATGCTTGTTTGCAACTCAACGTTCACTTTTGTTATAAGCCTACAACCAACTGTAGCTATCGTGCCTTGCTGACACTGTACATTTGTTATGTACTCACCACTACCAACACTATCTCGTACCCCTTCAATGGGTTACTATCGCTTGCACGTCTATGACTCTCGTTCGCTTTCTCATACATGCTATGTGCAGTGTCTTGGTTGCTTGTGCGGTTTTTGTGTGTTACTCAGGCAATCGTTGCGACTACCTGGTAATTTTCCATTCGGGTTTTTTATCATCGTTGTGTATATGGTTTGTGGCTGGCTATTTTTTAGCACACTTTGCGTGCTCTTGCATTTCCCTTTCGATGCGTCATCGTTTGCATTTCGTATTTATTTGCTGTAGAGAAAATTTTATTTTGTAAATTTCTTACCCTGGTACCTTTGGTATGCTAGCTGTCGTTCTATATATGTGCGTATGTATGTTTTGCCACTGTCTCCCTTTGCACTTTGGAATTTTTGGTTTTTGTGTAGCTATTATGCCCTTGCACACTTTCGGTTTATTATTTTGTTATCTCTTGCATGTGTGTATTTGTATTCACTGTACGCACTTTCGGCTTATGTTTATATATTCAATATATATTTGCATATTTCATTTCGCACGTTACACTATCGCACTTTCCGTTTATAGTTTATATATATATGCAAGTATACTACGCACTTATGCCACTGGCTCACTATCCGGCTCGATTCGGACCAAAATGTATAACATGGCTAATTAAAATAAATGAAAATTGAATGAGAAAAAGAATGAACCGACACTTTGTTTCTAGAAATAAAACACAAGAGATTTTTTCTTTGGGAAAAAGCCATCATGGCAAAAAACCCAATTTATTGTGACACGTCCGCTGGCCAAGCGCTCTGGTTTACAACTAACTACTTCTCCCCAAGTAGTTCTCTCTTCTCATTACATTTACATATATATTGAAGAATATTACAATGTATTAGTTAGGTTAATTTCATGGTATTGACTACTCGTACTTTGTACGATACAAAGACAATTTTATTTCTCAAAATTGTCAGTGCCGCATAGTATTTTCTACTTCCGCTGGTGTAGAGAATCATTGAATTATTAGCGGCTACTCGCCAACTAACATATGAATTTTCATCTCCTGTGGATTCACGCAGTTACTTTATCACATCTAGTGCCTCCACACAATTTATGTTTTCATTAATTGTTTCAGGTTTATGTTCTGAAACATGGCTACTAGTTGTTAACACAGAAAATTGATTCCTCAAACTTTCAATTTCATCTCTCAAGGACTGTATCGCAAGGACACTCAGTATAAGAGAATAAGAAACTTTCATACAAAAAAAAAAAAGTTGATTTGTTTATCAACCGCGATCATTTGTCGCGAATAGGCAACCACAATGCAAAAAACTATCGACGATATCGTATGTAAAATAAAAAAAAAACAACGACTTCTCCTCTATGAGAGGCTTTAAGTTTTCAATTTTATTTCTTAAGATTGATTGTGTCACATCACACAACTAAATTGACATTGACTTGACACAACAGCATTAGTGTGTGGTCTGTTGCTTGCCTGAATAATGTCCTTTTTTTATTTTAGCAAGTTAAATAATATTATGGTTTTGCAAGTACTGTTAATGCTCTTTGGGCGCATTAAGGACGCCCCCTTAGAAAAGATAATGAATAAAACAAAGGCAACGAAACTGATTCTTTTATGGCATGTTAAATTCTTGTATTTTTATTGATCTCGATGCGACTGTGCTATTTGACAACTGAATTTGAACTGAACTGGTCAATACATAACGCCAACAACGGCTTGCAAATGATTACATGGTTTATAGAACAATATTTCTGATTGGCTGTTGGTTCATCTGCTACCCAATCAGAAATATCGTTCTATCGTTATGTCTTTTATGTTTTTCTTTACTCTTCCTTCTTTCATCTTTATGTACCAATACCAGCATAACAACAAGTACCTAAACAGAGTATCACGTCTGTCCATATCGATTTCTATCTCATTCTGAGCAACATCATTTTCAATTGTGATTATATCAGGTTAAGAGTTCAAATGAGGTTATAATTTGCGAACAATGCGCAAGTCAAATATTGTGCAACATACATGCACTCGCAACGAGATTCGTTAATGCACTCAAATCGGTTTGCTCGGTAAACTTTAAAAGTCTTCGAAATCTTCCTTTTAGTAAGCCAAAAGCGTTTTCCACTACTATTCTTGTTCCAGAATGAATTCTGTTGAATCTGCGTTGAGCTTCCGTTAGGTTTCCATAATCTTTAAACGGAGGCACCAACCAGCTTGACGGTGAATAAGTCGAGTGTCCGAGAATAAAAGATCCATTTGGGAACATCTCTGAAAAATTTGACTGCGCCCTTGCATAAAGGTTGAAATCATGATGTCCGCATCAGCGACCGCTTGCAGGACAATACTAAATTAAACAGATAGACAAATTTTTTTAAAAAATATGTAAACTTTATTTCACAATTTATGTTAACTGTTGCGGGGTTGAAATCGGACTGCCGAGTCGTGTCCTCTGCTCGCATTTGTTGGCTCGGGATGCTGGTGGTTGTCCTTGTGTAGGTCTTTGTCTATTTTGGTTCTTGTTAACTCATTAGTGTTTACGACCATCTGTTTGTCGTAAACCTAGAGAACCCTTGATAAGTGTTCTCGGTATTTTTGGTGGCGTGGGATCTCCATGTGTTAATGGTGTTTTCGGGATTTTGGTGGCGTGGGATCGCCATGTGTTAACTCTCCCCTTAGTCGGAAGAAGATTGTCCTAATCTTTCGATTAACATCTTCTGTACCTTTGATTTTAAGGTTTCCACGAACTCTTCCATTTCTATTGTGTCTTGCTCGATCTTGTTTGGGCAAGTGACCTGTTCGATCTTGCTTGTGCGATTAACTTGGATTATTTTGATCATTTTGTAAGCAGAGTAAATCAATATTACAAGGAACAACTTAATACATATTCCCCACAATACGGGATGTTCTTTGAGATCTGATATAAATGGTTCTATATGATCAAGATTTGTATACATAAGTTTCTCGTCTTGTGAAGCAATGTATTCGAGAATTTTGATTTGAGTTGGCTTGCTTAACTTAATATGTTCTAGTATTTGGTTCTCTGAGTTCAAATAAATTTTTCCATTAATAGATACATTCCTTTCAAATTGGATCAAATAGATTCCTGATAATTCTATTTCATTTACAATGTGGTTTCCTGTTAAAACAATGTTTCCTTCATTAATTATTTCTATTGGCTGATTTCGTTCTTTGATTTTGGTACAGTTTGCTTTGTATTTATTTAAAAGGTTTGTTAAACAACTAGTTTCTTTATCGATTTTACAATACTGGTGGTTGAGTTCTTTTTTGCATTCTGATTTATAAAATTTTTTCTTATACTTATCATTTTCTCGTAGGTTTGAGTTGATATTTCGGCTTCTGATGCGCCTACTTACCTGATCCTTTGGGTTCAGATGTCCCCGTTGTTGCTCCAGGTGTTTTAAATTTGGAGTCTCCTTGAGCCGTTCCCCCGGTGTTCAGATTCTAAGTCTGAATTTTTTTTGGTTCACAAAAGTCGCTGAAGGATTAAATTTTAAATTTTTCTTCCTCCTTTTTTGTGTCCCTGCTCGGGCGCCAATTAAACAGATAGACAAATTTTCTTTTTAAAAAAATATGTAAACTTTATTTCACAATTTATGTTAACTGTTGCCGTGTTGAAATCGGACTGCCGATTCGTGTCCTCTGTTCGCATTTGTTGGCTCGGGATGCTGGTGGTTGTCCTTGTGTAGGTCTTTGTCTATTTTGGTTCTTGTTAACTCATTAGTGTTTTCCACCATCTGTTTGTCGTAAACCTAGAGAACCCTTGATGAGTGTTCTCGGTATTTTTGGTGGCGTGGGATTTCCATGTGTTAATGGTGTTTTCGGGATTTTGGTGGCGTGGGATCGCCATGTGTTAACTCTCCCCTTAGTCGGAAGAAGATTGTCCTAATCTTTCGATTAACATCTCCTGTACCTTTGATTTTGAGGTTTCCACGAATTCTTCCATTTCTATTGTGTCTTGCTCGATCTTGTTTGGGCAAGTGACCTGTGTACAGTACATAATACATATGTACAATACGTAATAAGTTATACGTTATACTCTTCTACTCTTCTACTCATATGTTATACAATAAATCAGTCAGTCGACTGCCAACCTTCGAACACTACACATTGTCGTTTCACTTATCCACTTAAGGCTATCTATCTCTTTCCTTTTCTTCTTTCACTAGATAGGTTACTACTTGGCGACCTTGACAGTTAAAAAAAAAAAAAATAGCATATCTAGTGACTAGTGAGAGATAAGTGGTTGAACAGTTTTATAACGTGTCTGTGGTCTAACAAAGGAACAAAGAAAAATTTAAACTGAAAGTGAAACCTAAAAATTACTTGGTGCAAACAAAAAAAAAAAAAAACCACATTTAAGTTGACTGTGTCTACCTACTCGTGTTTACAATAAAAAAAAAAGAAGAAATTTTTTTCTAACACGACGCGGCCATTTCGAAGTGCAGAAAACAAAAAAAAATCAAGTTCTAGTAAATTTAAAACGATTTTCCTTGATTCTTATTAAAGAAAAGTATATGAATACATAAATAAAGTGTTCATAAATAAAGTGTTCGTTGAATGAATAAATTTTATAGTCACTTACAGCCCTATTCTGCTATTCATCGGGGGGAATTTTTCTTGAATTTTCACTAATCACTATTCTGCTATTCATTCGAAGTGAATCTGTGTATACAGATTGTGTACACAGATTCACTTCGAATGAATAGCAGAATAGTGATTAGTGAAAATTCAAGAAAAATTCCCCCCGATGAATAGCAGAATAGGGCTGTTAGACTTTCAAACGCGATTTTTACATCATTTAATATTTCTATGTTTTGTGTTGTATTAACGATTTTAACGAATGGGCTGGTTTTTGAAACAATTGTTCGCGCGACAAAAATACCATCTTTAATTTGTTGGTTGGGGATTAAAATTTCATTTTCCTGACTCAAAAATTCGATTCTTCGAATGACTTCTGCTCTGGCTGGAAGCGTGAGGTATTTAGGCGCTATTGTATCTAAGATAGGAATGACAAAATCTCTGGAAACGAAAGAGGGTCGAATGATCAGATGCCAGTCTTGACCATAGTCAAGAACGCAATTAAATTTTTGTATAAAATCAAGGCCTAAAATTCCATCTACAGGTACTGGGAAATCGTTTATAACTGAATTTTTTAATAATTTTGATCTGCGAAGAGTTGATATTGTTGCACCGGTATCTATAAGGAACATACTTTTTACGCCTGTTAGATTACAGAAAATGGTTACATAGCTACTTAGATTTAAATTCATTTTAAAAATTCAATGCGTAGGTGTTAGCATTATGCTATCTTTTGTTTGGTCTATTTTTAGCAATCCCCCAGTCTGGCCTCCTGAGGGAGATCTTCGTTTCCCTGACATGCATATCTAACCGCCTTTGTAGTGCTATTTTGTCGGACGTAACTGTTAGCACTTGAGATTCTGTTATTCCTCGCATTATTATTCCAGCTGTTGTTAGGCGCGTTAAAACAACGATAGTTATTTCTGTAGCTGTTTCTATTGTTATCTCTATAATTACCTCTAAAATTGCCTCGAAAATTATTACTTAAATGACCACGGCTGCTATACCCGTATGAGCTCCCTCCGCGGTTACTTTTCCTAAAATGAAAAACCGAAGAACTCTGAACAGCGTCTGTGCTAGACGAAATAAATTTCGTTACTGCCTCATTCATATTGTTAAAATGTCCCGCTTCCATAATAAATTTAACCCTATCGTTAGAAGCGTTTGTTGTCATAGCTTTTACAGCGTGATTGACAGCATAGCCATCTGCTAATTTAGAAGGAACTCCTTCTGTAATATAAGCTCGTTTCAAAGATGCTGTTAAGTCTTCTACTTCTTTCAGGTAAATGTTGGCTGATTTGTTGTTTTGCTTAACATTAAGAAGCTTTGCCGCAACTACTTCTGATGATTCGCTTTTAATATTTGCTTTCAAAGTTGTAATAATAGAATTAATGTCTGATTCGTTAGTAATATAGTTTCTTGCTGACCCTAGTAGCTTTGTTTTTATTATTTTAACTGCTATATTCATATGAGTTTCGACGGTCAGTTCCAGAAGTTCCAAGGCATCAATAAACCTTGTAATGTTTTCTGGTTTAAAGGGCCATATACGGTAACAAATGTGAACGAACCAAACATAACCATTGAAACGGACAAAAGGAAAAAACAAGTAGTGCATAAGGATAAAATAAAATTGCTTAATGAAGAAAGTAAATAATAATAAAAAAAAAAAAATTTTATATATTTGGAAAAATCTATTTTTGATACAAATATAAATACTGTAAATAGAACAAATATTTGAGTTATACACAAAATATCGAAAAATATATAAGTTTATACGAATTAAAAAAAAAAAAAAAAACTGAATTGTTAATTTGGTTTAATGGATTAAAGAATTTAACTAAAGTTTATATGTAAATACTGCTGAAAAATAAATTTTTTTTTCAATTCAATTAACTACCGACAGCGCTGTTTGTAAAATATAGTATTATTAGTTTAAAACGAAATCAGTATTACATATATTAGAAATAAGTACTAGTATTATTAATAAGCAAGTATCCCAATCATTTTTATCTGTATTAATATAAGATCGAAGATATTCATTAAGGGTTCTGTGTGATCTTTCAACAATACCCAAGGATCTGTGGTGGTAGCTTGTTGACTTCTTTTGTTTTATTTTCAATAACTTGCAGAGTTCTTCAACAGTTTCATTTAAGTATTCGGTACCTCTATCGGTAAGTATTTCCTTCATAGGTCCATATACTAAAATGAAATTTTCGAAAATAGCTCTTGCAACTGTAATGGCTTTCTTGTCTCGAACAGGAACAATTACTAAATTTTTTGTGAGATTGCAAATTATGGTTACAGCGTATTCGTTAGAGTTTGACGTTTTGGCCAAAGGTCCTATTGTGTCTATTTGGACAATATCAAAAGCTTTTTGAGGTCTCGGTCTCGGTGTCTGGAACCTAACGTTCCAAATCTAGTGTAGGCGTATTGATGATTGGGGAACCTATGGAAGAATATATCATAAGCGGCTATAAGTCGAAAATAGTTGGAATTGTTGTGCCAGTTAGCTCCATTCTTTGGACCTCCAGGATTGGCCATCATGCCACCTACATAATTGGGTATCGGATGATTTTGAATTAATGTCGTCAGTGCAGTGTCGACTCTGCGACGGTGCTCGTCCACGGTTGCTCTAGTTATCCGATAAATAGACAACAGGTTTAGCAAGATGATTCCATCCATACCGGGATTAGTTGCAGCTCCAGCGACTAAATTGGGTAATTCATCGTTTTGATATTCAACATCAAGGACTGACATTGGGGTGACCTGACCTCCTGCAGCCGCCAATGTGATCCCATAAGAGCTCCATTCTGTCTCACTGGTCTCCACGATAGTGTACCCCAAGAGTGTGAGATATAGGATCGCCTCTTGCAAATCCACAGTAGCAGCTAGTAAGCCCGCGAAAATTGAAGAGCGAAGCGCTTCTAGTGTTACAGGATTCACCGTTCGATTCTTGACGTATAGCTTTGGCTTCTGGTTCGCGTTCGTTTGGAACCATGATAGAGGATGAGAAAAAGATTTCGTAACTCCAGCAGATCGAAGATTGATTGGTGCATCAGAGGAAACGAAGTACAGCGGTTGACTTGTGGCCATTTTCTTATTTGTGGGTTAAACTCAGGTTTCTTAGGGAAAGTAGATGAAAGCAGAAGTTTTAAAGTACTGAAGAGATTGACTGCCTTTGATTTGTTCAAGTTCTGAGATGACCTTTGTTGAGGTGTAAGCGTATGTACGAGAGGCTCCGAATTTTTGAATTTGATTTTGTTTTTTTGACATTCGTTACAAGATTTAACGAATTTCGCAACGTCTTTTGACATATCTTTCCAAACATATTTTGATTTAAGTTTGAGTAACAATCGTTTTTGACCGCAATGGCCACCTTGCAATGGGTTTCTATGAAACCTTTCTAATAGCAGCTCTTTGTCTTTTCTATCAAAAATCATTACAGGAATTGGCTTTAAAATTATAGTTAAATTTTCTAAATAAGTGCTAGCCGTATTTTTAAAAATATCGACTGAAAACTGTTTGAAGATATCATCACCTAAAGAGATCTGCAGCTCTCTAATAGACAATTTTTTGACATCGGTTTCAAGTGTTGATAGGAGTCGACCTAAATCGATCCTGTTGTAACTAATGTAACTATCCATCATATATTTTACAAGTTACTACACCTGTTCGATCTTGCTTGTGCGATTAACTTGGATTATTTTGTAAGCAGAGTAAATCAATATTACAAGGAACAACTTAACATTTTCCCCACAATCACAACAAGTATTGTTATGTTTACCTATAGAAGAAATTTAGGTTTGTCTTAGTCCTGTACATCCCTGTGCTCGGCATTGGGTTACCATGGATAAATTATACAGCTGTTCCATCTCGATTTCATTTTTTTTGCATGTCAGACGTAGATAGCATATGTGTTTTTGTGAAACGAGAATTGACAATGATTTATGAAAGGATTTATTGAATTGATGTCGCATATAAAATTGGAAAAGCGGTTTTTGAAAAAAAAAAAATTTAATATAAATAAAACATGAACTAGAACTTGTAAATTTATCGGTTATGGTAATGAATTCGTTGATGTGAAGGTACAATAAGAAATGTTTGGACCTGTTTGGGGGCCATTTAAACTTTGTTTGTGTAAACTTTGGCTCTCAAGTCCTACCATAAACTTGTTTGCTGAAAAGACCTCCAGGAGATTGATGGTTGCTCGAAATCAATTCAAAAGCGTTGGTGGCACTTTACAGCACTTAGTAATTGTAAGTAACTCGACACTATTTTAAAATGCATTAAACAAAAAAAACAAAAAGTAAATAAAAAGAGAAGGGTGGCACAACATATGTCGGGTAGACACTGGTATATTAAAGCAATTCTATAAGCGATACCTTGCGAGGAATACAGGCGGCTTGAGAGTTGTCGCCTGTATCGAACGACTAGGTGAGGAAAGGGCTCTTCAAGGCAGTGTAATTACTCCTGAAGCAATTGCCGATTTCTCTGGAAAAGCGGAACCTTTATCAAAAAATACAATAAGCACGACTAGGTCGCACAAACTTGCGATTATGTCCTAAGTACTATACCAAGATCTTAAGGCTGAGTTAAAGGTTTTTATTATTCGCTCCTTTTATATCTGGTGGTACAGGGCTGCCAACTACACGTTAATTACGAAAATTTAATTTTTTTTCGTTTTATGAACTTTAAAGGAAAATTGCTTTGTGTGTTGGAAGTTAAAATAAAATGATGTGGTGACTTTTAGAGCTCGGTTGGATATAGACAATTTTATAAACACCGTGCGTCAGATATACCACTATTCTGATACTTTTAGATGTCTTTTGATAATGGTTGTCTTAGCTCCCTAGTTTGAATGTCATCCTCACAATTGTGAACCTAAAAAAGAATTTGCAGCTCTATAATATCGCAAGCCCAAAGATTTCCTGAAGTAAAACTCATCGGTTTTTCTTTGTAACTTTATTGCCATTTTATCAATAAAAACATAGGCGAGTTGTTGGTCTGAATAGATCGTACGAACTTTTGATATTCATTTCTAGGCATTAAAACAAAAGGCCTTTTTCTCTAAAGCTTTTTTAATTCAAAATAAATTTAGATCAGAGCATATCACAATCTATTTAAGTAAAAATACATATTTTCAAACACGAGAGTAGCTTAAGTTGCATTCAAGGTAGGACATCGGTGATAACAGGTAAGGCAGAAGTAAAAATTTGACTCAATTGTTGCGAGGGGTGATAAGTATTGGTTCATAACTCAATGATTGCCTTTTTAGACCTCTTGATTGCAGTCAAAGTTGATAACGAATGAATTCGCACACAGCATCAGTGCTAAATCCCATGGTCGCCACAGATGCCATAAATTCATACTGTAACGTGCGCTTAGTTCGCAAAAATAAAACTCTACCTTTCAATTCAATTCTACCACTTTTATTCAGTATCTAGATATATATCAGTGGTGACATTATTGCACTCTTACATGGTTAACTGAAATACTCACTTTCGAGCGGAGAAGGGACCAATCGCAAATTGCAGCAGCAAGTATTGGTAAACAGTATCAAACGGACAGGTATGCATGGTGTTCACCCTCTTACCATTTATGTTTACTGGATGTAATCCATCAGCACAACCATTCTTTAAAATAGGGATTTTCTTACCTTTTCCTGCAAATTGCAATTCTTCGCTGATGACATGTGGTTTTTCACCATAGTACTTTGCCACATAATTCGACTTTTTAGAAGTACTTGTTTCCAAAAGCTGAGTTTTCTTCTGTGTTGGAGGTGTTTTCAAAGCTTCATTTCTCCAATTTTCTTTTAGTTGCGATGCAACGATGACATCAATATTACTTGCTTTTTTACATTTAAAACAAGTCAAAATCCATTGATTTCAGTGTTAGCACATTCCCGTTACATTCTATTGAACAGTCTAGGCATAAGTTCTTAGTTCTTGCAACCTGTTTTGGCTTCTCTACTAGAATTTTCATCATCTCAGATACATAATATTTAACAGGAATGATGCTGTCATCAAGCATCAAGCTAACTTTTCCGTACCTTGGATTTAATAATAAATCACATCTGCAATTAGTTGGCGATGATTTTTTAAAGTTAGATAGATAAACTTCATCACCATCACATTGCTCACAGTTAGGATGTAGACAACCTGAACAAGCATAGTTCATGATCTCCTCTCATAACCAAACATGAAATGGTGTTGTCTAGTCACCACCATCTCATCTTTGTTTAAGCTAATCAAAGAGACTGGTCTCAGTTCTTCATAGGAGTGTTCACAATCTTTTAATTTGTACTCTCCAATGCTACAAATGTCTTCCTCCACAAACATTAAACTTGCTGGATAGTTAGGAACCATTCTGTTAGAAAATTTGAAATCTCCTAAAGTACAAATTGCATTTGTCTTATCTAATGAGTCTCACAATCTTCTCCATTGAGAATTAAGCCATCAACACACCCCACATTGTAGGAGCACAACTTAGTGCCGTCAAAAGATATCCCTGCCCAAGTATTGCAAAGCTTAGTCCATTTTCTCTGAAAGTGCCTTATTTCCATGTCTTTACAGGTATTTGCTGAATGATCAAGATCATCATTTGGCCCTTTCAACATCAGTTCTTTTTAAAGCTTTCTTCACTTCTGTAGTTGAGTTCATGACTAAGTCATATCTAATAGACTTGCACATGATTGTAATGATCGAGACATTTTGAGTAAGGAATTTATACTTAGCTAACTCAAACAAGGATCCACAAGATTGATCAGGACTTTTCTGTCTCAATGTAACCCCCTTTCGGTAAGGTTTTACATCAATCGCAGCATCCTGCCTATATGAATGTGAACCGACTGGAAATCCTTTGCTTCTAGCAAGACTGCAGGCTGCACACACTGTGATGTGCTTTTTATTTTCCAGCCGAGGTATGACTCACGGCTGTCCAGGGTCGGCGAATGAAAACACTAAAACTTCGCATAGAAGGTCAGAAACTCTTTATTCGTACGAACTTCTCTTTTTCATATCTTATTTACAATTCCACATTTACAATATTTATTTTTACGGCGCTTATACGCCTTTATCCAAAGTGCAGCTACAAGACAGCGTCGTTAACAGGAACGCTCGTTTGCTTCTCTAGTTCGGCTGGTGGTAGTTCGGCGGGGTACCTGTAAGAGAGAGCGGGATTAGCGGGAGTATTCTTAAATGCCCTCCGGCAACGATCACAGGCGCTTTACTGACCCTGTGCGGTAAGATCCCAGCTTTCCCTCAGCGGGTTAGCGGTCGAGTATTATTATATGCCCTCCGGCAAAGATCACAGGCGCTTTACTGACCCTGTGCGGTAAGATCCCAGCTTTCCCTCAGCGGGTTAGCGATCGAGTATTATTATATGCCCTCCGGCAAAGATCACAGGCGCTTTACTGACCCTGTGCGGTAAGATCCCAGCTTTCCCTCAGCGGGTTAGCGGTCGAGTAAGGTTATATGCCCTCCGGCAAAGATCCCAGGCGCTTTACTGACCCTGTGCGGTAAGATCCCAGCTTTCCCTCAGCGGGTTAGCGGTCGAGTATTATTATATGCCCTCCGGCAAAGATCACAGGCGATTTACTGACCCTGTGCGGTAAGATCCCAGCTTTCCCTCAGCGGGTTAGCGGTCGAGTATTATTATATGCCCTCCGGCAAAGATCACAGGCGCTTTACTGACCCTGTGCGGTAAGATCCCAGCTTTCCCTCAGCGGGTTAGCGATCGAGTATTATTATATGCCCTCCGGCAAAGATCACAGGCGCTTTACTGACCCTGTGCGGTAAGATCCCAGCTTTCCCTCAGCGGGTTAGCGGTCGAGTAAGGTTATATGCCCTCCGGCAAAGATCCCAGGCGCTTTACTGACCCTGTGCGGTAAGATCCCAGCTTTCCCTCAGCGGGTTAGCGGTCGAGTATTATTATATGCCCTCCGGCAAAGATCACAGGCGCTTTACTGACGCTGTGCGGTAAGATCCCAGCTTTCCCTCAGCGGGTTAGCGGTCGAGTATTATTATATGCCCTCCGGCAAAGATCACAGGCGCTTTACTGACCCTGTGCGGTAAGATCCCAGCTTTCCCTCAGCGGGTTAGCGGTCGAGTATTATTATATGCCCTCCGGCAAAATCACAGGCGCTTTACTGACGCTGTGCGGTAAGATCCCAGCTTTCCCTCAGCGGGTTAGCGGTCGAGTATTATTATATGCCCTCCGGCAAAGATCACAGGCGCCCTTTGGCCCTTTGTGAGGATCACTTGAATCCGCTCCTGGTAGGTCGGCGGTGGTGGTTGCGGTAACGCTGGCCTTAGTCCTCGGGAACAATAGTACGGTTCTCCGGGCGGTTTCTTTGCTCTGGTTGCTACGGCGTCGGAATCTGCGGGATAGACTTGTTTTGAATAGGATAAATACAAGCTAAACAATATGCTCTAGGCAACGAGCGGCCAGCTGAAAAGAACGGTTTGTGTTTAATGACAGGTATTATTTAATGCCCCTGCCAGCAACGAAGGCCAAGACTTAGACTTTTAGGTCTGACAGATCACTAGTATTTGGTACGGCCCTGTGTGGCACGAAATATTATTTTCGGATTAATATAATTCAAAGACAACTTATTCTTACCAGATGTGCACCGTTGCGCCGGTGCCGGCTGACTGAATTTTCTTGGCTCAGCTCGCCCTATTTATACCTCTCCGGCATCGTGATGTCGTGCGCTTTTCCATATATTTTGAAAATACATACTCATCTGACAGATCTTTATTTTCAGGATAGCCTTTCAGGATAGGGGGGGGGGGGGGGGGGGGGGTCTTGTCACCAGCTAATGGACGGTGTTACTTTTTTTTTCAGGCCTTAGCCTCAGGTGTTGTGCGACTCAGAATGTACCATCTTCACATAAAAATGTGGAACCCGATATCTAGTAACCGATAGTTAACGTTTTTTTTTTTTTTGTTTCTAAAACCCTTTCTTCTTTTCCGTTTTTTTTTTGTGTGTTCCACCCTTTTCAGAGAGGGGAGGGGCATAGGTCGTCGTGCCCCCGGAGCTTCTTTACCCACCCTTCATAGCCAGTCGGAACCACAAAAAAAAAGATTCCGACGACTCCTACCACATTGCGGGTGCTCCAAATACAAAAGATTCATTGCAACAGCCCTATAACAAAAAAAAAAGGAAAAGTTACTAACTCCCCTTTTCTATTTCATCCTCCCTTCCTCCATTTCAACTTCCCAAAAAAAAATATCAATTAAAAACTCATTCCGTATTCACATCGATTAGGACTTTTATTGAGCCATGATCTCATGTGAGACTTATTTCGTTACTTAAGTTTATTGACACTATTTCTTTTCTTAGTCTGTATTCATCGCATGCATCAAAAGTATTATTACTAATTACCCACAAAAAAAAAAAAACAATCTCTTCTCCAATTGAAATTATACGTAACTATCCTTTTTTTTTGTTCAAAACTTTTTTTTGTTTTGCTCTTAACATCCCACGGGGTCAAAAAAAATTAACTTTTCTTTTGTTTTCTTTTACCAGCCAATCTGGCATACACAAAAGATTCAAAACACTTAAGCAATAACTTAGCATTTGGTATAAAAAAAATGTCAATATAATCAAACTCACTTACCGCTGCTCCGATGTTGTGCACAGCATTCGACGCGAAGGACCTGGAGGATTATTAAATTTGTTTACAGAACGTTAACCCGTGGAGTATTAAAACGTATTTGAAGGAACGATCTCCATCCACCAATAAATTTCATCTAATCTTCTTCGATGGATGAAATGTCACATTCAACGTTACTTAATCCTAATTATATAACTCTCTCTAAACTACACTCATAACCTCTTTCCAAGATTCCCATTACATTATGTCAACTCTATTTTCTTTCAATCACAGATTCAGATCTTCCTTTAACTTCATCTGTCTTCTGTAACTAAATGCACTATCTTCTCCTTTGTTTTTTTCTCTTCTTTCGCCCCCTTCTGTTTTCTCCTGCCGGAGAGATTCCCGCTGCTGCTTTCGACGATACGCCCACGACGACGGCGACTCAAAACTTTTCTTCGTTTCAGTACCCTGTATTAAAAGAACGTTCGTTAGAATGCTACCACTTCTCATTCCTTGTTTTTTTATTTCTTTTCAGAACATATTTATACCTGTTTAAGGGACCATCAATCCTCATGTGTATGAGTGCCTCTAACTGATTCTAGGCACGTCGCCTTCGCGACGTTGTATGGCGTTGGGGGTTCTGGTGCAAAAACCCCAGCCCCGATCGTTTTTAGTTGTGCAAATCCAGTAACCTACAGATATACGCAGTGGCGTAACTATACCATCTGGGGCCCGTGGCAAATTCTTTTGATGGGGCCCTATCAGTAAGGCCCGTCACGTTGTACTTAGTTTAATTTTAATAAACCACTTAAAGTAGTAATCCAACAGTTAATAACAATTTTATTTTCAAGAGCATGGGTTTATACATTTACATTCATTTACATTCACCAGCCTATACATATACGTCCCACTGCTGGGCATATGCCGCCTCTCAATTCGGATTGGAGACTTCATATTCATCTTCCATTTGCTAGCTTTTCGGTGAAGGAACAACATCGTGAGGAAACCTGCATACATTTACAATGAAATAAAAATAACAATTTAATTTGAATAGGATATTTATTAAGAAAAATCTTTTCTTCGAGCTTTCTGTTCCGCAAAAGTGTCTATAACATCATCAAAGTTTAAAGATCGGGCCATAGAATTTTCAATAGACAGAATAGCCAAGTTACGTAACCTGTCTTGTCCCATAGAGTTTCTTAAATAGGTTTTTATTAATTTTAGTTTTGAGAATGATCGTTCAGCACTAGCTGTAGTCACAGGAATTGTAATAAATAACATTAATGCAGTGCATACTTCAGGAAAGCTGCAGGACATAAAATGATTCTGTATTATTAATAAATCTGCGAGGTCTCTAATGCACGAAGACTTTTCTATTTCGTCTCTGAAAGTGGACCGAAAACTGAGAATTTCCCTGGCAAATGATTCAGATATGTCTTTTTTATATATATCAACAAATTCTAGAGCTTTTTTTAATAGATCAGTGTCATTTAAAACTTGTAAAGTTGAAGGCTGCAAAACATTGAAATTTGAAACTATTTCATTCATCGGATGGAAACGCGATTTCAGTTGATTAATAATGATGTCCAATACTTGATTAAATATGTTCACTCTGAACAAACCTTCCGGATCTTGGAGACGCTCATCTTCGCAAAGTTCGTCAAAATGGCGTTTTACCTTCCTCTGACGAGTTTTAGAAAATTCAGGGGTGATGGACCATTTTTCAGCTACACTATTTGCTTCCATTTTTAAATTTACAAATTCATGTCGATACTTTTCCAATTCTTCTAGACAAATTTTCAAACGTTTTAAGGCATTTGAAAGATCGGTAGCTTTAGACTGAAGTGCTTTAGAGGCTGCATCGGTAGTTTGTAGAATTTTGCAATGGAAAACCAATAACATAATAAAATTGTAGTTTTCGATCTTCTTCTTGAGTGAAACAGCTTCATTTCTTTCATCTGATTTGCAACTTAACAGAATTGTTTTCGTTAGTGCTTTTTGGACTTCAACAAACCGAACTTTTAAAGCAAAAACAGCATCATAACGTCCTGCCCATCTAGTAGGGTTTAATGTTTTTAATGTTATTGAAGTTGAAGACTCACTTTCTTTATTAGATATAAAACTTGATAAAATATTCCATCTCTTGATACTATTCCCAAAAAAATTATAAATTTGTTGAACTGTATCGAAAAAAGTTTGCATATCAATAACCTCTCTCACTGCATCATTGAGTACTAGATTTAAGTTATGAGCAGCACAGTGAACATATACCGCATTTGGCTCGACATCTTTTATGAGTTTTTGAACTCCACCATAAGTCCCTTTCATTGTGTTAGCACCATCATACCCTTGTCCTCGACACTTATTTAGAGGAATATTTTTGTCATTTATGGATTTAATAATTTGCTTGGACATTGCTAAGGCAGTTTGATCCTTAACTTCATGAAATCCTAAAAATGTCTCTTTAATGACAAGTGCCTTTGGGATCCCATTGCCATCTTTTTCTATCATACAATAACGGTAAAGTTCACACATTTGATCAATTTTTGAAATATCTTGAGTTGTATCGAATATGATAGAGTAGAATGGTGCGGCATTTATTTCATTTATGAGTGCATTTTCTACTTTTAGAACCAGGACAGAAATTAGCTCATTTTGTATTTTTGGACTTAAGTATTTTATCTGGCCCTTTGGTTTACTTAACAATTCTTGTAAAATCGGGTCGTATTTTCCTAATAACTCAACAATACTCAAAAAGTTTCCTCGGGAGCTTGGATCACTGCTATCTACGTTTTCTCTGTGGCCACGAAAGGCTAAATTACATGTTGAGAGTGTCAGAGTAACATCAAGGAGTCTAGAAAGTACTTGGCGCCAAAAAGATTTTTCTTTTTTAATCATGGACTCTTGCTCTTCATCGAGTGTTCCATGTAGCCGCCACTGTCGATACGTAAGACAAGAATCCAGATGAATTTTGGATGTCTCGTGTCTTTCTATGGCATCTACAATATGTTTCCAGTCGTCATAGCCCTCAATCCAAACATTTTGTATTTTTTTAGATGCCCGATTTGCGAATAACCAACACGGTTCACAATACGCCTTCTGAAGTATTAAAGAATAGGATAGCCATGTACGTTCAAGTTTCACGCCAGACTTGGAAACAATATAGTAATGTTTTTCTAGAAAAGATCTATTGTCACTATCTTTTAAGAAAGGGCCCTTAGGTTTACAATGTCCGTTTTCAATCACGAACCTTTTCACTTGATCAGTTAGCTCTTTAAAATTACCCTTATCAGTAACATATGGCGAAGATACAATATTGTTCACGCTAAAATATATTTCTCTTTGATTTTCGCTAGTACCTTGTTGTGGTTGTTCTGGATCTGGATAGACACTGGTATTGGGTTCTGCATCTGGTAATTCTGGTATACTTTTAATACGGTCCAAATCTTCACTTTTGGAGCACTGTTCACTCGAGTTTTCATTTTTAAAGTCATCATTCTTCAAGTACTGACTAATTTTAGGAAGCTTTTTATTTTTTTCTTCAGTCTCTCTCTTTCTCTTTCGTTTTTCGCTCCCACTTAAATATTTTCTGGAACTAGACATTTTAATATCTAACTTTCACAATTAAAAACAATATTAAAATTGCCAATAAAAAGTAAACTAACTCGTTCAACTCAAACAACACTGCGTCGTATAACCAAATCAAGAAAGCACAAGCTACAATATCATTTATTGTGAGTAAAATAAAAACAATACGACACAAACACCGAAGATCAACGTCGCCTGTGTAGTACTGTCCTTTGGTTGCTTATGGTGTCTGGTGTCTGCTGTCTGGTAATGTACTTTTTACAAGGGATGGATATTCTGCCGTTGAGCAGCTGCTGTCTACGGATTTTATTTTCTTCTTGTGTGTATTCCTTTCGTCGCTTACACAATCAACTTTACTTTACCACTATTTGCAGGTTCAATTAAACAACAATTACGAAAAAACAAAGATACAAATGATCAATTGTCAAAACAACCACACAAAGAATGCGCAGTCAGTAGAGCCCTCATAAAAAATAGCAAATCCGGGATTCCCCTAACATAGTGTTGCTAGCTCGCCCCAGCGGCAGCGCCTCGAAAAAAGTCCTTTTTGGTTAACAAAATGAGGGAATTACCCGACCCGCACTGCCAACGTACCGCGACAAAAAAAGTAGAAACCAATGGATGCCTTCTAAAATTGATCAAGATCTTTTTGATCAGTTTTAGATTTTAAGCAAAACTAAAAAAATTAAATAAAAAATATACTTTTCAAGTAAAATAAAATACTCAGGTGCAATGTTAAAAAAATATTGCTGTTGGGCCGGGGCCCTCTTGGGTCGGGGGCCCGTGGCATTTTGCCAGCCCTGCCACCCTATAGTTACGCCACTGGATATACGAAATATTTCAGGTTTAAAATACCTGTTGTATTACCTCTACTTGTATATTCTTACCTACCCTCAAATGAGATACCTCGTGGAATTCCTTTTATTTTTTCTCGGGTTCGAGAATTGCTTTTCCTTGGCCGACCGCAAAAAAACGAAAAAGTCACAAGTAGTGCTGACTATGCGATCAGTTTTACTTTTTTTATTAGGGGTTGATTCCTCTTTGCAATTTCTTTTGCTTATTATGTATAACTTTATACGCACACACGCGGTGTCACAGTATACGACCACTTTTATTTAAGTCTTTTATGACTGTTCTTAACGACGACTGAATGTAAAAGAATTCTACTCTACTTCATACGTGAATAAAGTAATGGCGTTTTCTTAGCTCGAATGGAACGGGTGAGAATAGCACAATGCGGATGTTGCGATTTTGGCACCGGACGAATTGAAACAATTCGTTTTCAGAGCACTTCGTGCTCTTTAACCTGTGCACACAATGTTTAGGCTGCGTGTGCAATTGTGTAAAACGTATTCGTTTGCAAAGTTATTCTGAATCTTTCTCTTTTATAACGCTGGTGATAATCATTGACCTTTGGTTCTCACCTAGTGCATTTAATGGTTTGACAAAAGTGTTTCATAAGGTTGGTTAGGAGAAAAATCGCTTGTTATTTTTGCATTACGTAAAGTAATATTTCGCAACCTTTCTTAGGAATGCTGCATGCAGCACCGTTTAGTATTCTTAAATATTTTACGATAGAAGTTGTCGGGCCGTCTCCTACAACTGTTGGCTTATGACGTTTTATTTCTTCATCTACGTAGAGTAAGTCCTCCGCGAATACTTGATAATGTCTACATACATTATGTAGAGCACAGCACACATTAATGTAATTTGTGTCGCTTTTTGCGGTGAATATTGTAAAACTTTGGACATATCCAAACAACGAAATCTACTTTTCAATACCCCAATAGTTCGCTCTATAATATTTCGTCCTTTGCAGTATTGTGTATTGAACTTAAGATTGTTGCGAACCTGCTTCTACATTTAGAAAAGTAGTAAGAAACAACGGAAACAAACCATAGCCTCCAACACCTAAGAAAGTCTTACGAAGTAGGTACATACTAAATGTCAATGTATAGTAAGCAACAGAATGAGATTTCTTTCTCCATTATTTAAGATATTTTCTTAAAATTTCTTTGATCATGGTTCCTGTTATTTTGATTCCAAAAGTCGTTATTATTATGGTTGTTAGAAATTCCGTTTCTAAAATTCTTATTTCTCGAAAAACCATTATTGAAACTCTCGACATTATGTAAAGGATTTGACTTTTTATGTGTGTTCAGTAATTCGTATGCTTTTTGCATTGAATCAATGTTTCTGCTCAAGACAAAGCTCTCTTCATTTGTATTAAGTTTAGAGCAAAAAATTCTAAAAAACATGTCACTCACATTTTGTGGCGAAAATTCTACGGGTCTAATCAATTCACAATTATATTTCACATTTATTTTGTCCGTTAACTTACACATATTAATGTAATAACTATCAATGTCATAATTTTTTAGACTTGCAGCTTGTTGGTATATTCCTATATAAGATTCTTGTAAATTTCACAACTTGTAAATAAATAAGTGGACTGTATTTTTATTAATTCTTTATTGTTGGCCTTTGCCCGGCCACGACTTACAAAAGAAAAAGGGGGAAAACAAAAAATATATTAAACGGTTGTCGATGTGCAGCAAACCAAAGAAAACGAACCGACGGCTTGGGTGTTGAACCTTTGTCGTTTGGTGAGTAATTGTAATTGAATAGGTAGGGTTACCAACAATTCTTTTGGTCCAAAGTGGCTGATTAAAGTTGTTTTCATAGTCTGCCAGGTTGTAAGTGCTCCAAGCATTCTGATAGTTTGCTGTGCTCTTCCCATGATGAGTCCCTTTATTATATTTTGAACCGTAAACGCACATGTAGCCGGTGTTAAGTATTGAATATTTACGTCCACACCATAAGTGAATGACACGACATCTCTTGGTCCTTCGCCACTGAATGGTTTGATTTTGTGGATAATTTTTATGATTTCTGGGAGGACAATGGATAGTGGTTTTTGTTCTTGCAGTTGTTGCTGTTTCGATTTGAAATTTAAGACCACAAAACACACAGGAAAAAACAAATTTCCCTTTTTTTCAGTTCTTCTTTTTTTCAGCTTCTCAGTTTTACGCCGATTTTCACTTTTACACCAATTTATGTTGTGTTACTCGTACACATGCTGCGGATACTGGGTATCCTACCGACTGCGCCAGTTAAGGAAGAATTTCCCGTGGGAGGTGATCTCAACTTTTAGCGAAAACGAACTTCAGAAAAAAAAAAACACACAAATATGTATATCTTTTGGGCCTCGAACGACCGCTTGATTTCAACTTCTGATAGCCACTTTTAAGTACTTGATTAGTAATCTGTATAGTTCATATATATTATCTAAAATATACTTACTCATGGAAGCTTTGTAGTTTGGAATTCTAGGGTTAACCTACTCCAGAAAAACATAACCTCAACTTTTTTGAAAATTTCTTCAACAACAAAAAATTTATTGCTTTTTATCACTTTATTTGCCACTTTCTTTTTACATATATGTTTATAAAATTTATATTCTTTCTTCTCCCAGTTTTTAAGTGTTTCTAAAACTCGTAAAACTGAAGTTTTCTTAGAATAGTTTTTGTTTTCAATTTTGTAAAAAAAAATTCTATGAAATACTAACTAACTCGCATTCTAAGGAATATTTTAAGTTAAATACAAAGTAGTTCTTAAAACAAGAATCCAATGCTTTTAAGAAGCTATCAAATTTGTAAATTATATTGTCCAGAATAACGAAGAACTCTTTTAGCTCACTAAGAGTTACTCCAACAGCAATCAAGCCCATTTCCAAGTACATTTTTGACCGTCGGCGTCGTTCAATAGTAAGGGCAACTTCTGCTGCAGACGTCAGATGCAAAAGGAAGCTTTCTTACGATGCAGTACAACTTGGTCGCCATGTTTTTTTTTTGTCCTTTGAGTCTTATTAAATTAACAGGATGTATGATGTAGTGAAGGAGCAGAATTATAGTAACATCTCGTGAATCTAAAGTATGAAAATTATGCCTGACTTAATAAAAAAGGTAAAATTTTACTTGGCAATGTTTTTTCATTATTATCGTCATACAATTTTCGTTTGTCTTTAATGTTAAATGTTTGACAGCAACCGGGTAAATTTCAGGATGAACTCCGACCAAACAGGCCCATTGATTTTTCTTCGCCGAAACTTTGAGTGAAATCCTAATTGTTGGCACAAGTAGCCAACAGTCAGACTTTTTGTTAACTAAAACTCAACAAATTGGTTGAAACTAGTTACAAAACCTTTATTAAAAGAAAGTTTATGATTATAATACAATATAAGATATAATAATAAGAAGTTCAGATTTACTTCTTGTCTGGTTACTGGTAATAATATTAAATTGGTTTGCTAAATTAAATCGACTTGTTAGTTGTAACACACTCGCTTTGTTTCAGTCTCTATGGCGCTGTATGCGGTCCAAAGTCCGCAGTACCACGTCGATAGGTACCTACTGCCTCAAAGGAATCTTCAATGGAAAATATAACACTGTTGTTAACAAACGTTATAACTTTATTGTTTATTTAATAAAAGAAAAGTTATGATATGACATTAGTTCGAAGAAATGCGGCAGAGAGCGTTCTATTAAAAGTCGAAATATTTTATATAAAGGTAAAAATAATGTGGCAGAAGGCCTGTTAATTAAGTCTTTAAACTCTGTCAAAATGTACAATAAGTACAATGCAAATTATACTTTCTACACCACAGGATGTTTTTTAAAAAATATTATTTCCTTATTATTTGTGGTTTGTTTTAAAGCCGTGGAGAAGGAACTGTTCTTGAACAAGTGAATTATAAAACTAAAACTTAAAGTCTAAGACATATATATATATATTATATATATAAGTTTTAGTTTTGAATCAAACGAAACAATTTTTAAAAAAGAAATATAGAGACGGAGCTCTAGATTGAGGTTATCTTTATTGCTTGGAAGTTTATTAAAGTCTGACCAGAATGTCGCAGACAACTGGTATTTATCTCTTACTTACTAAAGGCATACGTGACTTATCATCATATACGACTTCTTTGGAGAGATCGAAATATGATGATTCGTATCATTCTTTATTATTAATCTTTTGTTTATTTCAATATCTTAGAGTATTGCATTCGTAAGCAAAAGTGTTTATCATTTCGTTTGGATTGAAATGTTCTTTATCTTAGAAAATACTTGTATCATTATTCTTTGTTATAACATACATATATATATTTTGGCGTTCGTTAAAATCTGGTACCTCCGAATGTATCGGGAAAACGTTGTAGCCGGGTATGGGTGACACTAGACTTCGGGGGCGGCTTAAGTGTACTTCGTATAGTAGGTCGTCACTCTAGTAGTCTTGTCACCTAGGAGAAGAGAAACAAATTTGTGTTACGTCTGGTTATTTATTCGGCCACCAGTGGCACGGCAAACGTGGCGATACACCCTATAGGTAGCCGCGTTAACAAGCGCCCGAAAGCCTTGGTGGGGTAGAAACGACAAGCACCACGAGGGTCTTGGTGGGGTAGAAACGACAAGCACCACGAGGGTCTTGGTGGGGTAGAAACGACAAGCACCACGATGGTCTTGGTGGGGTAGAAACGACAAGCACCACGAGGGTCAATCTTTATTTATAAACTTTAAACTGTTCAACTCGAACATTATTCGATATTTGCCTAAGAGCTTATTTTTGGTCAACATAAGAATAATTTTGTCCAAATCAGGCAAGTCCCGAGCCATAATCGCAGTGTAGTCCATTTTTGTTAGTAGTCCTTGCTTCTTAGCTCCAGTTCTCCGATCCGTACCTTCTACCACATATTGCGGATAATCAGGAACGGGCTCAGTAGGACCTGAATCCTTTCTCTCGGGTGCCGTGCTTGTCTCTTTCTTGCTATCCTCCTTTCCTCGAGATGTTGTTGCTGCACACTTGGGTTGGAAACTCACACGCAGTCCTGATATTGCAGACGAGGGGCGAAGGATTTGAATCACCTTTTTACTCTGTGATCTTTCACCTTGGGGGCCTGGCCCGTGAGTACCTCCGAACCATCATTTTCCTTATATAAGTATAAATTGTTCTGTATATTTCGGAGTTGATGGTTGACCAATCCAAGGCTAGAACAATAAGCGGCTAGACTTCCATTTATACAATCGAACAAGGAATCCAAGATGGGAGTGGGAGATGTTTCTGTTCCTGGAAGACCTCGATCCCACAGATGTTGATGTGGGTCTAACCCAAGCAATTTAGCCTCTGTAATCGTCTTAGATAAGTCCGGGCTCAGACTAGAGCTGTCTGAATCTAGGTCAAAGGACTCCGCTTTGTTTGTCGAGTGGGAGCTTGAAGATTCGACGCAGCTCTCGTAAAAAGATGCGACAGAGGCCGGTGGGCTTTTTGCCGTAGCGCCTAAATCTGTAATGGGTTTTAGCGTACCCATGTGCCGCTCGCCTGTGTGGGATACACCTTTTTCGTCATACTTGGTGTTCATGATGGAACCATCTGCTAGTTCGTCCACTCCTGGCAAGGCACATCCAAAGGATTTATGTACTCGTTTCCAGTCATTTTGTGCTTTATGGAACGGAGCATCTGGCATGAACTGAGACGCTGTGGTGGGAGTTCGCGTGAATGTGTCAGCGTCTATTGGTGGCTCCAACTCCACCTGGGTTGACTTTTGTACCTTAGGTCGAGGAGGTACCTTCGGAGAAGGGTTCTTCTTCGTTTCGCTACGGGACGATCCTGGTGATGACATAATTTAAAACTGATGTTGACTTGGTGGGGTAGAAACGACAAGCACTTGGTGGGGTAGAAACTCAAGCTATGGCCGGTCGGATCCACGGGTACTATTCTTTGCCCCCTGTGGCACAATACCTAATAAATATATCGTTTTTAATTATTTTACCTTTTACCTTCGTTGGTTCTTTACTACTCTCCTGGTGATTTGCACTGTTGGACCTGTGCCGGCGGACTGATGATTTTCCATCATTTGGCTGCCCTATTTATACTCGTTTTCCATTCTTGGTAACGTGTGCAGCCCATATAAAAGTAATGCACGGTGAAATTGTCATGCTGCTGCTTATACTCTGTCCAACAAAGATTGTCAGTACAGGGAAGATAGGACGTTGGCATCTCACTTTGGCTGCAACATATTGCATAAGTCTATCACACGTGAAAGCTCTTTCAGCGTTCCCATAGCATGTATAAAAAATCATACTAAATCGCTTCAAAATGAGAGAGAAAAGTACCAGCGCTACCACTTTTGCTTTTTAATTTCACAATTACGATTTAAACAAAAATTTGATCATCTTTTTCCACACCACCATGAGGTAAGATAATAGGTTCGTTTTTTTTTAAAAGGTATCCCCAGTAGGCCTAATCCTTTTTTAACAAAAACAACATAAATAACAAAAAATAAATATAACTTCATTTATTTAAAAATAATCTATTTAACAATATAAAAATATACATTTCATAACAAAAACATCATAAAATAATTTTAATTTAAATAATTGGATACTTACATCTATTCAATATCGAAAAAGATCTTAATTACAATCTGACGAGTAGTTGCTAGTGCTACTATCTTCGTTCAGATTTATAACTAGCCTTTCTGTGGCTTCTTCGGTGAAAACATCCATCGCCCACATTTTCGGCTCAACAATATTTATAACGTGTTGCACACAGTTATCCCACTTGACGTTGTCAACATTATCAAGTGCTATTGTTAATAACTCCTTGATTTCGGACATTTTAAATGTTTTGTTTCGGCTTGCTACACATCCTTTCACCTGAGCCCAAACCAATTCTATTGGGTTGAGTTCACAGTGATAAGGCGGTAAACGAAGCACTTTATGTCCCGCGGCTTGAGCCAATTCGTCAACAACATACCTTTCATAATTGGATTTTCTTCGTTTGACGATTTCCAACAACTCTGCTTTCACCATATCGTCTTCGAAACTTATGGCATTGCTTCTCAACCAATTTCTTATGTCTTCTTTTTTCGTTGAGGTTGAAGGCGCCTTATTTTGTTTTCTGGAATGGTATGAAGCATTGTCCAATACGATGACGGAGTTGGGTTCCAATCCTGGCAAAATACTCTTAAACCATTTTTCGTAGACTTCTGAGTTCATATCCTCGTGGTAGTCACCGCTCTTATTTGAAACAAAACTTAAAAGCCCATCTCTGAGGAAGCCAGTAGAACTTCCAATGTGGCTTATGATCAATCTTTTTCCTTTTCCCGATGGTGCTTTTAATCCCGTTGATAGGCCTTCAACAAATGCCTGGCGTGGTGTTTTTATATTCGGGTCAATCCAAACATGTTGACGAGTATGCCCTTCATTAATCCAAGTTTCGTCAGTGAAATATATTTTCTTTTCTTCTTCTCTATATTTTTTTATTTGTCGCAGGTATTTCCGTCTCCACGAAACAATGTCACTTCTCTCCAACAGAATACTTTTCCGCTGACGTTTGACAAATTTGAATCCAAGATCCTTCTTTAAAATCGTGTGGAGGGTTGACCTGCTTATTGTGGATATGTTTGGACTCAATCGCACCTCCGCCAATATTTTGTCAAGTGTAGGGATTTCATTATTCATAAAGAAGTGATGTACTAAATGTCTAATGGCGCATTTATCGAAGTCATCGGTAAGTTTTTTCAGACCGCACTTATTTTTCTTCTTAGGCGGTGAATTGTGGCCCTTGTTTTCTTTTTCATTTAAGGCCCTGTAAACAGTTCGATCTGCTACACAAAAAACTCTTGCAGTGTGCTTTACAGCAGCCGATTTATTTTTAAAATTTTCTTGAAAAGTTTCCACCGATTTGACTATTTTTTCCTTTTCCTGTGCACTTAGATCTCTTTGTTGTTAAAGCCATTTTCTTGTGCCTCTTAACCACAATATTTCACCAAACAAACACTTTGTAATAATAATACACTTTTTTATCAATTTTGCACTTCACTTCTTTGAACACAATTTCCCACAACACAAATACTTTGTAATAATAAAACACTTTTTTATAATTAAACACTTTCTTGTGATCAAACACTTTTTATAAATCACTTGCACTTCACTTATTAACAAAACAACCCGAATAACGAATCCTTCCTGAAAGACAGTTGTAATCAGTGGCGACACACGTGCATGAAAATAATATTGTCGTTCAATATATTTTTCATTTCCAACGTCCCACATCATTTTTCATAACGGATTTAAATGGCTTTTCTGTACAACCAAAGTGAGAAATATCATTATATAGTTGCATTATAACGTATTTGCACACAAAAGAAAAAAGTAAAACAACATACACTGATGGCAGTACTTACATATTAAATTTATCTCAAAAGCTTCAGAAAAGCATTATTTTTCAAAGTTCTTTAACAAACTCTGAAGGAAGAGTTGTATTATCTCGGTCAAATTTGGTCATGGCAACGCCGTCTGAATGTACGCATTCTCATTGCACTCAGCAAATAAACGAGGGTTGAATAGCAAACACAAGTCATTCTGCCATCGACTGTGTGGCAGACAAGTTGTATGGGGGACTATCGCAAAATTTTTATTAAAACTACATGAAAAACTCATAGGTAGGTCAGTGGGTTGTTTTTATTTCAGTGGGCGCTACGTACATTATTACTTGTGTGGTGTCCTGAGAGCGTTGACAGGCACCACAGTTTCGAAAAAAGCTCTCCCATAAGGCCTGTACTGACAATCTTTGTTGGACAGAGTATAGTGTCAGATTAAGAAGAAATGTGGGTTTCCGGAAAAGGCATGGCGACCACAAAATGCATACGTATTTGTTTCGTCAACTACCTTGACGAAACATTTTTCGTGAGAGTGGAATGGACGCATTCACATCAGATGCTGCTGCGTTTTACTTTTTATTTTTGCAGCGGCTTCTTTTTTCTCGCCATAATGTTATGGATCTTTTTTGGAAATAATAATTGTTGTTTTATTTATGTGTAGATCCGCTACACTGTTTGCATATAGGTATAACAGGTTTGGGGTTTCCACTAGACCCCCTCACTAATCTGCTTCCAAACATCAGCTTTAATCGGAGGTAAACGATTTGTTGCAAAGTGGTGAATGTTTTCAGAGATAACATTCAATATCTCCTCTTCTTTAACCTGAGGTCTTCGACCAGTCATCTTGTTTCAATAAAATAAGTCCTAAAATAATTTTAATAATATATCAAATTAATAATGTTGTAAAAACAATATTAAATCGTAAATAAAAAAAAGACTAACACGTCCAACTAAAACAAGACTGCGTCGTGTAACCAAATCAATAAAAGAAAACCCAAGAGCGTATACGTCTATTCACTTCTATTTACTGATCTCGAATGAAAATGAATACATATGGTGCCACAAAGCGCAAACCACAATATTATATATAGTGAGTAAAATAAAATCCGTAGACAGCAGCTGCGCAACGGCAGAATATCCATCCCTTGTACAAAGTACATTACCAGACAACAGACACTATAAGCAACCAAAGGACAGTACTACACAGGCGACGTTGATCTTCGGTGTTTGTGTCGTATCTCGTATGGTTTTTATTTTTTTCTTGTGTGTATTCCTTTCGTTGCTTACAGTCGGCCACGCTATATGGTTTCAGTGTCCTCACGGAACCTTTAAACGTTGGTTGTTAATGTTGACCACACTAACGCTTCTGGTTGTCCCAAGAGAATACGACAACTTGCTCCACACAAAAAAAAAAACGCCTTTTCTTTCTGGATATCGTTGCAGGTAGGATTTTTATTTTATTGCTTTTAGCTTCGATTTTGTTTTGTTATTTGTTTAATAGTGAAGTTAAGGTTTTTATACACCAAAGGTAAAAAATTTTAATGCAATAAAAAAATGGCGGAAGGCCCAAGAAAATAATTTAACTCAAAAGAATCCGGCTCGAAGGACCAAATGTTGTGACCACAACTTACGCCAATTCCAACGAAGATAAAGCCCTTGGTTTTTGCTGCCACACTTGCTGAGAATTCTCCACAAACAAAGAAGACGCCCTTATTTGTTGCTTTTCTTTCTTTTATTGTATGTTTTGCACGTAGGTTTTTTTCTCTTTATTTTAATTACTTTTCGTTTACAATTTTACTTTGAGGTTTAATTACTTTTAGGCCAGAAGGGCAAAATTGGTGAATTTAGAAAAAATGTAAAAGCCAATCAAAAAAAATGACAGATGGCCCAAGATGAAATTTTAATTATAAGTGTTGGCTGGCTGGTGGTTGCTATTCGAATGAATGTTCGTCGCTATGCGACGAACCACTTTGCAAGAAAAAAGTACTAGATTTGTAGAAAAAATGGTTATTGATTATTTAATGTAAGAGGGCGAACCATGAATTGGTACCAAACTCTAGTTTTTTGATTTAGCTGGGGAGTGGCACTGTTCACACTGGAGTCGTGTTAACATTGGTTGTTTACTTCTTCAGTCAATCAAACATTACTGTAATGTCCGGCGCCATCGTTTGGTACAAGCGAGTTTGCCTGCGTACGTATGAAATTTTTGTAGACAAATAAACAAGTCTTATTATTCAGATCTACGCAGGATCGTTTATGTGTATCAAAACGAAATTTTGCACGTTGCTTATGCGTTTTAGTCTGACTAATCTTGTAGGTTTTTTTGTAGGCTGCTCGTTGTCTCCTATGCACTCTGAAATGAGAAAATTCAAAGAGATTAGTGAATCAGATGTACGTTGCCCAATTCCGGCGTTCTCGTAATTCATATGTACATTTCATAATTCAGGTGACTTCGTAAGTCAAATGCACGTTGCTTAATTCGGGTGACTTCGTTAGTCAAATGCACGTTGCTTGATTCAGGTGGCTTCATAAGCCAAATGCACGTTGCTTAATTCAGATATCGTAGGTCAAATGCACGTTGCTTAATTCAAGTGACTTCGTAAGTCAAATGCACGTTGCTTAATTCAGGTGACTTCATAAGTCAAATGCACGCATAATTCAAGTAAGTTGGTAGGTCATTATGCACGTTGCATATAGAGAAGAAGAACATCTTCAAATGCCTGTATAGGGTTTTTGCGACCTTGTCGCTCCTGGCATGTCTTTAATAACAACGATCGTTTTTGAGGACTTTAATTACCTCATATGGTCCAGCATATCGAGGCATTAATTTTCGACTCGTTCCACCATTGTAACCTTTTGGTTTCCTAACAAGGACTAATTGACCGGTCTCAAATTGCTTAGATTTTGCCCTTTTCTTGTCATAGTAGTTTTTCTGTTTCGCTTGATTCCGGGCTATTTCCTTACCAGCTGTTTCTCTGGTGTTATCAATCTGAGAATCCTGCTCATCTTCATATACTTCCGAAGACAGGAATGTATCATTCACGTTTCGAGGCACATAGCCTTGTAAAAGCTCGTAGGGGGACTTTCTTGTAGTTGCATTTATACTAGAATTTATTCCCATCTGAATTTGTTCCAATTCTGAATCCCATTTAGTTTCCCACTCTGTAGACGAAGCAATTGACGTAAGTATGGTACGGTTATATCTCTCAGGTTGCCCGTTTGCCCTTGGCGTGGCAGTTGCGTTGAGAATCCTCTTAATGACCTTACCATTACAATACTCTTCGAACATTTTACTAGTGAAACAAGTGCCTCAGTCACAAACAATCCGTCTGGGTACCCCGAAAACTTTAAATATGTCATTAAAGGCTTTAATAACTGGCTCAACTTTAGTATTCGGAACTGCTATCAAGAACGCACGTTTTGTGAATCCGTCTATAATTAGAAGCAAATGGGTATTTCGCTTCGTATTCGTCGACGAATGGTCCTATGTACCATGATAGAATACAAAGCATCACGTTGCAAAATTGCACCTTATTTTATTTAAGTTACATTGTATTTATGATGCACACTAATAAAATCTTAAAGGTGGGAGGAGCTTCTTGTTACTCGGGGAAATTTCAGAATGAACTCTGGCCATCTGTCAAACAGGCCCAGAGATTTTTCTTCGCCGAAACTTAGAGCGAAATCCCTTTTTATCTATTTATTCCTTTTTTATCTATTTATTCCTTTTTTATCTATTTTATTTAAGGTACATACCATTGAAAATTTTTTTTCGGTTTATGAAGAAACGATGGTATGATATTAATATTACTCACAATTTAATTTTACTCACTAAGGTATATCCTAATGAATGTCTAATAATCGGCCAATCCTCCAAAATAGTTTTAAGATTACGATCGGAAATATTGTTTTCTGTACGAAAAAGAAGCTCCCACTTTTGTTTTTGCGGTTTGGATCTCAGCTTTTGTAATGTAAAGCCAATAGTTGTACATATTGATTTAAGAAATATAAATATGAAAGTACCTGCAAATTACGCGATGACTCTTCATAACAATAATAAGATTTTCGCTTTCGTGAAAATGGTGACCAGAATACTGTCGATGGATGTGGAGAGGTTCTTTTCACGATGGCTTTTGCTTGTAAAACGAAAATGCCGGCAAGCGACCAATACCAATACATGATTATGATTACATGAATTTTATTCGTTTTCTTGTCGACTTTGCACACAACTGAATTTTGTTCTTCTTTGTACAGTCACTAATTAATTGACTACTTTCCGAAATTATCGGTTTTGGTAAACCCTGGGATTTTCGATCTGGTATCCCGGTTGAGCCCCCAATTGTAGAATCCCAATACAATATCCACTTCTTTTATTTAAAACAACACTTTAACTTTAACTTTAATTATTTATTAACTTATTTAATCGCAGCTTCAGATCTGCTTCTTATCGCTATGACTTCAGTTTAGAGACTGACTACAATTATTCAAATCGACCTATTGGACGGGGAATGGTTCTCTTTTTCGTGCGTCGTGTGTGTGTATGTTCGTCTGTCTGTATTTCGGGTTTCATAGGTTCTCTTAAATTACCTCCCCACATAGATGTTGTGAAGAACCCCCATGTCCTCTTTACCCACCCGATATTGAAACAAGAATCAACTCTCTCGCTCCAAACCATTGTCCTTTATGGGTCGGGTATACCCAATACCATCGCACCCAATACAATCGCACCTAATACCTTCGCACATAATACCTCGGACACAATACAATTCAATTCTGAGTACGGATATTGGCCATTCCGCTGGGGTTCATAATGATTTCTAAACAGCGAGTGTATGTCTGTTCCGATTTATTTGGAAGCAGACAATACAGGCAGGGGAGAACTTTGTTTTCGAAATACCCGTGAATCACCCAGAGCTGGTAAAACATCTCGGGACATGCTTTAAATGTCCCATCTGCCAACCATGTCTGGCATCGGGACAACCTTAAACGATCCGATAAGGAACCTAAAATTATAATCCTACTGTCGTCACCACTGCCAGAATCAGCTAACAAAAAGTCTTCTGGAACAGAAGTTTTTGTAAACAGCTATGGCAGAATTATGTCACTACGACAGTGGGGAAAGTAACGCTTACCTGTTCTTGCAATACCCTTTTGCATTGACTCTATTTGAGGCAACCGAATCAATGCAGACGAAGAAGCTCCTGCCATAATATTATTGACTATGGCTCTAGGAGCAGCTACTGAGGTCAAAGCTTTAGATCTTAGCTTATCAGCCATTGCTGCTAGCTCACACAATACCAGTGAAGGACCGTGATTGTGAAGCACTATTTCAACAAAGGCTGTGCTGTTAGCGACCGCTCTCCCTCGACATTTTCCTGATTGGTAGTGCTCACACCTCCAATCAGTTTTTATATCACTCCTTCTTGCCTTTACGTAAATAAAGCCTTCGAAACACTACACTTCCTCTGGTTGAATTTACAAATGTAGCCATTTTTGAAATTATCTGCCGTTTTAGAAAGTCTTCTAGAAGTCTAGCGAGATAATGAAGAGCAAATCCACAGGAATCCCTTTATATAGAAAAAAATATATTATTTTATTTGGGTCTCACCTGATTTTTTCAGGCCCCAGCAGTATCTCGGAAACCACTTATTCTACGATCTTCAAATTTTGGCTCAAGAGTTTTAGTGGCCTAAGGACCTTCCACCTATTTTTTCAGCTTTTCAAAACAAGCGGTCTCTGCGCTATCGGATAACGCTGACGATATATGTTACATAATTTTATCATGCAGAAGAACAGGCATAACCCGAACTTTATCAAAAAATTTAGTGAAAAAAAAAAAATTGTCTATAAGAAGACTTATCCTATAATGAGGAATGATTGCAAAAGAATCTTAAAGAGGTGCAACGAACGCGAAGAAACTAGCTGTAGTTGATGAGCTTTCAAAAAAAAAATTTAAAAAAAGTAATAATATTTTTGAAGAGTTCAAGAGAATGCACAAGTTCAATGAGGAGAACTTTTCAAAAAATGAGTTTGAATTCAATTGAATTCTAGAACTAAGTCTATACAAAATTCCAGAGAATTAAAAAAATTATGTGTCCCAATGGAACCTGAGGACCAGCACCGTTGCTAGTTGACGAAATGGAATTGTAACGCTAGACAAAAAACTTCCGTGATGGTAACTGTACTCAAAATTACGACTTTCAAACGGTATATGAAGTCACGCCACAAACGCGAAGAAATTACCACTAAAATACCAAGAGGTGAAAGCACGAGCATCACAAAAAACTTTTCGGATTTGGTTTTCAGAAAAACCGATTGGAAACGACTGATTTTTTTTCCTTTTTCAAGAATAGAATTTTGTTGAACAAAGATGAATGACTTGAATTTTACAAAAATTATTGTATTTTGAACAATTGCGCGATAAAAGAAAGAGATGGAGAGTGACGCCAACTTTTTGTCGTCAAGCCACACAAGAAAAAAAAACCGTATGAAAAAACTGCAACTACTGTATATATGCCTTTCAATCTAATTAAAAGAAATTCACACTCACCCTTTACATTAGGTTTAACGTTAAAATTTTTGTTAACTTCCAAATTTTCTGCTGCTTGCTGATCCTGGATACTGATGGTCTTGATGATTTGACTTCTCTGGCTGCTTCTCTGGCTGCCTTTTCTTCGTCTTCCTTCTGACACCAATCGTGGCAATGGTGTACCTTCCTTTGTTTTTTCCAAATTCTTAAAATAACGTTTTTTGCCTTTAGCGGCTTTGCGTTGAAAACGTGTCGAATTGCTTGCGAGCACGTATTTTATATATATATATATTCAATATCGAGAATCGAGATATCGACGCGTAGCACACGACCAAAGGGAAAGTGCACGTGACGATCGAAGATTGCCACACCCGTAAGTTTCTAGGTTTTTTTTCGATGGAGCACAATCCGGCTCGAAGGACCAAATGTTTCTATGAAAATGGGATTCCAAACTTACTGTGGGGTGTCTTGGCTGGCGGCTGCTGTGGTCGATATGTAGCGACCTCTTTTCCTTTGTTTGGTCTCTTCGGATGGTCTTTATTTGTTGATTAAAAATTCTTCTTTTCTTTCTTTTTCTTGTTAAATTACAAATTTTTATTTTTAGTGTAAGTGTGTAATTTTTATTTTTAGTGTTATATTGTGTTGAAAAGTAGAAACGCCCTGTGCTGTCGAAATTGTACCTATTTGCTTTGCTGATACTTTTTTATTTTAAATAATTACCTAATACGAGTAATTTTATTCTCAACACACCGCCCCTTAGCTCTTGTGCTCAAGCGGCAATTCAGGTGTTTTTTTTTTAAACAATGCAATCATACGCTTACAATTATAATGTTTTGAAAACGTAACACCTGATTTTCCGCAGTGTCGTTCTCCCTATCTACATATCTACACTAAAACGTTGTATGAAACATACAATACATACAATGCAATTTTGTGTCTTAATTTAATTAGCTGCTAACACTAAGCTAACTTTTATTTCAAATCTTTACCTGGTGGTACTAGCGACCTGGTGGGTGCGTTCGTCGCATCAACATAACAGATACAAATTGCGTTTTGCTAATTTGTATTTTGACTTCGGATCTCGAAACTTCTGCGATACTATGTATCAAATCGTTTTGTATATCACTTGATAGACCGCTAAAAGTGAGATTTTGTGCACTTGAACACTGTTCTAATTGAGTGTTGTTTGTGCACGTAGTGCAATGATTTTAACAAAAGTCAAAACTTTACAAATTGAAATATTAATTTTCTCATTTTGTTATTTGGTTTTGATTGTACAACTTCATATATAAAAAGATGAAAATCACTTAAAGATTTGGTTAATATTTTAGAATTTGTTCCAATTTGATTGAAGGTTAAATGCAGAATGAATTTTCTTCCATTTAGTTCTTTGACAGTTTCTCAGTTCACAATTGAATTGGATTCTGGCTGTTAATATAAATCATTGAAACTATAATTTGTGTAATTTTTGATGATATATAAAAAAAAGATTTTTAAATAGCCCTTTATGCGACACAGAAATAGGTGTTCCGCTGGTGGTCTACAGGGCGACACCGGCACCGTACCGCTGTCAACATTGTTAGTAAAACAGGTTCTCAATGGATTGTGTGACGTCACGAGTGCATTAATGTGTCGTACTTAGATAAGTATACATACTGTTAACGCAACCACAAACTGCTTTCTTGCTTCTCAACAAAAAACTCCAAAATGAGACACAACTCCTTTTTCTTTTGCTTCTCAACAAAAAACTCCAAATGACACAACTCCTTTTTCTTCTTTTAATTGAAAGCACGTAGGATTTTCATTTTTGATTTTTCTTTTAATTTTACATATATATTAGGCCAGAAGGGCAAAGTATTTAAATTTGGAAGAAATGAGAAATTTAATGCCGACCAAGAAAATGGCTGAAGGCCCAAAAAAAAAATTACAAGTTGACTGGTTGGCTGTTGAAATTAGAATGATTAGAATGATTTGCAAACAAAAAGTACTAGATTTGTACATTGACTATTTAATTTAAGAGGGCGAACCATCAATTGGTACCAAACCCTAGTTTTTTGAGAGTGGCACTGTTTACACTGGAGTCGTGTGAACACATAATATAGTTTCAATATAATTGCCACGATTACTGAAATCTGGTTTTTCATCGTGACCTCGGAATGCCTGCTCTTATTTTCCTAAAAGAACTACTGTATCAATAAAACGCTCCATTAACTTAAGATTCTTTTTAACTTATTTGTCTTTGACTTCAACACAACGCTTGTACCATTCTTTGCTGAGTTCTCCCTCCTCAGCCTCCACAGCTTTTTCTTTTGCTCGTAGTAAGCGTCAATGGCACTGTTGGAAGTACTGGGAGTTGTTGTATTAAGGCATGTTACACCGCGCTGAAATAGCGTGGCGGAAGAGGCGCCTGGAGGGTTCCGCTCGGGCTAGTTCGTCGGACGGGGGAATCTTGCCCTCAAACCACCTCATCACCTTATACCGCAAAAAATTTTAAATCAGGCCAAGAGCGAAAGAACAAACTTTCATTATATTATATTTTTTTTTTTTTTTTATTAATCTGTATCGACAGCGGACGGACTTCCTCACCCTCAGGCAGGCCAAAGAGGGTCTCTTGGCCGGCTCTACTCCCACCCTACCTACGGAAATTCCCGACCCGTATCATACTCGAAATTTCCCCCAAAAGCATAAAAAAAATTACTCCATCACTCAAAAGTTACTCACCTTCCGTCTCTCCAGGTAAGCGGTCTCCCCGCCCCCCTAGATTCCTGCCCCTCTTACTGTGCCATTTCACGACTCATTCAGACCTCAACTAGTACGTAAACTTCAAACCTTCCCTAGACTTTAAACTTTACTTTGATTGTTTTTTAAATTTTACTTTGATTTCAATAAAAAACTTACTTCGCTTTCAAAAAATTTACTTCGATTTCAAAAAAACTTACTTTGTCAAAATTTACTTTCGGTAAACCACATGGCCCCCTTTTTTTTTTATATATTTTTTTTTATATATTTTTTTTTATATATTTTTTTTTTTTTTTTGCAAATGGCTTCAGTTAGTGGTGCCCCAGATTTTTCTTTTATCAAGGCAATAAGGCCATATGCCCCACCGGTTCCTACCTATGGAGAGCTCTTCTTAGGTTAGCACTTCCGGTGCTGGGATATGTCCCACACAAAAAAAACCCGCATTGCCCCCTTGGGACCATGCACCGAACCTCACAGTTGATAATTACACTTTGCTTGATTCTCTTTTGTTTTGTTTTCGGAAAGCACACTCACCAAAAAAATTTTAGAGGATTTCAAAAAAATTTAAATAATATCGTCATCAAAATATAGTTATGCAATTTAATAATATATCGATAATACAATACATACATGAGATAGATATATAAAAATATAGATTTAAGTTAATTGAAAAGTTGGGTTTCAAAAAAAAACGTCGAGGGATACCAGGCCCAGGCGGGGGAGGCTGGGGGCGGCTCTTCGTTGTCACTCCGTTGCTAACCCGGTTGGTTTCTTCTATCTCCGTTTCCGTAACGGAATCGCTCACCGCTAAATCACGTGCACTGACGCGCCACGCGGTAAAGTTATAGCATGCCAGTAACGGCACCTCGATTTTTTTTCTAATTTTTTTCTTCTGCGTAACTTCGTCTCTGACTGTTTTATTTCATCCGTAGGATTTATTGTCTCCTATTTTTCGCGAAATACTTTTTAGGGCACGGAGATAACCCAATCACGGTTCTGTCCGCGATATTTGCCGCGAAGTATTCTTCGACTGTCTTAAGAAAAGAAAATCTTAACTTACCGCCCTACAAGTACCATACTGCCCATATTCTCGTAAAAGCCCTAACTACGTTTTTCATTATTCCGAGTTACAGAGGAAAACACTAAATCGCTCACCGCAACCTGAATACCGAAATAAAAAAAAATAAAAAAATACTTGTTTTACAGCTTAATGTGTGCTTTATTTTATGCAATAGCTTCATTTTACAAATTTGGATGTTTGTAGAAAATAATGCAGATAGGGCTTTTAGGTATTTTGAAAGACATTTTTAAAAAGCCCTATGTACATACACCCATATGCAAATATTTTATTAATACTCATTAGTTTAAATAAATTAATACATTTTATTAAAAAAAAACAATATGTTTAAGAAAAATAATATATTTTTTCTTATTTTTGCATTTAAGACTACTCTATGTTTGCTTCAATTTCAGTGAGAGGAAGATTGTTCCAGAAAATTTTTCTGTTTTCAGGAAAAAGCTCGAAAAGATTTTTTTCAATGTTTAACTTTCTTTCGATGGATATTCCTCTTGGCTGGGAGCGAACAAATGATGATGGTCCTTGAAATCCAGACTTCGTGTACTGATTTTTTAGGAAGTTCAGTTCTATGAACTCAGCGTCGAAAGATTTCTTATAAGATAAGTTGTTGCTTCCCCGTTTAACTTTCAAGCACGTTATTTCGTGCAAGTATGGTCTTGGTGTGGTTTTATTTATTTTGTAAATAGAGGAACAATCGGGCCAGTCGTAAAAGTCTGAGAACGCCATCTCCTTAACAATTACTTTACTTGAGCTAGATGTTTTTACGCATTCAACAAAATCATTAAAATCATAAAGTTTTCCCTTCCTTTTCATGGAGAGTTCCACTTGATGGTGAAAACTGTCAGCTGACATAAAAGAGTGGCCTGGCTCGAAATAATTAAATGTAATTGATTGAGCTGCTATCTCATTGGAATTGATCACCATTATGAGGTATGAAAACAATGTCCAGTTCTTGTTTTGAGCTGCACAATTATCAACCCATAGAGTTATATGGGCCCTATCCCGATACTGAAGGAAGAAAGCATGAAAAGTGCTTATAATATCTTCTTTCTTTCTGCCGGAAGTTCCCTCATGCCATATTGCAGCAAAAGGACTTTCTCTGCTTTTCTTTCCAAGTGGAACAAAGCTTTCATTGAACGCTATAATGCGTCTTGCAAAAATAGCTGCTTTGAATCCTTCTAGACGTGGTAGCATTATTACTTTTTGCAAATCCACAGATACAACTAGAGTATCTGGCATAATTTCATTAGGATCAAGCTTACTTTGCTTCTGATACTCAGCTCTAGTAAGCGCTACTCTGGTTTTGTGATCCATCCAGGCTTGGCAAACATCACAACTTTCTTCATACTGACCTTGCTCATGCTGAGTGGTTAGATGAAGTTTGTTGCTTTCACACAACTCACATTCTTCATGCCCAAGCAAAGCAAAAGAGATATTCATCTCACAAAGGATCTTGCAAAAATGGCTGTATGATGTTCGAAGGTTGGGATGGCTTTTTATGAGTTCATTGTGCATACTTTTCTTCGTAACATCACTTGGTAGGTACCGACGCAAAGGAGCATGTTCTCGACGATAGTGTGAAATCGTTGGATTATATGATTCAATAAACTCCTTTATATTTTCAGTGTCCAATCTTGAACTAGAGCGACCGCATCGTCCACGCTTATCGGTGCGGGGTGATATCGCACCTTCAGATGTTTTTGAAGTGACGTCGTAAACTACGCTGTTATTTTCTTTCGAAAATCCCAGCGTCGTTAGGTAAAAAGTCTTGCACACTGCAGAATTTTCACCCTCTTCATTTGTAAGGAAATAAAAAAGACTAAAGTTTCTTCTTGTCAATGAGCCATCTTGTTTTGTATCTCGAGCTGTTTTTTTTTTTTGTGTTGAGCTCAATATAAATTGTTGCCTGCCTGACCAATCTAAAGACCAAAACTGAGTATTAATAGCAAGCCTCCTACCTTCACAAATTTTTGACACACATTTTCTTCTACATTTTTCTCCACACGGTGGTCGAACTGGATGCTTCTTAATTTCTTTTTCTTTCCTCTTTTTCTTTTTCTGATCCTGTGATAGCCCTTTCCTCTTCCTTTTCAACGTTCCGCCATCATTAATGATTTCTGCATCCTGTTCAGGGTCGTTAGATTTTGCTTGTTCTAAAATTTGTATTGAAGTCAAAGAATAATTGGTTAACTAACTAATCTTATCCGTTCTTAAGAATTCATAATTGTTCCTTGAAAATCTAATTTATACCTTACCTGTTGTAATTGTAGTAATTTGTTCGACTACATGTTCCGTTGCTGAAGCTAAAACTGAAGCTTGGGTTTCTAACTGTAAGTTTTCGTCATCTGAATCGCTACTACTAGTTTCTGGGACATAATTGCGATCCATTTCGAATTTTGTTTTATTTTTATTCTCTTTTAATTGTTTTTTCATCCCTTCGATTTTAGCTCTTTGCTTCACGTTGAGTGCTAAATTTACAAGCATTCTTGACCTATTCATTTTAAATCACTTTTCACACACAAACTCAATGCACTTTTAAATTTAAATCAAAAAATAAATTTCAAATACTTAGGTGTGTACCGCACTCAAAACTGATTTCAACTGAAAGTAAACTTCCTTCTCTTATGTCTTCAAAGTAGAAGAAATAACACTAGAAAATTCATAAGGAGCAAAAAATGTCACATAGGGCCTTTTAAAATAATGTTTTAGGACGTTTTTGCATGCAGTAGTTTAAAAAAGCCCTATGTGGTAGTTAGGGCTTTTTAAATTTTTTTCCCTCATGATTTGTACTTAGGGCTTTTAGAAAATGGCATTTTCTGTCTTATTTGAAGTTTTAGGCAAAAGAAATAAATACAAATAAATCGGAGAAAATGCCCTAACTCCAAATATGCAAAAAAAACAAAATCGAGAATTTTGTAGTTAGGGCCTTTACGAGAATATGTTATGTTATGCCTTTTTAGTTTCTTAATTTTTCTAGTTCTCTTGGAACGCCTTCACTTTTCCTTTTAGGTTTTTATTATTCTTTAATCAGAGTTTGTTTTTTTTTCTTTTTTTTTTTTTTTGAAATTAATTTATGCAGACCGCGCTTACAATTACGGAGTTCCTCCGCGCACTAGTCTTATTTTTCGGCTAACACCCGTTTCGCACGTGGAATGGTTTTTTTTTTTTTTTTTTGCTACGACAGGAATTTTACTCCCTTTTCTTTTTTTTCAAAATTTCGCGATTTTATTTTTCTTAATTTCTGTTTTATTTTCTTAGATTTCACTGTTCACCCTATCCTATCGTCTAAAACTTAATTTTCCAGGCCCTCAGACTGGACACCGTGTAAATTCTTTTTCCTTTGAGTACCTTTTTTTTTCAGAATTGTCTTAATGGTTCCTTTTACTTTGTTTTAAAATTTTTCCCTTTATTTTTTCAGAATTTTCTTACTTCTTCATTTTACTTTATTTTAAAATTTTTCCTAGTTTAAATCAATCTTAATTTTTACTGCTTTTTTTTTTTCTTTTCTTTTCTTTCCGAATTTTTTCCTACTACCTCATCGTCTCACAGACAGAATCAAACTTAACTAACTCTTGGCCAGACACGCCGTTGATAGATGCCGCAAGGGCTTCTCTTAACGAATGGTTGGTGGCGTGGCGGTCAGCGAGGAAATTTTTGTTACGACATTAAGCCGAGACCGTATGATCATCAAAATTTTTTCGCTGCATTTAAACTGCAGGTGACTATAACAGAGTCACAAAGCTTCCGTCAATGTTCCGTTTGCGCCGACGACGCTGATTTTACGTCGCAAACATTTGTGTTAACCTCAGCAGTGGTGAAGTAGTTGCAACTTCACTCATCAATGTTGTTGGACCAACTGCTTCTTCTAGCGGAACTCGCACTGAAGCTGATATTGTCCCTGCATTAGAAATTGTTACCTCTTCAACACTTGAAGGTTAAACCGCTTCTACTGCTTCCGTGTTGTTGAACAAAAAACAGAGGGGTAAACAATCTGCCCTGGCGATGGAATCCCGTCGCTATCAAATGGCTCCAACCCTGCCAGTTTCACCTATCAAATTAGGGCATTGTTACTTGTCCTTAAATTATGAGATATTGGCTGTAAATTGAATTTGCCGATTTCTCCTAGTAGTAGGTACTTGGGTTTTGAGAGGATACTTGGTATGCATGCAAGTTCTCACTCTAGCTCGTCGGAATGGGGAGGATTCTTTCTCAAAATCAAGTAGAAAACGCGCTAACAAAGTTTTCATACCAGATAGACATCGGACGGGCTGAAAAGATTCAAACAATAGAACTTACACTTGCTAGGTGATAGATGGATTATCACCTTGGATACATTTATCCCACCCCTACATTAACTGCAAAGCAGTTGACCGGGACAACTTTGGTATCCAGATTTTAAAAATTGTCCCTTACGTCACCGTAACGGGTTCCTACAATGGGATTAGAAGCTGTGTTTACATTTTGCTTGTGCGCTTTGATTTTTATTTACAATAAACTGTCTAACCATATGGAATTACCTGTTATTTTAAAAGAGTCGCGCACTATGTGCAAATTGGGTTCCGTAATGAGTTTCACCACCCGCACGTGTTGACCTGGATTTTCTGCAGAGAGTGAAAGAGCACGTGAATGTGAATGAATCATATCTTATCATATATTTCTATGATCTCCAATAATAATGTTGGTAATTTGGCAGGTGAACTCTTTTGTGGGTTGATTACCGCCTGGCAATTATAAAACACTCAGCCACTTGATTTTGATTTTATAAGCTTTATTGGAATAAATATTAGCACCGGCATTTCTAAAATATATTTTAATCATTTTACATTTCTTTTACTTTCACGATTTGTTTCACTTATTTGTAATCTTTATTTTGAGGGTTTTAAATACACACCGCTACCTTTTTGAACAAAAAAAAATTCTTCCTTTTTTTATATTTCCCTTGTCTAAGACTCAAGTCTATTCATTACGACGTTTGACGATGGAAAGAAAGTTTGATGGGCGAATAGATTTCGTGTTCCCACCTTTCTCCCGTTTTGCTTTCTTTCCGGTTTTCTTTATTTTATGCTGAGATTTTAGTAGGTACTAAAAGCACGACAGAGAAAAAACAGCATTGCCAGGAAAATAAATGAATACGGAATTCCAAGAAACTTCTTCAAAATAAATTAGTTCTAAGTAAAAATTTTAGCTGTATTGAAAGAGCAAACTCTTTCACGACTTCAATCAGCTCGAAAGAGGTTTTCGGAGACTTGTGGGGTGGAAGTTGTCCACTACCAGTAGCTTGCACGCATTCCTTTTGAAACCGTGCAAATTTGTACAGGTCCTTCCGTACATTTGCAGCCCTTTCCTTGAGCTCTTTCTCTGTTCTTTGAATGAAATATAATTATAGTGGAAGAGTAAAGTATACAAATCAAAAACATACCACAACACCGGGCATAGCATTTAACGCTGAGAGGATGAACTCCCATCCCATGGAACGAGCCTTCACGGTCATTCGGTTTGTCTCCATGCTGTTGATATTGGAAGATAAAATCAACCGAAGGAACAGGTCTGTCTTCATTTGGGAGAATTTCTTGGCTCTTGTTGCCTTTTCAGCAACAGTAATATTTAAAAAAATCACGACAAGCCCTAAATCAATTTAAGTAAGTATTGCATTGCGTTCTGCTAGTAAACTGAATTTTACAAATAAGAATACGGCTAATTGGTAACTGAATTCTTTTGGGCCAATTGTGCCACTTTAGAAAAATTTCAATTATTATTTTTTGCCGTTTCTGACAAAAATATACCAATAGCAGAAAAATATTGGCGTTCATCCCACGCTGGTAAGGTCCGGTTTGCTTTGCTTCTGGGGAAAACGCACTCACACCTCCTCGTAGTTTTGTATTTCAATTGATTGGCTATTTTGTTGGGTTTTCTTGCTAAGTTTCACTCGCGGCGAACTATTTTAGATCGACTTATGTTTGTGACGTGCGGCGAACTACTTTAGGTTGGCTTGAACACCTTTTCCTAGCTAACATGCGTTTGAATTCACTTTCCTAAGACAACTTGCGGCGTGCTGCTTTAGGACGACTTACGCTTGTTGCTTAGAAAAACACGTTGGGCGCCAATTAAAGTATTTACTGTTAATTTTTACTATAAAGAAAACAACATTAAAATTGTTTTTATTTTTCTTTATTTATTTTACCCTTTTTTCTTATTACTATTACGATCCATCCGAAATATTCATCTGGAAATTGGTGACTTAGTCGCTATAAGGGATGAAAGATACCTCGTTCTACCACGCAGTGATGGCAGCGTTCGTGTCGCTACCATCCGGACATCCGGTGGTATACTTTCAAGACCAATTGTAAAAACCGCTTTATCTCTTTTTTTTTTTTTTTTTTTTTTTTTTTTTTATTAAATCCTAGATTACAGGAGGTAAGGTCATATCGACTTGAATTAAAATTAAAATTAAATTTAAATTAAATTAAATTTAAGTTAAATTAATATTAAAATCCTTAATGTGAATGGTTAACAATACTTATGGTTGTTAACATTTAAGAGAAATTCTTACCAATAGATACGAGGATAGATGGGATCATATGAAATGTGAGAATAGAGAAAACTATAAACAAAGGGAATAAAAAATGCATATTTCTGTATGTATATATACATGTATGTATGTGCATTTTTATATATATATATATATATATATATATATATATATACATGTATATGTATATATATATATTATATGTGTGTATGGATATGTCTCTATAGATATTCAAATAATTCTGTAGGGAAATACTGACAGTAGCTATGTAAATCTAATAATGATAGTAAAAATAATAGTAACAATAAAAATCAGTCTCTTAACTCTCTCACACGTCGTGCCAATGGTGGGACAATCTTAGGTTTAGGTCTGGACACTGTTTGTACTGGGACGGATGTAGTAGCTGTCGGGAGTTGTATGGTGGGTCTAATCTCTGTAAAGTCCTCACCTTTTTTAGTCAATTCTGAAAGACAACAAGTCATTTTGTTGACCAACTGTTTAAGACTTACAGTGGTAGCATTTAAGGACGACATAGTGCTTGCTTCAAGAGATAATGTATTTATTTTATCCTGTACAGCAACCATGATCTCTTGCGATAGCTTATGAACTTCAGGACTTTCGTTCTTCTCAATATGGGGCATTCTCCGTCGGGCATGGGGGACTAGTAGATGGAATTCTAAGTAAGTCCATGCTTTCTCTGGTTCATCTACTCTGAGTCTTTTATATTCTAAAATTTCATCAGGAGGTAGAGATGGAATGAGCTCCAACACGATCTCAGGTTTATAGCAGTGACCAAATGTTCCAAGCTGAGGCTCACAAGGTGGAAGTAAGTCTTCCTGAGGTACATCCTTCTTGGTTTGCTGTAAACATCTAAATTCTTGAATTACTGCAGGAACAGCCTCAACAATTTTCTCATCAGGATATATTTTCCAATATGTCTTGGAGATGGATGCCCATTCGACATTAGCCGTGTTAATGTCAACGTTCCTAATTTCTTCTCGAATGTCCTCAATCATATCTATTATCCATGGAGCCTTAGCTAATATTGCTTGTTCATAGAGTTCAATGAAATCTGAGTTAAGGTCCTGTACTGGCACAGTTGTCATTAATAGGTTGCCGTCCGTCTTTTCGAAAGATAACTTCAAATATTTATTAAGAAACTGAGAACAAAATTAACGAATTAAAGTTAAAGATTGTGAAGCTTCTTTCTTTCCAGCTGGGGTATAACTCAACGGGGTCAAGGTGTTCCCCAAGGAAGTGATTTTAAGACTTGGGTTGCGTGTCCAACTTCTCTAAACAAACAGCCGACTCGGAAAATGTTACTTTAACTTTATAAATTTTATTAGGGTTAGGAATTATTACAATATATTAGTTCCAGGATTCAAAATATAATGCTTGTTTATGAGTTTCTTTTTATACAAACTAAAGTTTTGGTGATGGAGCAGCTAGCCACGGTGGTGGTAGGTTGACGCTGCCTCAGCGTAGAAGGCCATTGCCTCATCGTTGTTTAATGTGTCGTCTTCCATTAGTGTCATCGAATCGACGTATTTCGGGTCGGGGTGTCGGTCTTCTTCTGTTATCCTTCTTACTAAGGGGTTCGGATGGTTGGCCAGGTTTTCCAGTAGGCGTCTTCCAGATTGCACCAAGTATTTGTCTATGGGGATGACCCTTGCTTCTTCATAGAGCTTTCTATTGCTGACGTTTTTCCTGCGTATCGGATCGTAGCCAAGCCCTGTGCATATGAGCAGAACCTTCCTCTCGAATAGAGACTGATGACGATGATCTGCTGCTGCCCTTATTTATACTCGTCCATGGAAAATGCGATCCCTTTGTCATCATACGTTATATCGATGATCTGCTCATATTGCTGCTGCCTTTGATTGACAGCGTATACGGTTGCTATTTGTCGGTCGCAACCACCTTGCACACGAAATCAGCGACCCTCATTCAACAACAGCTCCAAACTGTGGGTGGCATATTTTCTTGTTTGATGAGTACTAAGTCCTCAACCTTGATGTTCTCTCTGCGCTGATACCATTTGAATCGCTGCTGTAGCGTGTTGAGGTACTCATATTGCCACCTCGTCAAAAATGCTGCTGCATTTGGTTAATGGTGTTCCATAGACTTTATCGGTTTTGGGAAACCTCGGTAAAGTCTGCTCTTAGTGGCTGCACAATCTGCTCTCCGACCAGGAAGTGCCCAGGCGTGAGCGCGGATAGGTCGTCTGGGTCATCTGATAATGCACTGAGTGGTCTCGAGTTGACACATGCCTAAATTAATACTATGGTTGTTGCTAATGTTTCGAACGTGAATATTTGCTTGCCCATTATATATCTATTATACATTATAGAAACCTTGCCACTTTCGTAAGGAGCCATCGAACTCGCCCCAGGTATTCTTTACTTCATGTCCAGCTGGCATCTTCACCTGGACCTTAATGGACTGTCCTGCCATTGTTGTAACTCCTGTCTCGCTCGCTGCTTCCGAATTTAATTTTTCAATTTGTCTTCTCAATTTCGCTTTCGTCATTAGATATAAATTCTCCGCTGTCGCTTGCTGCTCCTCTATATCAGCCGCTTTTTGACCCTTGGCGCACATCCATTTTAAATTATTTCTCGTCATCTGCTCCCAAATTTCGCCTAGATGCTACAGCATCACCTTTAACATCTCCCTATCGTCACTGTCCAGTTTTTCCTGTCGTGCATATGCCGCTACCCTTTCCATTCCCTTTAATTGGATTCTGAAGATAGCCTCATGCGTCATCCTTAATCCTTTCTGTGTTTTTTTAAATATTTATAGTAATTAAAGTCGAATAATCTTTCTTGAATATTTGCCAAAAATTGATAATGTTCTTTACTATTCAACTCTCACTCTTCTTATGACACGACAACCAACTGTAGCTGTCGTGCATCGCTGTTGCTGTACATTATTTTCATGTACTTACTACTACTAACACTCTATCGTACCTATACAAAGGGGTCGCATTCGTTTGCACGGCTATAAATCTTTGGTCACGTAGGCCATCGGTCGTTTGCTTTGTTATAGCAAATTAAATAGACAAAACAGATTTTCTCTTTTAAAAAATAAATATATACTTTATTTCACTATTAAATGTTGACTATTTCGGGGTTGAAATCGGACTGCCGAGTCGTGTCCTCCGCTCACATTCGTTGGCTCGGGATGCTGGTGGTTGTCCTTGCGCGGGTTTTTTTCTATTTTATGTTCATGGTAAATCATTAGTTTTACGACCATCTGTTTGTCGTAAAACTAGAGAATTCAAGATTTTGAGCGATCGTGCGCTTCACCGGTTTACTACCTCTTTGATTGCCCTCCATAACGAGCTCATCCCGTGGAGGTGTCTCCACAGTTGGTGGGATGTATTCCGGGGCTTTCCGCCGGATTTGGGGTCGCCTACCTTGTGGTGGTCTTCCACTCACTAAGGGTTGGGGCGGTGCCCTCATTCTCTCAACCGCTTGTTGGTACGACTCTTCGTTTCGTACGCGGGAGCTCCATCCTCCACCGTCTTCATATAGATTGTCCAACTTATTTTCGTTGAACGATCTCATCCTCTCAACATCCCTCGGACGGGGACGTCTATTCGTATCGGGTTTTCCACGATTGTAATTGTTCTGGTACGCCATCTAGGAGTTTAAAGTTGTATATAGTTCTTAGAAAGAAGTATTGAGTGTTCTCGGTATTTCGGTGGCGTGGGATCGCCATGTGTTGATTGGTGTTCGTGGGATTTTGGTGGCGTGGGATCACCATGTGTTAACTTGCCATAGTGTGATGGTAACTGTATTCAAAATTACAGCTTTCAAACTGTATACGAAGTTACAAGTTAAGTTACGCCCAAAAAATACAAAGGGGTGGAAGCACGAGCAGCACAAAAAAGTTTTTGGATTTGGCTTTCAAAAAACCTATTGGAAATTAATGATTTTTTTTCTTTTATGTTTGACAAACCAAGAAAAAGTGAAGAAAACTTCCAATTTAAAAATTCCACAAAAGAAACGAACAATTAACATATGTAATATAAAAAAAAGTCTTTATTTAAAATAAATGCACATCTTGCTCATAGTGGACTGTTGACTGCTCAAAACTCAAATGCTCTTAATGGGCTGTGCACCGCTCTATTGATGTCGCTCAAATTCTCATAGTGGACTGTAGTCTAGTCCAGCGGTCCGCAACCTTTTTGATATTGCGACCCCAAAATTAAAAAAAGAGTTATGAGCGACCCCAGAAAAAAAATCACTAAGTTAACAAGTGTAAAGGTTGGTTCAGGTAACGAAGTTAGCTATTTTTATCTCGTAAGTTATATATATTGAAAAGTTTATTTATTTTGGAAAGTAATATTAGAGCAAACTAGAAAATATGCAATTAACATACGAGTAATATTTTATGATGGCATTAAATGAGACAAGCAATTATTTTAATTTTTTATTGTTAAAAAAAGGTACATATACGTAAACTTACAAACTAATGTGAACCTTGTGCTTGCACACTTGCAGTCAGTATATTAATTCTTGGTGATATATTATCAGAAATCGACACCCTCAAATCAGGTAATGTTAATGTGGAAAAAGCTGTCTCGCAAAGGTATGTAGATGCGAATGGCAGCAATTTCGGCAGATATGTTTTAAATAAAATTGGATATTCCTTTTCCGTCATTATCCTTAAATAGGTCCGTGGTTTTGAAAATAGATCGAAGGCTTTCATCGAACATTAAATCGGTCAGCTGCTCCTTTTCTTTTAAGGTCATCTTCTCAGTGTTGAGATCACAAGTGAATGGATTAATTATCCATTGGTCGCCGTGTGAAGTATCTGGGAATCTTATTTCCAAGTCTTGCTTGAGGTTTGTAAGATGCATCATGATTTTGATTTTGATTTCTCCTTCGAGCTTTACATTGTTTTCTTCAGAAAATTTCTCCAAACATGCAAACATCTCGTAGTTTTCAGCACTGATTTCGTCTATCCACAAACTTATTTTCCTACAAAAAGCTTTTATTTTGGTAGCTAAAATCAGTACATTTGTACTCTTCCCTTGCAACGTTTGATTTAAATCGTTAAGTTTCTCAAAAATATCCGAAAGATACCCCCAACTGTTGCGAGCCAATTGTCATTCAAGAAATATTCCGCTAGCTTTGGTTCCCGTTCAAGTAGAAATATTCTGATTTCATCTTTGAGATCAAATACACGTCGGAGTATTTTGTTTCTAACAAAAAGCCGCGAACAAAAAACTATTCTTTTTTACTTTTAGAAATAAATTCATTTTTGCTGTCACATAGGCAATAATGATAACATATCGATAGAAAATCGATAAACCATATTTGCTATCAATAATTATTATCGATAGCAAGGTGATAGTACGATATCCGTGAAACCGCAGTATGACAAATAAATTTGGGGCTTAATTAGGCCGAAATAAATTCAATGTGTTAAGTGATATTTTTCGATATCTTCGAAGTAGCAATTGCGTTGCAGTAGTTAACTAGCTTTTTTTACCTCTTCCAGGGTAATTGTTTCTTCGTCGTGAAGGCATGTGAGCCTGTGCCCTCAGGGCCATATCCGGGATGCCATCAATGAGATCTTGGACGATATCCTCCTCATCCGTCATACCCAGCTTATTGGCCATCACAGTCTTCTCATAAAAGTAGGTTTGGAACGTCTCGTTGGGCTGCCAGATTTTGCATTCGAACTCTCGTTTGATTGATAGACGACTCTCGTTTGTAATAAATATCTCACCCATTTCCTGCAGCAACTGGTCAGTTGGGATTTGCGCTAAATTCTCCTTCGAGTGGAACCATTTGAGTGCATTCTCACCGAGTTTGTTGGCCATCAGAATGCGAGCGCTATTATCGTTCAGTTTATAAACACCAACTACGCTCTTGAACTGCGCTTCCCAGTGTTTAAAATTGTCACCCTTAAACTCTGGCAGTAAATCTTTAATTGCCGCCGTGATGTTCGTGATGCCATTTGTAATAGGCTGGGGTTGTGTTGAACCAAAAAAAAAAACTTTGCTTCCCGTGGTTATGGACTGGCACGCTTGTAGGGGCTCGGCTCGAGCTCGCCGGACGGTGTGGGATCTTGTCCACAACCACTAAGGATTCAACCTATTATCAAAAAAAAAAAAAATCATGCCTTCAAACTAACAGATCCAAAAACAGATTTAAATTCGAGTATTCAAAAAAAAAAGGTTGTTGAAAACGGACAGACGTTACCACCAGAGGGCGTCGAGGTCTTATTCGACGGGGCCTATCCCACCCTACCATGAGAGGCGTTGACGGATTTTCGCCTCTCCCTTCTACTAACGCTTACCTCTCGTTGTTGCTCAGTTCATCATTCGATCACCGATAACGTCACCCTTCACATCCCCTGAAAAGAAACCTTTTAACACATCTTCAAGGTATACACTTACAAGTAGCAAACAAGTAATATCCTATATTTTAAGTATTATGATTTAGTTTTAAACAAGTAATATACTTTATAGAATATAAATAGAGAATAGGATAAATTCAAGTAATCGGGACAAGGATTTAATACTTGGGCTTTACCCAGCTTCTGCCCTTCTACTATACACTCTTAGTGTCTCAGATTTAGGTATGTACGATTTTAGCCTACCTCAATTAAGCTCAATGGGGGGGGGGGGGGGGGGGGGCTACTGGCGCAGCGCAAGAATACTCCTTTTATTTTGGTTTTAAACGATAAGGGAGAAACCAGATGCTTACGCCACAATCTCTACTTCGATTTATCGACCAATTACTATAATTTTTTACAAAGTATTCCGTGTTCTTCTAATTGTATTTGGGTTTCGTTTCAAACAAGTAATATGCTTTATATGTATCTTAATTTAGTTTCAAACAAGTAACAGGTCTTTTTTATGTATCTTCATTTAGTTTCAAACAAGTAACATGTCTTTTGGTCATTTGCAATGGAGAAATGGTCTCTTTCTTTTCTTGATTTGCTTGATTGAAGATCACGATTTGTTGATATCTTGAAAGAAAACTCTTGATTGAAGATCACGATTTGCTGATATCTTGAAAAGAAAATCTCTTGATTAAAGATCTTGATTGAAGGTCGCTATTAAATATTTTCTCCTTTTCTTGAAGCAATTGCTATGATTTGCTATCTTGAGAAAATTTCTTGATAGAAGATCTCGGGTTTCAATTAGTAGGAGCTCGCGTAAATGATGTGTTGTTCTCTTTGTTTTGAAAAGAAGTCATTAAGTGGGAGATATTGAAAGGGTGCCATATCTCCCGTGGTGCCATATCACCCGACTTTACCCTACTAGAATTTCTTTTTTAAATTCGTAAAAAAAAACTCACATAAATTCTAGTGATATCGTTTTTTATTTATTCTTAGTTCTTAAAGAACCAACATGTTGATGACCAAATATCCTTTTTTACTTCCAACATCAATAAAGGGACAAAAAAATATAAATCGTCATGGTGTACAGGCCTGTACACCATGACTTTTTTGTATCATATTCGTTGTTTTAAAAAGATGTGTATCCTTATAACAGGGCAGTGCATCCTGTACCCTGGCAAACGTATCGTCTGTACACCATGACGGAATAGTCATTGTGTACTCCTATACTAGAGTTGGGCCTGTACACCATTACGGAATCGGCATAAACATACTACTGTCCCAGTCTAGAACACCACTTGCACTTTACTTGCGGCTTTTTCGACGTGCGTTTTATGGTGAAAATATGGGACTTTGGACACACATCTATGCTATGCCCATAGGAGGCACACGCTTCACAATAAGGTAAGCTCTTTCTTTGCCGGCATTCTGCATAAGTGTGATTTGCCTTATTGCAGAATCCGCATCTTACTTTGAAATCTTGCCCATGTGTTCTGGAATGTTTTTCCTTGACATGGGCAGTCTGAAAACAGGGGCTGCTGCTTGTCTCAGGTGTGACACACCGGGGAAGGGAGTGCCAATGTACGCAGTTGAGTGTGGAGGTGCATTCGAGAAAGGATATATAGAAGGGTCGAATAATAATAATACCGATATGGTTTCTCTAAAAACCGAATTCGCCACACTAAAAGAATCACTAGCAAATACTAATAAAGAGTTGACAAGTATCAAAGTCGATCTCTCTCAAAAAAATAATAGCGTTTTACAATTAAAAACTGCTTTGCACACCACCACAACTGAATTAAATAGTATGAAAAGCTCGCTTCACACACAAGAAAACCGACAGGTTGCAGCTTTCATATTCGGAATACCGTAGGGTAGACTGGGTACGGTTGAAACAATTTTGCTTATATTGTTTATAACATTGATTTGATTTCTGTAATCCGAGCGGTGAAGAAGGGATGTCTAATGAAAATGCGGATTTCCAACTACAAATAAGGAGTGTCTTTTTAGTGCTACGTGCATTAGTTTTTTTAGAACATGGAATTTTAAAAAACATCTGTTTTGTTTCAACCGTACCCATACCAGGGGCGGTACCAGTTGAAACACATGGAAATAAATAGTAAGAATTTTTTATTTTTGAGTATAAGTATAAGACTGTTTGAAAATGCTTATTACATACTTTAGTCCACAGTTAGCATAGCTATATAAATATATATATATATATATATCGTATATATATAGTATATATTGTATATTTTTTATATATACATATTTCTATTGTTCCTACCTTTGTTTTTTTTTTTTTTTTCTCAGAAACTAAAAAAGATTTTTTCGTTCGAGTTTCTGTGTTTTACCGGACGGTGTGGTCTCTTGTCCACAACCACTAAGGATTCAACCTATTAACAAAAAAAATCATGCCTTGATTCGATCCAATAATGAATGCAAACATTCAAAAAAATAACAATTTGTTTAAAACGGACAGACGTTACCACTAAAGGGCGTCGAGGTCTTGTTCGACGGTGCCTATATCCCACCCTACCTTGAGAGGTGTCGGCAGATTTTCACCTCTCCCTTTAACTTCGCTTACCTCTCGTTGTCACTCAGTTCATCTTTCAATCACCAAAATCATCGCCTTTCACATCCCCTGAAAACAAATTTTACCACATCGTCAAGCTATGTGCTTGAAAAAAAGTCTTAAATTTAACCATGACGGCATACAACCATATTACTCTTTATTATCTTTAGTTTAAACAAGCAGCATTGAAATATTTAAATTTAGTTTTAAACCAGTATGCATACTATATTTTAAGTATTATAATTTAGTTGTTTTGAACCAGTAACATTTTTTTATAGAATATAAATAGAGAATAGGATAAATTCAAGTAATCGGGACAAGGATTTAATATTTGGGCCTTACCCAGCTTCTGCCCTTCTACTATTCACTCTTAGTGTCTCAGATTTATGTATGTGCAATTTTATCCTACCTCAATTGAGCTCAATGGGGGGCTACGGATACAGAGACACAGCGCAAAAACGCTCTTTTTATTTCGTGTTATAAACAATAAGGGAGAAACCAGATACTTACGCCACAATCTCTATTTCGATCTATCGACCAATTACTATAAATTTTTACAATTGAATTTAGGTTTAGTTTCAAACAAGTAATATGCTTTATAAGTATCTTTAGTTTCAAACAAGTAACAAATCTTTTGACTTTTGTATTGAAGATCACGATTGGTGGATATCTTAAAAAAACTTGATTGAAGATCTTGATTTGCTGGTTTCAAAGGTCACGGTTAAATTATTTTCTCCTTTTCTTGATTTGCTATCTTGATAGAAGGTCGTGATAAAATGCAGAGAGACGATCACGACTTCCAGAGGACTGTCTGTGATCGCCGAGGTCGAGGTTTCGACTCTATTTAACACTCTTACTTATCGCCTATTTGCACTGCACCTTTCGGGTGTTTTTTCCTCCCTTTGGGAGAACACCTTTGCATCGATGATTTTTTTGTTTGTCTTTAATCTTTAGCACTCTGATGTTGATTAAGATGTTCCACTTGCACTCTCTTTTTTGCCTCTACTCTCGTTCTTCAACATTTCCACCTCTCTTTGTAGCATGTCCCTCTCTCTTTCGTTCAGTTTGGCTTCTCTTTTTAAAATATCAATTTCTCTCTTCACAGTTCTATTTGTCTCTCATTTGTATTACACTTCGTTTGCTGAACATTTTCGTTTTCTTCGATCCTTGTACTCTCTTTTTCGTTACTTCTCGCCACATTCATGTCATCAACATCTACATCAGAATGGATGATGTCATCGTCGTCTACCATCTCCGGTAACTCTTCACCTCGCTGCGTAGCTGGAACTGACAACAGTCTCAAGATTAGTTCGGTTTTCGTGCCCGTCGTTTTTTGCTTCAAATTCCAAAGCCACGTACGCAGCTGCACAACTTGTGTGTTGTCGTTGTCGTCCATCCTGTTGTTTTTGGATTTTTTTTTAGGGATAGAGGGGCTATTTTCTGTTCGTTTGTTGTTTTCATTCAAGCATTTTCTCTAAAGTTTCCTTTAGTAGTGTAGCCAATACTGTGCCACTTGGCGATCCCAAGTAACAGTTGACTGTCTGCATCCAATTCCTATTGAGCCCTCGCAAAGTCAACCATAACTTTAGAGGCTATTTGATTGGTGCGTCCATGTTTACCAAAGTCTGTATATCCGTACTGAATGTCATCTTTGGCGTTATATTCTTTCTCCTGTTGTACAACCATTTCATCGAACAGGATGATGCACTTTTTATCCATTTCCGACATGCTCTTTGCTTTGTCCGATAGCATGCGCCTTGTAATGTCGCAAAATGTACATACAATTTCTTGCTCTTACAATTCGGCCATCCTGACCTACAATCGTCCCGATTGATCACCATTAACCTATGTTCTTTCAAATAAGGCTAGAGGTTGGACACTTCCCAAATCAGGCTGGCTGTTCGATGTTCCAAATGCAGGAGCAGTGCATCTACGTTCGGAAGGTCCCTTGGAACGCTGTTCCAAGACCAGTGTTGCTCTGTGGCCTTTGGTAGTTTTGGTTTGGCAAGCGCAGTCGTCACGACATCCCAGGTGTCGACAGGTATATTCATTACCTTGAAGGCCCAATAGGCGCCTCGCACACAGTATCTACGATGCGTAGCAGCGCAGCCTCAGTTTCGACCGGCTCGGGCCGCATGTTTATGATGCGATTGACATGTGCATCTGCCAGCTTCCGTGGATTATCAAATCGGGTCTTTAGCAAGGTCCACAGCTTGTTGTACCCAGCGCCATACACGTTCCTAACCAAGCCCACAGCTTGGCAATCGATCGCCGCTCGCAGCTTCTGTAATTTGTACGCCTCCGGTACACTAGCCATGTGTACCAGAGATCGGCAGCATTATGCGTCTGATGAGACTTCGGTTGTTGACCGAACACATGGTGAATTACATATTTTGTGGTCGGATTACTCGTCACGGTGCTGCTCCCCATTCGAACTTTACTTTAGCACAATTAAGTGTGAGTCCCGGGTAAACTGGTATCAATGGTTAACGTCTGAGATGAAGGTGTGAGCTTCCTCTTTTTATGCCCTAGATAGCGGTAGCTGGTTTATTGCGAGCTATAGAGGAGAGCATGTTACGAAGTCCAGAATGCTTCATTACATATCCCCCTCTTTTGGAGACGAGAACCTCCTCGTCTGACCATTGGTCACGGAACGAGAAGCATGGCCTCCATATTGCTTCAATACTACCCACTCCAAGCGAAAATGTTCCTATACAGTTTTATTTTCTCTTTATTTTATACTTTTTTCTCCGTGGCTCCAGCCCATGGTTCGGCTGTTTGCCGCCTTTTGCTGCTGCCAGTGTTGATACTGGGACCATCTTATTTTGAGCCCAGGGTCAATTTTGGCGTCTTCAGAACACTTGTTTTTGGGTGTGGATGTTCCCCAGTTGGCCATTCTTCCTTTCGGCCGCCCCTGGCTCATAAGCAGATCGAAAGCGGGGCATCTTGCTGTGGTTGTCGTTTTGTCTGGGTATAGGACGGTGGTTGGCGTCCGGCTGGATGCCGGGCCGAACTTCATGTCGATCATTACTGCCTCGGTCCGTCTGGTAATTCCCTTACCTGTACGGCCCTGGTAGGTAGAAACAGCAGGCGTTCGAAGACCCTGGTAGGTAGAAACAGCAGGCGTCCGAAAACTCTGGTAGGTAGATCACAGGCAAATAGCTCTGGGGGATCAGCAGGTATTAGTCTCTGCCCCAGGTTGCACAGTACGTAGTAAATTTAATAGTTATTATGAAACTTACTCCAAATACCTTGATTACACTTTTGCCGCTGGCACTATGGTGTTAGGAAATATGTTCCCATTGAGAGAATGCATTGCGCGGTTAAAGCCTCTGGCTTTAGCCTCTACGTAGCCAGGTAACCCCATTTCCTTCAGGACAGCATCTTTGGTATGTTCTGCATTAAAAATGGATTGTTTATCCGCATCTAACAGTATAGATGATATATCTGCCACAGACCAATTTTCCATTTGGTCTAACGCCGCCAGCTGCTCTGGAATTTCAAGACCAGCGTGTAGTTGGGTTATGTACAAAAAAATGCACTTGCTAAAAAAAATACACAGGCGTAGACGAGTTTAATTGTTAACAAACGTACTTTAGTATTACAAAGACGATTATTAAAGTTGTTATGCCCTTTGGGCATCGAGAACGCTTCCTTTAAAATAAAAAACTATATCTTGTGCTGTTGCGTGTTTAATTCTTGTATTTATTTATTACTGACGACTTTTACTTTTACTACTTGACGTTTTGACGACTGACAAAGAACTGCCTCGTTGCGATTGCAACTGAATAGAAAAAATGCCAACAATGGCTTACAAAATGAATTATATACTTGGATAGAACAATATTTCTGATTGGCTGTTGGTTTGTTTGCTAACCAATAAGAAATATTGTTCTATCGTTATGTCTTTCTACTTTTCTTTCATTCTTCTTTCGTTATGCATATTGACACTAACACCAACATACAACAAAAATTATTATTGTCTTTACGTCCAATCCAAAGTAGACTGACACAGAGGAAACGTTTTGTTGAGGGCCGTTGTTATTTACGACTACCTCTTCCTTTGAGTTAGTTTTTCCCATTATAGTCTTACTATTATAAAAATGATTTTTTACCCTTGTAACGAGGGCCTATGTACTGTGGGTCGTCTACCTCACCTACTTAGCTATGAGGGATATTGGATGGCTTCCCCAAGCCGAATATGGTTGATAACTAGGAAGCCTATCTGTTCCAAGTAAAAACGAACGAAAAAAACTACTTCCAAACTGAAAGTGAGTTTATTCAACTGAACTTAAGCTATTTATTCAAAATAATCAACTTACACACTAACATCTTAAACCTATATCAAATATACATATTATAACTTAAACATAGAAATATTTTGTATTCCGAATTCTGTGGGAAATTAACGAGCAACGGAACCAGACAGCATACTTGCTATGTCATCAAATTAATAGTCGATACCAATATGCATAGCCCTTCTAATACAATGCACAATGTATCCAAATACATCCAGCCATATGCAAATTAAATACTTGGTGTACTTTTCGAAGTTTTAAAAAACTTTATTTGAACTGATCATCGGATCTCTCTTAAGAACTAACTGTGAAACATTGCTTTTGCATAAAAGAAACTTCTTATAACAATGAACAAAGGAAATATGGATTACAAAGAACAAAGAACATATTGTTTTACGAGATGAATCATTATTCCAAGAAATGCAATATAAACTTCTTATGATTTTAATGAATAACATCGCGTTGCATTAATTGGGTATCAATGGTATTTTTAGCTAATTAGAAGTACATGTGATTTGCGTATGTTAACTTGCACTACACAGTATGCAGTGCATTGAACCTTAGTGAGTAGGTAGATACACTTGACCAAAGTAATCTGAAGCGTCGCGTCCCGTCATCGTCAGTGGCATTGAAATTATTACTTAATAATTTAGTGCATGAGGTTGATACTCATGACCATGAATGAAATACGAGTGCACTCTTCAAAAGGGGAAATTAATGTGAGTGCATTAAAATAAAGGTTGGCTATTGTGAAGCGTAATGTGGATTAAAGTCAATGACCGGAATTAAATGTTTAATGAAGTGGTCGCTAGTGTGATCCCTTCACACCCTATTGTAATAATAACTAACTACCTCGCTAATCTTGCTGCTTGTTCTGGATTACTTCCTTTATCTGTGTTGAAATTTTTTGAAACAGTTTCTGGAAACTGTCTTCTTCTTGTTGTTTTCGGTATTTATTGTCTCTTTTCTGCTTTTTTTAAAAAAGCAACGCGGTTAGGGCATCCTCTATAACTGGCAGGGTGACCTGTCTCTTTGCAATTAACACAAGACACGACCGAAGTCTCAGTTTTTTGCCCTATTTCACATTGACCGGGTTCGTGTTCTTTAAGGCATTTAACACATCTTATTGCAAAACTGCAGTAAGTTGCCACATGGCCGAAACGTTGACACCGGAAACATTGTTTCGTGTCCGAGTTTCTTATCGTGTCCCAAGTAATCTTATGCCTGAGGATATATTTAATTTTTTTTAATTTTTTGGAGGCTTTTTTCGTAGTCCTGATGTCGTTTAGGAATTTTTGCCGCTCCAAATTGCCTATATTGGGAAGATTGGCCAGACGGTACAAGTTCCTAACGTTTACCTCCTCGGGATTTTTCTTTTCGGATTTTTCTTTTCTATGGTTGTCGGGATCCTCGGCTTTGAAACGCGCCTTCTGTACTTCTCTATTGACAGAGGACGCGGGCCAATACTTTTATCTTCGCTGGTTAGTTGTTCCCTCTTTTGTAAAATCGATTTGGCTACCGCTAGGTGTTTTGCAGCCGCTGGGTTGTCATATAAATCGGCTGGGTTTCTTTTTTCTTTAGTATAGAACAGAAAAATAAGAAAGACGAAAATTTGTCTAGACGCGAACTTCTAATTTAGATGGCGCTTACTCTATTAACCGTACAAACATACCTGATCATATCATCAAGCATATTTACTTTCATACCCTTAACTCGGGCTCTAAACACTTCATTCAATACATAAGCATTCAATTTACTTGCCCAAAAATCCTTGTCATTAAGCTCCAAACGAGTATCAGGAAAAACAAATTTTTCACCTACTCCCTGAACAAACACAATCCTGTTAACTTTAGCGAATACATCCTTTACGTCGCCTAGCACTTTCTCGATCTTGGCGATCGACTTTTCGATTTTATTTACGGAATATGCTGTTATCAGCATACATTCATTAGTATTCGATGCATTTATGACGCCTATTTTAGACACATACACCCTTTCATTCTTTGAACCTTCCATTTTATTAAAATTATTTCAGAGATATCTTAATATCGAATAGACGAAGAAAACTTCTCGACGAAGAAACTCGAGTTTTATGCACGGAGAGAACAAAAAAAATTTCGAAGACTTTGATTCGAAGAAAAATTTATTTTTTCTTTGTTTGGCAACGTGACAAAATAATTGAGGACTATTTTGGATATTAATGGACTACTTCGGAGACTGGCAAGATCGCCATGTAAAGTCGCTTGTGCTTCAGCACCAATCGCTTAGCATTCACTGCTTTCGCTCGAACCTCTTTCGCAAGAATTGCAAAGTTGAGGGTGGCACCGAAGACTACTGAAGGAACAGAGGTCCAAGTTTATACTTTTAGGCCAGAAGCAGCCATATGTCAAATAATAAACCAGAAAGAGTGTTCTTCGGATCGACTCCACGATCACTAATGATATTTTATTCTCAGATTCATACCCTATTTATACAAAGTTATTACGCTCCAATTCTGGTTATCGAACAATCGACCACACTTCGATATCCGATTAAAACGCTTCATCATCACATTCTTTTGGGTGAGCGCCAATGACCTATATCATAAACAAATGCTGGTACCCAAAGACTTGCTGTGACATAAACAGCGCGCATGATCCCTTATTACTTCTGTCGGCTGGCAGTGGCCTGCCGTTGGGAATCATATTGTTCCGAGTACAATGCACTCTATGGATACACATGCAAGTCAAGTGTAATACATTTCTATGGAATGCAACTGAATGTGAGAGGATCGGATATCGAGGCACAGCCGAGGGTTGACAACCTGTTAATAGTAATAATAGAGCAATTAATTAAGGGGTCGTTGGCTATGACTCCTTCACACAGCCTTTTTTGTTTTGTAGATTTTGTAGTCGAACTAAAATTTGACTTAAGGTTTCGAAGCGACGCGACGTTAGAGTAAATAGCCAGAGCTTTGATGAACCTTATTTTGGACAGGTAAAGCTGATTTAACTTTATGATCTCTGGAAATGATCATAGAGACAGGCGATGGCACACGTGTTGATGATTTAAAGATGATGAGTACTTGGCGTAAGATGTGGAAATCCTGGCAACCTATGTTTAAAGTAGAAATTCGCAAATTTAGCACAAGGTTGAAATAATAAATTTATTATATTTAATTCGAGATTCGGCTCGTTTGGACCAAATGTTCGGGGCTGGTCTTGGCAGGATTCCACTTTTTCTTAGCGCGTTGAAAGTAAAAAACTTGATTGAACACGTCTGGTCTGTACAATGGTTTATTGAAGAAGAAAGAAAGTATAAAATAACATGGCGTTGGTTTCCAATTATCAGCCAATATAAAGAAAGAGAGCGACATCTCGTTGAAAAAATAGAAATTAAACGTAATGTAATAGAACCTGTAGATGTGCAAAAATAATGTTTGTTTTTTCTGAGCACACGTTGTACAGTTTTTGGATTCTGTTTATTGTCAAATTTAAAAATAACTGTGGTCACTTATATAATTTCTCTCTAAATCAATTCGATGCGCAAGTGTTTCGACATACATACGAACTATTTTTGTTTCGGAACCGTACCGGGTATTATTTTATATATATTATATATTTCGCTTTAAATAGATGCATCCTGGGGCCTGGATCCCCAGAATTTACACATTGTTACTGTGTGTCAGTTCAACCAGGCAGCTAACCGCTTCTACTGAAGAGTAGTCTTGAATCTGGATCAGTTGAATAATAGATGGGATAGTTGTGAGCTGGGAGTATTTGTCCAGCGTTGAGTGTTTGGCTGCGTTTTGAGGAGCATGAGCAAATGTTTTGTTTTTCGTTGAAAGCCTGAGCGTTTTGTCGCGTGTTTTTATGGAACCGACCCCATGATTTAATTTTACTGTTTATTTTATCGGCACTCGACCACGCTTCAGCGTAGAGTCTTTGCGCTTCTCGACCTCGACCATGAGCCATACCGTAGCAGTAATGCATATCAGTTAATTCGGCCCGAGAGTAATTTGACATCGTGATATGTTGACGACTTGACATTCAAATTAGAATTAATTTGTTCAACAAAACATTCTTGCATTTTTTATGTCCTTAGGTAAGACATTTTTTTGATTGGTCAGTGTAATGTTTGTAATGTTCACAGGCTCGCCAACGTATGCATCCGCACTGCACGAGGATCAATCACCGACTGACTCTGTGTGTGCAACATGCGCTCGAGACAGTGACAGGTATACCTCTCTAAGCCGGTGTAGTGGCTGTAAGCTGGCGACAAGCTGGCCGACGACGATGGCGGCGTTGCTCTAGCGATCGTAGAACCGCTGTAAACTCGTCGTCTATGGTGACGATGACGACGAAAAATGGTGGATGAATGACCAATGAGGCAATGACGCGGCTTGATGGAGACGAAATAATATTTTATATAATTGTCTCGATGTGGGCAACGCAATTGTGCACTATATGGCGTCAATGGGACGACGGTGATGGCGAAGAATGTCCAATGAATCCGGCTCGAAGGACCAAATGTAAATCGTATGGCGATATTTTCCACAAATGTTTAGTGTAGAACGCTTTTTACTTTTTAATATACTTTATTTTCATTTATTTGTTTTAGTTTTCTATTTTTTCTTTGGTTTTTTAACAAATTTTCTTAGGTTTAAGGTTTTTTAAAATGGCTGCGGGGAAGCCGCCTAAGCAAAAATTTTAATGTCTTTCCAAGTCGGTTGCCAAAAAAGAAGAGAGAGCAAAACCACATGTCATGGATGACGTTTTTTGGCAGACCGGCAGTGTCCACACCATCGCGAAGTTAGGTGCGGTTGAGTATGTATCACTCACTCCAGCACCAGAGATGTGCAAGGAGGAGTGGTACATACTAGTGAACCGTAGATGGCGTGAACAGTCCTCAACTAAACATTCTTCATCAATCATTTTGTTATAAAATTTTGATTTAGAGGGTATTTAGAGGTTTCTTCAAATCGTTCCCAAGAATCTAAATGATCATAAGGAAATGCACCTTTTCTTTGCATTAAATTAAATGACACATTGTCTTGGAAAACACTTTTAGTATTTTTCAAATCATTAGGCGATAAATTCTTTGCTAAAGATGCGATGCTTGACTGAAGAAACCTAATTGAATCTAAAAATCTGATCTCAAAACTGTGATTTACATTTAAATAAATTCGTTTAGAAAGAGAAATATAATTTTCTTTGTTCAATGGAATTATTGAAATTTCTCCGTCAATCTTAGAAATACTTTTTATAAAGAAAAGATCAATGAGTTCTGTGGGGTAAACTATAGAGTTGTTTATTCGACTTATTCCATTCCAATGACAATCAATTCCATTAGAAATCCCCCAATCCATCGCTACAACAGGGGCCCTTTTATCATCCAGACCTATATAATTGCTATAAGGGATCCGATAACCGGATATCCACGGGGCCATTTCCACATATTCATACATACCCGTGGCAGAGTATAGAGTATTGTTTCTTATTTTATATACCAAGCCTACTCCCGGGGTGTGTCGCGGTAGAAAAGACAGCTCATAATTCGACAATGATTTTGACATCTTCCATTTCGATACAATATTCCGGCATTGAATATGATAAATCTGGGCTTGGAGTGAACTGAGTGCTTTATCCGATGCAGAAAACTCACTCGGTAGTCCAATTTCTACTTTTGAACCACACACCGGAATTGCCTTGATTAATTGTTGAAGGGGGAACACATTAGAGGCTCTCAACTCGATTGCCACCCACTCACCCGATGCAAATCTAACTCCGACATGGTTGCAGAACCTAGCTACACATGATCCGACGAAACTAATGGCTGATAGATGAGCCGACCAAATATTAGCATGAGGAATCAATTCATCTCCAATACTATAAGTTTTGTAATATATGATGCCTGGTGACACATCTAAAAGAGAACAAATTTCATCCGGTAATCGAGTGTCCGCGACCCAAACCACAGATTCATAAATGGTCTCAGATGCATCGTCTACAGTTGACCCATTGATAAAGATTTTGTCTAGTAACAAACCTGAATAAGGATCCTGTATGACATTGTGGGGTTTCACATCTACTACAATATTTGACGTAACTGACGTAGATCTCCAGTGGCATATTTCAGACTTGTAGTCCATGGTTGAGGATACTCCCTTTTTATAATTGATTACCTCGGCCCTACATTCCTCAATAGTTTGATGAATGTTACGAATTTGATGCAGTACTGTATCTACAAACCAGGAATCTCTTGTGCAAATCGTATCTAACGAGATTTTATGGCAGGTGTGCCCGGATATAATTAGTGAGTCGTGCGGTTTGAATTGTGTAATCTTTACATCTACTTGCAACTCTGTTTGATCAGGGACTTTATGTAATAGATCAGTCGGACAGTTTATTGTGTTCGGAGGAGATATGGACCAACTGGTTGTGAGTTTAGTGGGATAAGCAATGTGGATTGACATTTTTGTCTTGTGGATGAGACTTATTACTAGTCCCACAGTTAAAACTAGACATGGGTAATACATTTTGCAGTGGGGAATCGGTAAAGACCTGAATTGGAGTGGTGATTTGATTGAATTTCTCAAACTTCTCCCCTTCTTCTTGCCTGAGAAGTCTAAAAACGTGCCTCTCATACACCTTGCTTTGCTTTGGAGAGAAATACTCGTCTAGCTTCTGTATAGCAACCGAGAACACATCGTTATCAGCAGTGCTGTCAATGTTAGCACCTGGGAGATTGTAAAAAACCTCTTGCAGACCCAGACCACCAAAGTGTAAGAGGGTTGCTCTTTTTTTCACAGCAGATTCAATTGATGCCGCTTCCAAATAAATATCGAAAGCTCTCTTCCACTTCTCCCATCTCAATCCAACTGATGTGCTATCCCCATCCAAAGAGAAGCCTTCCAATGTTGGCAAGGTGTTTGCCATGTCAAATTAATAACAGTTGTATAGTGAGAGTTGTTCTGTAAAAAAACAATTTGTTTGCTTCTCAAATCCATCATACATACGTTTCCTATCATTCTATCTCTTTAGCTCATGCTCATGCTGCATGTAAATTAGTAAACAGATATAAATTTGTTGTTCCTGACCAGGAGCGATTCAAACACGCTCTTCTTTTTAATATTATTATTATTTGTCATTCAACTCAAGCCAATTTTCAATTTAATGAATGTGCGCATTTACACAAAAACATGCTTATTATTTCTATAATTTTTTTTTTTTTTTTTACAATCTATGTAGGTTTTTTAACCAAGATCTGATCTACTGCATTCCAAATACAGAAATAGTTTTCTCTTTCTTGACTATGAATTTCGTATTTTAGTTTTGGCGGGAATTTAAGCCGCGCTTTTGCAATTAAATGCAGGAATTTATCGAATTCCACGTACTTTAGCTTTGGCGGGAATTTAAGCCGCGCTTTTGCAATTAAATGCAGGAATTTATCAAATTCAATTTCTTCTTTCATTTACAATTTAATGTAGGCATATTTACCGACAATTTTTCAATTTAATGGAGGGAATAAAAGAAACCAAATGTTTTCCAATTAAATGGAGGGAATTATCAAATCCCTTGTGCAATTTAATGCATTAAGGTGTTTATTTTATTTTATTTTTATACCTTCTGTAAAATAGTCCAATTTAATGGTGGAAATATTTTCCAATTATAATTATTATTATTATAACCATTCACATGCACAAAACACACCAATTAAGCTGACAAACAAGACAAAACATGCACAAACATTTCAAACCGCGCTTCTTTTTTTTTCTTTTAGAAATTTTTATTTATATTATAACACATGCATATTTTAAAAAATATTATAACTCACATTCTTTATTTAATTTTTTTTTTTTTTATCACTCACATAAACAAATAATATCAATAATTTACTCTTGTTTATTAATTATCTATTTTACACTCGTCGCCACTTGTAATGTTTGTAATGTTCACAGGCTCGCCAACGTATGCATCCGCACTGCACGAGGATCAATCACCGACTGACTCTGTGTGTGCAACATGCGCTCGAGACAGTGACAGCTGACAGGTATACCTCTCTAAGCCGGTGTAGGTTACGTTACGTTACGCATACACTACAGTCAGAGCTTGTTCTTGTCAAGCTTTTCTCTCTAACTGCATATTCAGCCCTTGCTCTAGATCGTGATCTCAAATAATCAGTAGGAGGAGCTAAAGAAGGCTGTTGCATCTTTTGTAGGATAGAATCTAGTCCCAGGAATACTGTTGTCATCGTCTGGTGTAATGCCTCAATCTGTATAGACATTGTGGATACCATTCCTATCATTTGCATTTCTCCATTATAATCTCCTTGATAATTATGTATATAAGGACATGTTATGCCATTCAAGCATATAGGTCCTGGAGTATAGAAGAGACATGTAGTTTTAATTTTTCTTTTATACTCTTGAGTTATTATCCTTGGTCTCTCATATTCCGGCTTGCCAACCCTTGGAATAAACTCTGGGCATGTGGGATTGAGTTTAAGAGCTCCAGAATATGCTTTTTTGTGGTGCTGTTTCTCCTCACGCTTGCGGGTATCTTTTTTACTGCAAGATGGAGCATGTTCTACAGATTTGTCCACGGTAAATTTTTTGTTCTATAAGTTACTGCTTAGTATTAGGCTCGAAGGGCCACTTGTTTAAGTAAGTTTTTGTCCAAGAAGTAGTTCCTTGTTGTGTGCTATTCATAACAGGGACATGGACGTAATTGTTCTTCGCTTGCACAATTTTGTTTCCGAAATAAATTCCGCAATCTATTTCTTGTGAATGAACTAGTAATTCATTCGATTTAGAATTTGGGATTTCGAGCTTAACAATTGTGTGACTACATTGACACAAACCACACCTAATTCCAGTTTTAAAAAAATTGTACATATCGACATCAGTTAAAAGCTCTAACATGATATTAGTTGTTTTGAGCATAGCGTCCCATGATAACCCAGGAGCTGTAAAATAATGACAAGGATCAAGTTCGAAAATTGAAATACAAAGTTTCCTAAAACTTTCAAATATATCTGCTAATAAAAGCACATCACTCTTAAGATAGAGTACCATATAATCTTCAAGTTTTTTACACTTGAAGTGATCCCATACATTAAGAGCATGTTTATAGTCCTCAACAACATTCTTCATCAATCATTTTGTTATAAAATTTTGATTTAGAGGGTATTTAGAGGTTTCTTCAAATCGTTCCCAAGAATCTAATTGATCATAAGGAAATGCACCTTTTCTTTGCATTAAATTAAATGACACATTGTCTTGGAAAACACTTAGTATTTTTCAAATCATTAGGCGATAAATTCTTTGCTAAAGATGCGATGCTTGACTGAAGAAACCTTTTTGAATCTAAAAATCTGATCTCAAAACTGTGATTTACATTTAAATAAATTCGTTTAGAAAGAGAAATATAATTTTCTTTGTTCAATGGAATTATTGAAATTTCTCCGTCAATCTTAGAAATACTTTTTATAAAGAGATGACAATCATACCCCGAAAAATTATGAAAGAAGACGGGGAAAAATTTTGGTATCTGAAAATTTTAATTACAATGATCGTAAGCGGGTCCTCTATACAACCCGGTGAAGTGACAATGATCCCTTACCCTTAAATCTGAATTCTTAAAACTATTCTTACATATATGACATGTTGGCGAATGTCTTTGTCTGAAATCCTCGGCTATGGTCAACATGGGCATCAGTTTTGGATTCTTGATGACTTGCTGGTATAAATTCGTCAAATCTTCCACGAACATTTCTACAAATTTGTCTGACGAATTCTCACCTAAAATAGAAAAAATGGAAAATTATAAATATTTGTAGGATTGTTTCTTTATTTGTTTAATGACAAATTGTTATTTTATTTGAAATTGAAAAGGTAATTCACATTATATTTCAAGCTAAAAAAGAGGGAATGAATTTTTATCTTGTTTTGTCGGCTATCCGGAATACTATCTATAAAATACTCTATAGTACTTTCCTCATCAAGTTCAATATCTCTCCCCAACTCGATTAAGCTGTAAAGGTATTCCCTGTATGACTCCGTGCTTTTCTTCTTTCTGCCTCTCAACCTCCTGTGTATTTCTACTGCAGAAAGAGTCTCTCCGAACTCCTCGACCAATGCCTTACGCAAGGATGACCAATTCTTTATGCTGCTCTCGCTGCGAACAAAAAGCTTAGTGGCGCTTTTGAGCAGTTGCTTCGCATAAATGAATTTATGCAACTCATCCCCACCCGGCGGTTGTTGCATTTTCCTCAAAGTTCGCTAGCCATTGGGATACGTTGGGATAACCTACGCTATCAAATGTGAGGAGGGAGTCTTCGATGTCGCGAAGAGTGAAATTTCCCCTGATCCCGTATCTTAGTGGTTCCACAGTTACCGGTTCATGACTCTCATCAACGCTGACATTTTCTTCAGTTTCGCCCTCGGCCTCGACTTCTTCTTCCTCGCCCAGCCCAAAATGCATAAAAAGCCTATCCCTTAAAGTGCTTTTCAGCCCTGACGTATTTAAGTTGAATTCGGTCAATTTGTCTTTCAGTCCGTCGACGGTCAACTTTAAAATTGTTTCTCTATCCATTTTACCCGTTAACCTGTTAACCCGTTACCCCAAATCAAATATTCAAGTAACACACAAAAAAAATGCTTATTCTTCTTTATCGCAAAAAAAAAGACAACGCCAGAACGCAACAAAATAGAAAAATCACTTACCCCTTTTACAATATTCAGTTTTTTTTTTCTTTTCCTTCGCCAATCGCTCTTCTCGTTTTACACGTAAAGTTTCCCTCGCTGCAGTCAACCACTCAACAACTCTGTCTACCTTGCTTCGTTGTATTCTCCGTTTCGTGTGCGGACATGTACGATGTGCTACGTGCTACCGTTGGAGCAGACGGCAAACAAGCGGTTTTAAAACGGATTGTCTACGTGCCGCTGCCCTTTCACATGTGTTTGTGTATTGCTCAATTGTCTTCTCGCAATCACAATTTAACACTGTGTAAATTTTGTTTTTTTTTTTTTTCTTAGCGATACACTCACATTCACTTTAAGTTCAATATGTTGTCGTATATTGTTTTTCCGTTGCTTTGCAATGGTTCAATTTATGCACACCATTCACGTTTGTACATAGATTTGGAATCTGGAACCTTCGCGAAACACTAATTATTATTTTCACTCTCGGAGAACATTCCGATTTGAGCCCCCAATTTGTAGGATTGTTTCTTTATTTGTTTAATGACAAATTGTTATTTTATTTGAAATTAAAAAAAGGTAATTCACATTATATTTCAAGCTAACAAAGAGGGAATGACTTTTTATCTTGTTGCGCACTATACCGCGTTTCGCTGACAACTGACTGCTCGCGAGAATGAAAGAATGTGTTACGTGTTTTTTGCTTTGTGTCGTCTGTCCGTCTTTCGTTTAGTTAGTGGTAGTTATTTGTCTTGTTCTTCGTACCTCATTTACAGGGCGACTCGCCGAGATAGGCCATTCCTACATTCATATTTAAATTCTTACCAACAAATGTTTTCTGTGTGTTGAACTTTCCATCAAATGTACATTTGATTAAATAGGAAAAGACGCAAGGTACATGGTGTTGTACATCAGTTGTTGAAGAAAAATCCGGGTTGGGCTGTTGATGGTTTATCGGCTGTAAAATAGACTCGAAGTCAGCGTAAACTATAAATGGAACTTCCAACTTCTTTCCATGTTTCTCAAACTTTAATGAGGACTTATCTCCCTCTGACATTATTGTAACAATCTTACAACATTCGCTTTTGTGTTTTTTTAATGAATCTTCATTCTTTCCATGTTTTGTTAATTGTGTACTGATTAATCGTGACATGTTTTTAATAAAAACATAATGAGTTAGACCATCTTCATTCTTACAAAAGATTAAATTTATATGCTTACTGTTGTCGCGACAATATTGGTCGCAACCCGGCTTAAACTCTTTTGCTAACGCCACAGACACAACACAGCGGTGTTTGATGTATTATTAGTGGGGTTACAAAACCTTTATTAAATGTATAATAATTTTATTAAATATATATGTACAATGTACATATATTGCACTATAGACTGACTTACTTAGTCTTAGGCTATGGTTTTTTGGTTGATCGCTTATGGGAATGGTTTCACGTCTATCTTCTCATGAAGTTGGGTTAAAAGGGCGGAAATTCTTTCGTTCCGAAGTGAAGTTGGTGACGGTGGCATATTGCCGCGAAGTTAGCCGCGATGTTGTTTGGAGCTGGCCCCATCTATCGGCCAGTGGAGCTATCGATCCGATGGGGTGCATTCGTCGCATCAACACTACTCTTACCTGTACAATTTATGCATTGGTATGGCCTGTCCTGGATGATGTGGCTTACTCCAGCGTACATCAGAAGGTTCCATCCATCACACCTGTCGCACTGTACCATATCGTCAGCCAAGTCAAACTGATCACAGTTTCGACAATTAAATTCATGGTTAGCAGGATCTGGAGTTGTTGCGTTTGATGGCTTCCTTGAGCTAACTGACTCCACATTCTTTTGGGCGGCATATCACATAAGTTCTGTAATGTTGTCGCGACAATATTGGTCGCAACCCGGCTTAAACTCTTTTGCTAACGCCAGAGACACAACACAGCGGTGTTTGATGTATTATTAGCGGGGTAACAAAACCTTTATTAAATGTATAATAATTTTATAAAATATATATGTACTTGTACATATATTACAATATAGACTGACTTACTTAGTCTTAGGCTATGGTTTTTTTTTGGTTGATCGCTTATGGGAATGGTTTCACGTATATCTTCTCCTGAAGTTGGGTTAAAAAGGGCGGAAATTCTTTCGTTCCGAAGTGAAGTTGGTGACGGTGGCATATTGCCGCGATGTTGTTTGGAGCTGGCCCCATCTATCGGCCGGTGGAGCTATCGATCCGATGGGGTGCGTTCGTCGCATCAACACTTACTCTTCCTTTTGTGTATGATAGAATGGACCGATTATTTGTATATCTTTAGTTTTATTACTCATCTCATAACCAAATACATTCACACTTATCTCAGGGTTGTTCTCCTCAAATATTTTAACATCTTTTATAGCCAGAGGGAACTGCAAGTCTTTAAAGCTTATGAGTTGATTAAATGATTCTATTGTTTCGTCAGCAATGTTTTTTTTTTACATGGGAATGAATTAGTGCATTGAGGATTTGATATTTTTACAGCGAGAGCAGAAATTATAGACCATTTGAAACAGTACTCATAACGTTTACAGTTTGGGACAAGAGAATGAACTTCACGACATGAGTGTAAGGAGAGAACTGATACTGGTTAAGAATTATTAATATTTCACAAGCTATGCAGATTGCATATCTTGCAGTTATTAGAGTGCTCGTGTCTGTCGATAAGTGGAAACAAAATATGCAGAATTGCAGAGTGCATATTTTCAATGAGTTTATTTTTCTTATAAAACTTGTGATGTGCTTTAGTTTCCCAGCCGGGGTAAAAACTCACGGCTGTCCAGGGTCGGCGAATAAAACACCAAACTTCGCAACAAGGTCAGAAACTATTTATTTTAGCGAACTTTTCTATTTTAATAAATGACAAATCAGTTTTTTTACAACCTTTATATGCTGGTAATTCTGGTACGGTATGCGGTAGTGGGTACGTCTGTTGATATCTGGTACGGTAGACGGTAGCGGGTACGGCTGTTGGTATCTCTAGCAAGAGCGGCTGTTGTATAGTCATAGATCGATTGATTGGCCCACATGTCAAACAAAAGACATTGTGGGAATACAAAAACGTAAACAACCAATCGACTATGACCCAAATACACATGGGTTTAAATGAAACACCTGCAGCCCATATATGCAATTGGCACAGTGGTTTGATAATTTGAATTACTTTTTCTACGGCAGAGTCGGGTCTCATGTCCGTAGGTTTTACAGTTTTCACATACGGGTGTATTTTTCCTTTTTAAACAATCCTCGTATGTGTGACCTTTAAACTTGCAAAAACTGCAAGTAATTTGGGGTTTTGATTTGTGTTCTCTACTTTGGCTTTTCTCGAAGTCTTTATCTATAGGAATCGTTGCCTCGGACAAGTATGGTTGAAACATTTGCTTCTGTGCCGCCCCTTTTTGCAGTTTTTCCATCATGAAAGCTTTTTGTAGAATGCCTTCAAAAGTGGATTCGGATAGCCCTAATAAATACTGCCCTAGATGGGGATTTAGAACCCCACTAGCGAAAGAGGATATGGCAAAATCTTCTAACTGAGTTTTCACAGTGTCCGCATTTTTAAGATATTTTATTTCTGCTGCTTCGCGGCACTGTGCCAACTTGTGGCGAAGTCTTGAAGCAAACTCTATTGTACTTTCTCGTATTTCCTGTTTGCACGATATCAATCCCGTTACTAACTCGTTGTAGTTTTCAACAGGGAGGTATGTCCTACTGAGGAGATCCTCGGCTTCCCGAAAAGTTTCGGGTCTGGCTGTATCTTTTTTTTTTTTTTTTTTTTATAATTAGCGTGCACATCAAGGGGTTATGACTACCCTTATAATGTTGTAAAAACACAGTGCGAGCATTTAGGAAAATAGGAGAGGATTTGAAAGGAGACACCGATGCACGTTGCTTTTGAATCTTTGTAAATCGTAATGCGGGGGAAACACAGAGCCAGGTAAAGCATTCCACATTCGGGTGGTGCGACTAAAATAAGAATCTCTATACTTGACTGTACGCCCGAAGTTGGGCTCAAGGCAGAACTGATGAGCATTCCTAGCGAGGCGGGTGTTGCGGCTAAATTGTTTCAAGGGAGGAATGCAGCTGGCTATTTCACTAGAGCACTGTTTGTGGAAAAAACGATAAAAGAGAGAGAGACAGGTGACGTTTCGACGATGTCCAAGAGAATCAATCGATTCTACGATTGAACTATCACCTATCAATCTTAACGCTCTATTTTGTACCCTATCAAGTAGGCGCAAAGAAGTTTGAGAAGCACCTGACCAGATATGAGAGTTATACTCCAGTTTTGGGCGGATGAATGCCTTATAAATTGTAGCCAGATCAGAAGGGGTGAAGAATTTCCTGCATCGTCTCAAGAAACCTAAGCATTTAGCAGCGTTTTTGGCGACTTCAAATATGTGGTCGTTCCAACGAAGATCATCGTTTACACACATACCAAGTACTGACAGCTTTTCGGTTTCTTCGATACAGGTACCATTCATGGATAATGGCAAAGGGGGAATGTTAAGCTTCAACGACAAGAGACAGCATTGAGTTTTCGAAGCATTGAATTCTACTCGGTTCATAATACCCCATGCAACAATGCTGTCAAGGTCAGAATTCAATGAGCTTATCATACGCAACCGTTCCAGTTCCACATCCGAAGAGCAGGGACGTGAATTTGGAAACGAATATGAAAAGCTGAGGGTCGAGTCGTCAGCAAAACAGTTAAGTGGATTAGAAGTTTCAGACAAGAGATCATTAATGAAAATGAGGAAGAGAGTCGGAGACAAAACGGAGCCCTGGGGCACACCAGCATTTATGAAGTGGGTATCAGACTTGAAACCATCCAACACAACTTGTATTGAACGGTCGGAAAGGTAGTTTCTAATCCAACGAAGAAGAGACTCATCGATACCAAAAGCACGCATTTTCGATAAAAGAGCCTGATGCCAAACTCTATCAAATGCTTTAGAAATATCAAGCGCAATAATCTTACTTTCTCCAAAACAATGTAAAGATTGGTTCCACTTTTCAGTGAGATAAGCCATCAAATCACCAGTGGACCGTTTGCTACGAAAGCCGTACTGACGGTCATTAAGAAGCTTTCGTTCTTCAAGATATTTCATAAGTTGACGGTTTATCAACGTTTCCATGACCTTGGAAAGAAGGGACGTTAGTGCAATTGGACGGTAATTGGAAGGGGAGGAAGATTCGCCTTTTTTAGGGACCGGCTGGACAAATGCAGTTTTCCATCTGCTCGGAAAAATCCCAGCAGAATAGGAAAGATGGAAAAGTTTACGCAGTGGTTTTGCCAGCGTAGAAGAACACCTCTTCAGAATAACGGCGGGGATACCATCTGGACCAGCGGATTTATGTATGTTGAGATCTTTGAGGACTCTCGCAACCGAGCGAGTTCGAAAAAATATCTGCTTCATCAAAGAATTTGCAGACTCGAGCTCAGGTGGAGCCAATATGCTGTAAGGAAGTGTCGAGTTGGCAGCAAATTGAGCTGCCAGCAAATTGGCTTTGTCGATGGAGCTGACATACGGAGAGTCATTGAAGACGAGCGTTGGGACCGATGACGTGGTCGAGTTCTTAATGTTCTTGACAAAAGACCAAAAGTTTTTACTTCCTTTTGGACACAACAGTATTTTTTGCCTTACTTTTTGGTCATGTAAAAACTTGGCCCTTTTTATTTGAGCATTACAGAAATTTCTGGCCCGTTTGAACAAATTTCGGTTTTCTACAGTAGGGTTATCTTTAAATTTTCGAAAACTACTTTCTCGATCCCTAATCGCCTCTTTACAGCTTAAATCGAACCACGAATTCTCTTTGGGGATGATACTTTTTGTTCTGTGAGGAACGAAATTTCTCATGCCGTTGAGAATTACGTTAGATATCATATCAGCCGATGCATCAACGTTTCCGTCGAGAAAGCACAATGACCAATTAAAATTACGAAAGAAATTATTCAGGCCGTCCCAATTGGCTTTCTCATATTGCCACACAGTTCTTTTGGGGACTTTCTCTTTTTTTACCGTGACGGAAAACGAAAAATCTACCGATATGACACAATGGTCCGATTTGCCTAAAGGAGATGATACTATAACCCTATATTTTTCGGGATGAGAAGTTAGAAATAGGTCAAGAGTGTTGGCCGCATGGCCTTCAATATCTGGAACCCGAGTGGGCTCATCAACAAGTTGAGTTAATTGGTTTAACTCAGCAAAGATCTCAACATATTCTCCTTCGGGTGTTGTCTGGCCAGAATGTCGAAGCCAATGAGAATTGTGTACATTGAAATCACCCGCAATTGCGATTTCAGTGTGAGGATATAGGGAAATAATTCTTACTATGGAGTCAGATAGCGCATCAAACTCGTTAGAGGTCGAATTGCTATCTAAATTGGGGCTTCTATAGATAAAACAGTAATGAATGATTTGCTTACGGACGGTGAATTTTAACCACATGAAATTAAAGTTCGTATTAGAACAAGGGCCGTATTGTGGTAGAAGCTGGTAAGCAATATCATGTCTAACATATACGGCGAGGCCATGGGAGGAAAAGAATAGTGGCACTAAGCTATATCCAGGCAGGTTGAATTCTGAGGGATCAGAACCAACACCCACCTGTGTTTCACTTAGTGCCAAAACAGCTGGCCTGCATTTTGCAGTGTGAGCGTACACAGCAAAGAAATTCGATCGCAACCCCCGAATGTTGCTAAAATCGACACGAAATTTACCCGACATCACCATTCACAAAAACACACAAAACAAAATATCGAACGCAGACGCTATCTAAGTAAAATCAACAAGTGCAAATCTTATTGGGAAACCAAAAAAAAATTACTACGGTGTTATGCCCAGCAAGCAATTTGATTTTGGTTCACCAACGGGATCAACACCGTTGATCTCACTATCCGCCTAGCAAACCCACAGTCTCATTGACTGCACACACCACCCAGATAAGATAAGAAATTATCAAATCGAGGAAATGTGTGCAGACACAGAGACTGCGAGAGTGGTGTGGGGGAGGAGAAGATGGGGAGGTATGCACAAAGTGTTTGGTCTATTGATGGGCTTTTTTTTTTTTTTTTTTTTTTTTGCTTCGATTAATTTTTGCACTGTGATGCACTGAATTGAATTATTTTTGCACAAGAAGCTTGAACACTTTTTCACAGATGTGTTTTAATCACGGCGCGGCGGAAGATAACTTTTATTATTGATTTTACATTTGTTTTATTGTTTTTTTTTGGTATAATTATTTTTTAGGGGTAAGAAAACTATTGATTTAGAACGGGGGAATGGTAAGCGGACACTTGGCACGGTGCGTGTTTACGCGTTCGGTATCAGATCGGTATCAGTATCTATTAGGTCGTATGCTTCACCTCGCAATCTTGTGGTGAATAAACTTGCAAAAGCTTCCTTTTCCTCCTCTGAGAGACAAAACATCACCTGCCTACAACATCCGATGAATGTTTGTAGTTCTTGGGAGATTTTTGGGTGTCTCTCTCCGGAAAATAAAGGAACGACCTGAGCCGTAAGCTTGATTATTTTCGTGTAATCCACCGCCATGTTTAAATTAATTGTCTCACTTTCTGAATCAGAAAAATCTTGGAATTCCAAGTTAGTTTGAGACTGGTCCGTAAAGGAGATTTGGGGTGGAGTTTTTATTTGGGCTATACGATCAGTTAGCTTAGTACTACTTTGATTTAGAAGGATTCCCTTTAAAACAAGAGAATCTGTCTTTAACTTTGCTATTTGTTTCAGCCGTTCAAGCCTTTGTTTTTCTGAGGATGCTTCGAGTTGGTCTAAAGCCAGTAGGGATATATTTCCCGTGGATTGAGCCTTTTCATGAAGTGCTTTAACTTGCTCCAATACGGTCTTTTGTTTGCCGGGTTGGAGAGCAGCAGCTGTTGAGGTTGACGCTTTGTAGACTTTGCGTTGCCTCAGATTAAGATAGGTCTCGTTATTTGACTCTTCTGAGTCCGAATTTGACATTTGTTTGGAAAAAATTTTTTGTTTGGTACGGAAATGATGCCTCCTTTTATTTTTTATTGTTTAAACAACATGCGAGTTGCTAAACGAAAATCTAAAATTTGGATTTACTGAGATAAATCTCTAGCACCATCCTACCGGCTGCGCCATTTGTTATATTTTTCCTAACAAGTCAGAGTCAGAACTCATGAACCAACCTCAGGAGCCATGAAATCATTCTCGCATTTAGGGATCTAGTAGAGTTATATAAAGATCCCAGAGCATGAACCAATAAATGTATGCATGGGTTGCTTGTAGCAGAGTAGGGACTCTTTTGAGATAGTCCCATGCACATCATGTATGTGCAATATGTGTTTAATTCCTCAATTTCTTCATCGGGTCTTGCGACAAACATCTGCCTTACTTCTTTAACAATACATGGAGAAAACAACCATTCCAAGGCTGGCCCAAGAGATTCTTTGGAGATTAAATCCCTAAAGCAATAAAGCGTCGACAACCCTGAGAAACCTGCATATCTTAGAGTTACGGTTCCGATCTTGACAGGGGAAAATGGATGCCGAGGAAATTTCTCTAAGAACATATCCAAAGCTCCGAGCATCATTTCAAAACTAAGGTTGTCCTGGATTAGGTGTCCATTTGCATGACTCGATTCGACGCTTGTACTCCTAGATGATGACGGAAGGTAGGGGCCTGCCACGGAGTCTATTCTCTTTGACAAGTCTGACTGGGCCCCTGAATTTGTATTCATATAGCGATACAAACCAGTCAAATATACTAATAAATACACATCTGTCAGATAATCTTCATCCCCAAAAGGAGTAATGTTGGCTAAATCGTGGTTCATTTGTACCGGAGTCGTTTCGACTTTGATTAGAGATAGGGGGGTTATTTTACCCTCAAATTTATGACCATATGTTTTCCATTCGGATTGTAACTCCCCTTCGATTGTTTGAAATACTAAATATAAGTACTCCAAAGCCACGAATGGCGGAGGTTTCCCTCCGACTATGAAATCCCACACCCGCGTCCTGCTTTCTTTGAGGGTAATTCCTTGTCCGATGCTAATTTTGGTAGATGGTAATCCAGTATTTACTTTGAACCAATCACTGGCATACTCAACTGGTTTCTCAGATGCATTGTTTTTCAATACAACAGGAGTTTCTTCATCACCAATATAAATAATATCTCTTGTCTCAGCCATTTTGAATATTTTGTATGTAATTTCCTGTTGATTTGTTGTTGAGATAAATCTCTAGCACCATCCTACCGGCTGCGCCATTTGTTATATTTTTCCTAACAAGTCAGAGTCAGAACTCATGAACCAACCTCAGGAGCCATGAAATTACCAACGAACATCAATTGCCAACGGAACAAAACCCTCGAGTTAAATAAAGAACGTCAAAACAATTAATTGTAATCGGTTTATATTTATTCCTATTTTTAAATACATATTTTGTCCTTAATCTCGGTTCTCCCGATTTGTTACTTTATTGTATGCCGCCTCCCGCTGCCTACAAAACTCAGCCATTCGAATCTCCCGAGCCTTGGCCAATAAATTCTTTTTGTTTTGATCGGAGTCTAAGGCTACCAACCGGTACACCTCTCCTAAGGCACGCCTGACTCTCACTCGGTGTCCACCTCTGTGCTTGCGGGGCACTGGTGCGGCCGGGGGTTGTACACCCTTGGAGACGTCTTGAGTCTGTCGTCGGCGGTATTCTTCTAGGGAGATGGGTTTAGGTCCCGCTTCGGGATTTCTTCGGATAACTTCGGCAAGGGGGCAGTTGGTGTCAGTGCGGTTACACTCTTTAGTAGATTCGGGTTTCATGCTAGAAACACCGAATTAATTAAAAATCTTGCCTACTGTTAAAAGGATGGGAATGGAGGATGGGGAGCAACATATTTTACGCAGCCTGTTGCTAGGCTAAAATGTTAGGCCCTTGGTGAGGCCGATTTGTTTGTCATACTTACTTGATTTGTGGTGGATATTGTTCCTTCTCTTATGAAATATTCCAAACTCCGGGTTAATTTTTAAATGCTTTTATTTAACTGTGCTAATTGCGCTACTTCACTGACATAATTTTCTCACTTGCTTTACTGACATCATTTTCATAATCTACTTTGGTTTATATAGCTTATTCTACTTACTTTATTTGGCCTCATAACCGCCAGCTGGTGTCGTCATTCGCCAGTCATCGTTTTAGTTCGCAGTCATCATTTTTGTTTTTCAAACCACTGTGCCAATTGCATATATGGGCTGCAGGTGTTTCATTTAAACCCATGTGTATTTGGGTCATAGTCGATTGGTTGTTTACTTTTTTGTATTCCCACAATGTCTTTTGTTTGACATGTGGGCCAATCAATCGATCTATGACTATACAACACGGCGGTATTCGCTTCTTCGTCCGTTTCCTTCCAGGTCGGGATCAACTGGTAAGAGTACCTGTGAGGAATAGAAGAAAGGTTAGCTGTGACAGAAATGGTTAAAACGCCTCTGCGGGGCAAGGACACGGCAAGGGCTTACTCAGACTCAAGGTGACGTTTAAAGTTGGCAGAAATTATTAAATGCCTCTGAGGGGCAGGGACACGGCAAGGGCTTTATCAGACCCAGGATGAGTTCAAGCAGTTATGCCCTTCGTGGGTGTTCTAAGATATTATTAAATGCCTCTGTGAGCAAGGACACGGCAGGAGGCTCACTGGTCCCTGGTTTGCTGGTTCTCTGGTTCACGGTGTGGGCGGCCCCGGTGGAGGAGACTGGTTCGGCGGCGGTACACAAGAAGCCTTTAGGTTTCGTTACTGGTATTGTCTCTGGAGTAGATCTAAATAATTGAGTGATTATTCGGTTCTTAAACTGAGTTCGGCGCTCTCGGCGGCCTTTAGCTGTGGAAGAGCGTGTTTTGATGAGTGCAAGGATTAGAATGCTCCTGCGGGCTAATGGCGCACAGACTCTAGGTCTGACAGATCGAGCTGGTATTTGATCGGCCCCAAGTGGCACTAAATGTTATTTAATATTTAGTTTTGTATAATGTCTACTTACGTTGTTGCTGCTTGGCCGGAGCCGACGGACTGATGATTTCCATGGCGCAGCCTGCTCTATTTATACCACTACCCGACAGTGGTATCGTGTACATTTACTATATTTTGGCTGGCTGCTGGCATACGGTTTTGTATTATTCAGTTGAATGACTTGTGTGGTACATCTCCTACATGATGTGGTGTCGTGTGCACTGCCATTCCATGTGCAGGCATTCGATTCACGTAGTACTGCTGTATATGGCCAATTCCATATTAAAATTAATTGGCACACCGTCCACGCAGGCAAATCGTGTGTTGATCATTTTTATTGCTGCTGCCTTGCATTATTTGTTTACAGCTAGCTCTGCTTCGTGTTGACTTCGGCTTTATTGTGAGTTATATTGTTGGCTCCTCCCCTTTTTACTTTTGCGTAGTTATAGGGTGCCCTCTTATTTGCATTATTATTGTCGCCTATAAATTGTGTTGCATACTTATAGGAGTTTTTCTCGACTTATGCTGGCAACTAGTTTAGGTGGTCGGAACATGTAACTTGGAAGCGTAAAACGCTTCGTTACAAACTTTGAAACAAAATATGCAGAGTGCATATTTTGTGATTAGGTAAACATTCAAGTGATATTTACGTGGGGGGTTATAGTTGATGCTATAACTGTTAATCTCAATTCTCACAAATGATAGCAAAGCCCATCCCATAATACTCGAACTTTCTGAACTAGAAGCATTTGTATCACTAAGATGTAAAGTTTTGTCCCCCTCCGAGTCAATGCAATCATTATATACCGTAGACGATGATCCTTGAGAGGAGGCTGAATCAGTTGTCATTTCGCTCAGATTTCTTACAGGACTCAACGTGCCGGTATGTTTTCTGGCTTCGTCGGTCGGGGCAAGTCCTGTCTTTTTCCTGAAATTCTACTAATTGACTTTTATTTCATCAATAAATTGTTGAAGCTTTTCATCTATATCACTTTCACTCAGCACCACACACATTTTCGTTTGAATATTTTTCACATCAGAAATCAATTCATCAGGACTATTGTTGGACTTGACAAAATCACCGAAAAGTTCAATGTTTAGCTTCAATGAATCTAAAATACCAATCTCGTTTTCCAGCAACTGTTTTATGAAGCATTTATTTTCGTCAAACAAAACATCGATATCCAAAATTGATTCATCAGCAATCTTTATGCAATATTTTTTTTTTTTTTTTTTTTTTTTCATGTAATTGAGCAATAATAAGAGAATTAGTTAAGATATATACGTATATATAATGGATTCGAGTGGGACAGTATATGATGTTCTTTGATGGAACATCAATGTAGCTTATAAATGAAATTGTCAGATGTGTGTAAAATAACATATAAACTTCCTAATGAAGTTTGGTCAGATTATTAAACAAACGAAGCATGTAAACATTAACTAAAAAAACAATAAAAAATAAAAAAATAAAAATAACAATAAAAAAAATGAACAATATAAAAGATGAATTTAAATTTTCTGGTAAGTGAATGTGACAGAGGGAATTAATTACTTTGCTTCAGCCAATGTCAGAAGTTTTAGGAAATTTTCTGTTGTCCATTTACCCACAGTGTCCTCCCGGACTTCGCCTATTGTCTTGACAGCTACTGTTAAAGCCTCCATTTCCGATGGCTCAAATCTCCACCCTCTATCTTGATAATAGGCAAAGATGAGATGGGGTTCAAGGTCTGACAATTCTGGTTCATCATCATCTTCTTGTGTTTTTGTATGCTCAAGCCGTTGTTTTTCACGCTTCAGGAAAGCGGCAATTACGTCTCTTTCTCCAAAGCGGACTTTCATCGTAGGTCTGGTTTTGTTCGTTATATAGATGATTGCCGCATTGATGGACAGGCTGACCAAGGAGTCGGGGGTTATCATCGCTGCATTTTTTGAGCGCGTTGAACCCATCAATGTTCCATATATATGTATTAAGGTGTGGAGACAGGGATTACTCGCCGCAGAGTACGGGCTCTTATTTGAAATCCCAAACCCGATCATGTATGGGAGATATGAGTGTTGTTCGACTATCTCCTCCTTTTCAAACTCTGTCGCGAACATCTGTTCGATCTCGTCTTGACAACTCGTGACGAATATCCAGGGTGCTGTATTCACGATGTCGGTCACACCCATTAATTGTTTAAAGTGCTCCATTTCGTTCAGGGCAGAGCACCCTAGACTACGGAATATTACTGTTCCAATTCTAGCTTTGGTATATGGGTTCGACGGGAAACGCTCCAAGAACATGTCAAATGCACATGCTAATTTGACAAAGTCTACATTATCTTCTAAGTACATCCCATTCCCATTGCACGAATCAAGAGAAAATGGGTTATCCTCAGTTGGTCCATATGGTGCTCCCGTAGTACTTATTTTGGTTGACAATTTGGTTTTTAAAGATTGATGACACTTTTTATATCTATAGAGTCCGAACAAAAATATTGTCAAATATAGATCAGGGATTGGACCGTCGAGAGGTTTTGGTGAGTTTAAGGTAACTGTTCTATTTCCCTGTGTTGTTTTATGGTTTAGAAGATCAAGAGGTGTTACTTGTCCGGCAGGTATCGTGACCGTGTAGGTCTTCCATTCTGAGCTTAATGTTTCTTTGGTCGTGCTAAACAGATGATACAAATACTCCAGTACTACAGAGGCTTCAACGGAGTTTCCCCGGAGGAAGTAATAGGCCCATTGCCTACTTGTTGTTGCTTGATCAATAGGTCTTAATTCTATTTTTAAAAGCTCCACTTATGACACTAACATTCTCAGTCAGGAGCTGCATAGCAAGTGCTCTATGTGAAGCTTTTCTTTGATGATGTATCATTTTTCCTTCCTCGATAACCTTCTCACAGATGTAGCAATATGAAGTTTGAGGAGAACCTCCATCATCATTTTCCGAATGCAGTTGTTGAACTAGAGTAATATGAGAAGCCTTTTTTTATTGTGATCACTCCATTCTACAACATCTTCTTCACAGATATAGCAATGCTCACTAGCAATTATTCTAGGCCTTTTGTTCAAAATCGCTCTAGATGTTGAAGTTTGTGGAGAATGTTCCCTTTTTCTCAAACTTCTTTCATCGATGGTATTGTGGTCAGTAGACCTCATAGTTCTGAGAGAATGCTACTGTTGGTGGTAAGCTAGATACCAGTTCACTTCATCAGAATGATCGGATGGCAGATGGTTGAGTGAAAGAAGCTCAATGTGAGCTTGGTTTTGATGTAAAATCAAAGACCAATGTGATTGATCACATTGGGAGAGTTCATTTGTAACTCTTGGGTGAACTGAGTTCACGGGTGAATCCTCTGTAGGTGGGTTGGGATTCAAATGCTGAATAGGAGCAGAATCATCAATAAATTGATTAACTAACTCATCTCTAGTCAAATTGAAGACGGAGAATATCGGTGTGTTAGTTATAGGTGTCGTGGTCGAATGTAATTGTGTTGGCTTATTCAGACCAGGGTGCTTCCTATGGGTTACAGCAGGTGTTAATCTAGGTGGATTGCGTCTTATGGCGTTTGAATCGCGCTGATTCGATTCAAATGCTGAATAGGAGCAGAATCATCAATAAATTGATTAACTAACTCATCTCTAGTCAAATTGAAGACGGAGAATATCGGTGTGTTAGTTATAGGTGTCGTGGTCGAATGTAATTGTGTTGGCTTATTCAGACCAGGGTGCTTCCTATGGGTTACAGCAGGTGTTAATCTAGGTGGATTGCGTCTTATGGCGTTTGAATCGCGCTGATTCGATTCAAATGCTGAATAGGAGCAGAATCATCAATAAATTGATTAACTAACTCATCTCTAGTCAAATTGAAGACGGAGAATATCGGTGTGTTAGTTATAGGTGTCGTGGTCGAATGTAATTGTGTTGGCTTATTCAGACCAGGGTGCTTCCTATGGGTTACAGCAGGTGTTAATCTAGGTGGATTGCGTCTTATGGCGTTTGAATCGCGCTGATTCGATTCAAATGCTGAATAGGAGCAGAATCATCAATAAATTGATTAACTAACTCATCTCTAGTCAAATTGAAGACGGAGAATATCGGTGTGTTAGTTATAGGTGTCGTGGTCGAATGTAATTGTGTTGGCTTATTCAGACCAGGGTGCTTCCTATGGGTTACAGCAGGTGTTAATCTAGGTGGATTGCGTCTTATGGCGTTTGAATCGCGCTGATTCGATTCAAATGCTGAATAGGAGCAGAATCATCAATAAATTGATTAACTAACTCATCTCTAGTCAAATTGAAGACGGAGAATATCGGTGTGTTAGTTATAGGTGTCGTGGTCGAATGTAATTGTGTTGGCTTATTCAGACCAGGGTGCTTCCTATGGGTTACAGCAGGTGTTAATCTAGGTGGATTGCGTCTTATGGCGTTTGAATCGCGCTGATTCGATTCAAATGCTGAATAGGAGCAGAATCATCAATAAATTGATTAACTAACTCATCTCTAGTCAAATTGAAGACGGAGAATATCGGTGTGTTAGTTATAGGTGTCGTGGTCGAATGTAATTGTGTTGGCTTATTCAGACCAGGGTGCTTCCTATGGGTTACAGCAGGTGTTAATCTAGGTGGATTGCGTCTTATGGCGTTTGAATCGCGCTGATTCTCTGGCTTTCCATAATAGACTTTTGGTTCCATAACTCTAGACTGTTGTATGTTGTTGGGGGTTGTGGTTTCGTTTGTGTAAAATTTAAAGAACTTCTTCAAATTTTAAGTTGTTGCGAACTTCGCTCCAGCAAATTAAATTTAAATTTAAATAAAATTTTTCTTTCATTAATAACAACAGCTCCTGCTGAATGTTTATTTCTAATGTGCTCATCAAGTCTGTCTTTCCTCGACAGAACCTTCTCGCATATATTGCACTTAAAGATTTTTCTTTCATCGCTATGGATACGGTTGATGTGTCTTGTCAAAGACGACTTTTGGACGAATGATTTTTCACAATTAAACATTTTTAAAAATTTTATTATAGGGTAAAACCGGGGGATATGGCACCCATTTTTCATTTTTCTTATAACTTCGAAATTAAAAAAGATTTTTATTTCAAACCAAAATAATTTTATTATAAAATATATTCATAAACCAAAAATAGGAACTCATTTGTAATTCACAGTTAGTTAAATTTTTTTTGTCGCAAAAATAAAAAAATAAAAAAAATGACTCAAAATGGAAGGTGATTTGGCACCTGCTTGCGGGTGAAATGGCACTCCACATTTTTTTGTGTTTTTCTTCCCACATTTATTACATGTGTTATTATAGGATGTACAGGAGTCGTGTGACCAAAAGTGACATATTATGCACCTTAGCCACTCGTCCGGTTTCGTTGTAAGGGCATAATCTTCCCCACATCCTACACAAATATTTTCCTCGGGTCCATCTGAGTCATCGTGCAAAGTTAGCATTTGTTCGTCCTCTGATGTGCTATCGTCAACGTTCTTATTCTTTTTAGTTTTCAGCTTTTTATTTGACATTCTCTCCTTTGGTCTCTTCAAAGATTTTATTTTTTGTGGTGCCAGGTTTTCCGTTGATGTTAATATCCGAGATTTCTGAGAACCTTGCACTCGGTTTTATACCTTTTGAGGTGGAGAGTATTGGAGAAATTAACGTAAGCAGTTTTCCTGGAGTAATGTCACTTTGAGCAGCCCTGGGCGTTTCCGGAACTTCTTGCTGCTGAAAAGTCGAATTGGAAATGTTAAAAAAGAGCAAATACCTACATACATTTTACCTCAACGGTGATTTCTCTTGTTGGTGTGGTCTGATCTCTCTCACATTGATTTTCATCTAATTCGATGTTGCTAGTGGGTAAAAAATATGTAACTATTTACGTAGGCCGATTTGTGGCCCACATAAACCACAGACCCTGGTGGCATTCCGTCTTCGAATTCCGCTTTCTTGTTTTTGCCTTAAAAGAACAAAATAATAAAAGCAAATACAAACGAACACAATTATACCTTTTTTTTTTCTTTTTAAATGAACACCTGGCGTCAAGTACTTTTGTATTTACCACGAACTTCACTAATACACAAAAAAACTTTTTGCTAGATACACACTCACTTTTTTTTTTCTCCGGCTGTAAATATAGTCCCTTACGGGCTGCTTCAATTCGAACTGGATACTTGAGCCATTTGTAATAGGCTGGGGTTGTGTTGATCATAAAAAAACTTTTGCTTCCCGTGGTTGTGAATTGGCATGCTGGTAGAGGCTCGGCTCGAGCTTGCCGGACGGTGTGGGATCTTGTCCACAACCACTAAGGATTCAACCTATTATCAAAAAAAAAATCATGCCTTCAAACTAACAGATCCAAAAACAAATTTAAATTCGAGTACTCAAAAAAAAGGTTGTTGAAAACGAACAGACGTTACCACCAGAGGGCGTCGAGGTCTTATTCGACGGGGCCTATCCCACCCTACCATGAGAGGCGTTGACGGATTTTCGCCTCTCCCTTCTACTAACGCTTACCTCTTGTTGTTGCTCAGTTCATCATTCGATCACCGATAACGTCACCCTTCACATCCCCTGAAAAGAAACCTTTTAACACATCTTCAAGGTATACACTTACAAGTAGCAAACAAGTAATATCCTATATTTTAAGTATTATGATTTAGTTTTAAACAAGTAATATACTTTATAGAATATAAATAGAGAATAGGATAAATTCAAGTAATCGGGACAAGGATTTAATACTTGGGCTTTACCCAGCTTCTGCCCTTCTACTATACACTCTTAGTGTCTCAGATTTAGGTATGTACGATTTTAGCCTACCTCAATTAAGCTCAATGGGGGGGGGGGGGGGGGGGGGGCTACTGGCGCAGCGCAAGAATACTCCTTTTATTTTGGTTTTAAACGATAAGGGAGAAACCAGATGCTTACGCCACAATCTCTACTTCGATTTATCGACCAATTACTATAATTTTTTACAAAGTATTCCGTGTTCTTCTAATTGTATTTGGGTTTCGTTTCAAACAAGTAATATGCTTTATATGTATCTTAATTTAGTTTCAAACAAGTAACAGGTCTTTATATGTATCTTCATTTAGTTTCAAACAAGTAACATGTCTTTTGGTCATTTGCAATGGAGAAATGGTCTCTTTCTTTTCTTGATTTGCTTGATTGAAGATCACGATTTGTTGATATCTTGAAAGAAAACTCTTGATTGAAGATCACGATTTGCTGATATCTTGAAAAGAAAATCTCTTGATTAAAGATCTTGATTGAAGGTCGCTATTAAATATTTTCTCCTTTTCTTGAAGCAATTGCTATGATTTGCTATCTTGAGAAAATTTCTTGATAGAAGATCTCGGGTTTCAATTAGTAAGAGCTCGCGTAAATGATGTGTTGTTCTCTTTGTTTTGAAAAGAAGTCATTAAGTGGGAGATATTGAAAGGGTGCCATATCTCCCGTGGTGCCATATCACCCGACTTTACCCTACTAGAATTTCTTTTTTAAATTCGTAAAAAAAAACTCACATAAATTCTAGTGATATCGTTTTTTATTTATTCTTAGTTCTTAAAGAACCAACATGTTGATGACCAAATATCCTTTTTTACTTCCAACATCAATAAAGGGACAAAAAAATATAAATCGTCATGGTGTACAGGCCTGTACACACTGTAATAGTCATTGTATACTCTTATACCAGAGTTGGGCCTGTACACCATTACGGAATCGGCATAAACATACTTGTTTTTTGCCCAACGTTGATGCTTACCCTTTTTGACAAACTCAACTTAAGCAAAATTTTTATAAATAAAAAGTCGGAATTTTTGTGATAGTTGCAATTAATAATATTTTTTTTATTGCCAATATTTGATTAATTATAGATGGGGTTTAATATTTATTCAATCGATGTGCGCTTATATACGCCTTCCAATTGATTGCTTTTTATTTTTAAACAAATAACTTTGTTCAATCCTTACTTATTCAATATTTACTACGTTTTACTCAACAGAGATAAGGTTTTAATTCACGTTCGAATGATATATAATATCATCAACCGACTTCAAATTACTCCTTCTCTCTTTTACAATTTACTACAAAATTAAATTTTTAAATTTTTAATTTTTCTACTTACATATCAAAATATATTTGTTTAGCTTATAGTTAGCTTAAACAATTTCCAATTGATTTATGACTTTACACTTTTTGATACTTTCTCCTTGAGGTCAGGGATTAAAGTGTCTGATTGTAAAAAATCCCGGGCCTTTTATACTGTCTTTTTGCTCCGTGGTACCGTTTTCGTGCAATGAAATGCTGCCTGCTCCTTATTAATGTTATAATTCGTCTAAATTTGTGCATAGACACATTTTTACTTCTTTGTTTGGCATCACTTTTTCCTTTTTCGTGCAGCTTTGATTCTGCGCCATCTTGACTACGATGGCCATTTTTTCTCTCCCTCTAACCTATTGGGTATATTGAATAAATTAAAAACATTAATTTTCTACTGTCCCAGTCTAGAACACCACTTGCACTTTACTTGCGGCTTTTTCGACGTGCGTTTTATGGTGAAAATATGGGACTTTGGACACACATCTATGCTTTGCCCATAGGAGGCAGACGCTTCACAATAAGGTGTGCTCTTTCTTTGCCGGCATTCTGCATAAGTGTGATTTGCCTTATTGCAGAATCCGCATCTTACTTTGAAATCTTGCCCATGTGTTCTGGAATGTTTTTCCTTGACATGGGCAGTCTGAAAACAGGGGCTGCTGCTTGTCCCAGGTGTGACACACCGGGGAAGGGAGTGCCAATGTACGCAGTTGAGTGTGGAGGTGCATTCGAGAAAGGATATATAGAATAATCGAATATCTGTTGAGGTGGATACTGTCATGTGTGATTTAAATGATGGTTGATGTTACGTAAATACGTTGGCAAGGAAACAGTAGGCGCTATCAAAAGATACGTTTTTTGGGCCGTTTCAGCAAGTTTTTTATGTCCGTGTCTGATGTCGTCAGCATGTGTTGGCGTAAACCGGCGTCATTAAGACCTCTCTTAAATGCCGCAACAGCAGAGCTCATCAGTTCCTTTTTTAAGCCCTCGGATTCCGTGGAGGAATTTATTTTATTATTTCATTAGCCTTTGTCTGTTTGCACGCCTTGCAAAAGACTTGTATGTCTTCTGTGGAAAGTTGATGGGTCTGTTTCATTTCCATCAGTACGGAATCCAACGTCGTGATTGGCAAGTAGGCATTTTTAATAATCAACTCAAGTTCCTTTAGGGACTTCGGAGAGTTGTTACGAATTAATTGGAACGCATCACCTGTTAGTTTTGTTGAGAGCAACTCAACGTAAAGTTGTTGGTCAGTTTCTTTGAGACACTTGAAACCCAGTTGACACGCATTCAAAAACTCGTAAACTCTCGTTGATAGTTCCGGCGTCCGTAAACCCGAAAATTGAAGAACCACACGGGGGGCAACTATCTTACTGATCGCTTCGTAGTTCATATTTTTTGTAAAACTTGGATTGCTTTCTTCTCCTACGGTTTGAACATTGCCCTGCTAATTTGTATTTTTTCACTGGTTTTAGTAGGTCGTGTGAACAACGGCAGTAGGTTCTTAGAGAAACTAGGTTTTTGCGAATCACTTCTTTCCTTTTGTGCTGACAAACTTTTATTTAACTCGCTTGTCAGATGATTTATTTCCTGATCAGCTTCTTCAGTCACTTGGTTAAGTCGCTTTTCGGCAGCTTTTCGATACTGCTCGCTTTTTTCGAACGACTTTGCCAAATTATTTAGCTCTTTCGCGTGGTTTTCTTTCAAATCGTTGACGGCTTTTGTGTATTCAATTTGCCCCACTGAGAACTAATTTGAAAACTGATCAAGCTATAAACCTCAGGATTTAAAATTTGTTTGAGCTCTGAAAGAAGTGATTCGCTCAATTGTTTTATTTGCCGCTGTTGATTCTTTTTATCTTTTTTCAACAATTCCGATTCTTCGATTAGGCCGTTAAGCTGGGCCTCAATTTGACTTTTGGCCATGTACAATGAAACTCAATAGCCAGGGAAGAGAAAAACAACAAAAATCAAACAACCTATAACTTAACCCAGTTGAATCTATTTATAATTTATCTTATTTTACAGCAATCACACTCAACAACCAAAAAAAATTACACCAACCATAGAACGTTTTATAAAATAAAAAGACAACAATAGAAAAAATAAAGCAATGGTATACTTACCTTGAACAATTTTTTCGTTTTATGCTTGCGTTGTCTTTGGTGAAACTTATTTATTCAAACACAATTTTGCAGTATTTTTGTTTTACTTAGTATGGATGTCAAAGCACACGATTTAGAAACTAAAATTTAGAAAATGATTTCGGAGAAACACACAGAGTAAACTCAACGAACCGCTTTCTGCTTTTGCAATTTTTTTTTTTTTTTTTTTTCACGACTTTTGTTGAGGTTTGTCGGTAAATCTCAATGTATTTAATTCAACCATTAACCGATATTTAGGTAATAGTTTACCTCGAGTCAGCATGAGAATTATCTTTTCCGAATCCTTAATCTCTTTGTCCAGAATCAATGAATAATCCATTTTAGGTAAGACCCCTTTCCGGTATTTACCTGTACGTCTATCTATTGCCTCTATGTGATATTCAGGAAAGTCATGTTTAACCTTATCCTCCAATGGATATTGCCGTGTATCTTGGTTTGTTCCAGGTGTATTAGAGGCTTGTTCCTTGAAGTTGAGTCTTGGAAGCTTTTGCTTAGTCATGGTATTTTTCTCCTCCATTGATACCAGAACGGCATGCATACTGGTATTGACCCATTGCGTACAATCCTGAACGAGGTGTCGATTCTTCCCCTTCATACAAGTAAAGGACATCTTGATGATTCTTGATTTGATACCGCGGCAGCCCAAGTTTGTTGCAATAATCTGCGAGACTACCATTAATGCAACATAGAAGGGACTCCATGTGATACCTATGCTCCACTTCTGAACACCCTTTTGGATTCATCCTTGAGCTCTTCTGAGACAATTTTGGCTTCCCTTATTGTTTCCGATAATTCAGCGGCCATTCCTGAGCTCTCTGAATCAGGATTAGTAGACTATGATGTACTTTTTTGTCTTTCACTCTCTGAGTCAAAACAACTAGCATACAATGTGCCTGATGAGCCAGACGGTTCTTACGTCTCCACTGATGGTATCGTGTGCTTATCCATACCAAATGTATTGTGTTTCTTACGTCTCCACTGGTGAAACACACGGTGGTCATCTGGTCATGCACTGCTGTGCATTGGCCTGCGTATCGTGTGTGTTGTATTCTCCATTTCTCCACTATTGGAGAAACATATGGTTATTCTACACTGCTGCGCCTATGCCTATGCTGCTCATTTAGCAACTAGCAGGTGGTGTGCGGTTGGTGTCTCGGGTATTATTGTTGCGTAGTTCCTGCTACTAGATGGCGTGTGCCTGTCGTGGTTTTAGCTCATGGTGCGGATAAATGTGTTATGCATGTGACGATGCATAAAATGCAAAAAAAAGTTTTACGGTAGGTGCTTCTTCCACAAAAAAAAAAATTGACTGTTGCTTCCTGCACTAAAAAAACTTCTGTTGTCCTTTTTGATGGACGCGTTCATGGGTCGAACGCGACCTCCTTCTTCCTCGTGTATTAGTACTGCGAAACCCCGTCGCACGATGTTAGCGATTACCTTCCCGTTCCTACGCCGAAAGAAGAAGCGCTGCCGTTGACGTTGTGGGTTATATAGAGCGTGCTTATGTACCTCTATGCCTATGAAGGGATCTGTTTTATTAACGGTTGGAAATATGGTGGCTGACGATGTGCTGGGTGTTGGTTGGCTCAGGAGCGGGGGACTGGCGGTTGCCGATGCGGGTTTTGGCGCACTGGCCGTTGGTGGTTTTGGTTTCTCTGTCCGAGTAGTAGGAACGGTGGGTTTCGGCGGGCGATGGGTTGTGGTGGCTATAGCCGAGTCGCCAACTGACTTGCGTATCCCAGAGCCTGGTCGCACAAAACCGCCACGTACAGTCTTTAGCAGCTTACTCCTTAAATCCCCCGCTCGGTTAGCCTTTGCTCGAATCGCCTTCGCGTCGGGTGCAGCCGTTTGGCCTGTATGTCCTTATGTCCTTATGTCCTAACCTAACGTTATAGACTCTTCCCATGTTTTTGGTTGGGATTTTACTCCTTGGTTGCTGCTATGTCTTCGAGAAGCAGTGGAAATGCGATGAGTGCATTTTCTGCCGTCAAGCTCGTCACATTTTTGTAAATGGTGATACTATCAATAAATGCTTCCACCTTCAATTTGCAACGTTCTCCGTTGTAGCGATTTGTGTACTTCGCGAAATTCCCATTTGGAACTACCGGTGCGGTGCTCTATTGATTGCTATGCTGGAAATTAACGTCTGCAACTGTTCCTCTGTCATAACGACTTCGACTTCGTCTGACTGGCGTACAACGATTGATTTTGAGGTGTGTTCCCGTTGAGTTAATTTCGGTGCTTTATTAGAGCCTGTACCAGTCGAAGTGCGCAGGTTTTCTTGATTATTATTTTTGACTTTTTAGGTGCAAGTATACTTTTGACCTGAGGTGCAAAAGTACTTGACTAGTTTACTGAAAAATTAAGTTATTTATTTATAATCGACCAGAATAATATGGGGCGATATGGAATTACGGTGAATAATTGTTTTTTTTTTCTCTGCTCGGCGTCACGTTGTCGGTAACGGCTATGATGTAGGTACTGCCCCACGTTGGGCGCCAATTGTAAAAGGGAGTTAGTACTGAATATAAAAGAAACCAAAGAAATATTTTATAGCTCGTACTAGGAGCTTTAAATAACATTTATTCGATAAGACAGTATGTTTTTTATCTACACAGTACAAATTCTTTTTCACTCTCTAGACAAGTAAGTTGCTCGTGCTAAGAGCGTCTGAAATCGAAACCATCTCTGAAGCTCCGTATCCATCCTTCTATACTCTTTGGCGTTTAGCTTTTTTCCATCTCCCTTTTCCAGTGAACGGAACACTGGAACGACAGCTGCATATTGTAGGTGTGTGCTGTGTAGCAAAACACATAGAGGAGCTTTTTGTTTATTATTATAGTTGTTGGAAATGGAAAGTGGAAATGATTTGTCTGTCTGGATGTTACATGTTGTGATAAAGTGGAAGTTACAGTCCCTTTTATTTATTCCTTCAAGTTAGTCCAGAAAACCCCTTTTTTTAATAAAGTTCTGGAGTATTTGCAAATGTGTTCTTTTTTTAGCTTTTAGAACTCCTAAATACCTAGAAATCAGTTAAAGATCCAGTCAGCATTTTTGTTGCAGACCTTGTAATCTTTATAAATAAAGATAAAAACATATCTGATAATGTGTTTTGAGTCATTACTTCTCCACAGACAGTATAAGAACCGTCTAAATCTAAAACGATTGGGATAACAATTTCTCCTTCTGTCAACATAACTACTCTTGGAGTAATAAATTCATGTACACCCTCTTTAGATAAATCCACAACAGCGTAGGATGGCGTGAATAGAGTACACAGCAGAACTGCACCTAATGCACCTACCATACCTTTATTTTTCTTCTTTCTCTTCTTTTTACTATCAAATTTAAACTTATCGTTTTCTCCACGCTCATTAGACATGGTCTTTTCATCTTCAATATTTTGATTCATTTTTCCACCATCTACACTGTCAGAAACTGCACTATTTACAGTAGATGTGGAAACGTCAGCTGACTCTAGTCTCTTTAATCCAATCGTCTCCGCATAAAATATAACAACGTAGACTAATCCATCACTCAGTTTAAAAGCAGATGTACATATAACTTTTAAATTTAGTTTTAAGTTTTGACTCAATTGCATTAACATAAACTAACACTTTTTCATTATCTAAATATTGAAAAATATTATTATATTTTTTCTCAACAGTTTCAACTAAATTAAAAATTTATGGAATGGGACATTCTTTCATCGCGTTCGATGCAATGAAGTTATCCACAACCAGAACAAACCCAAGACGCATTTCAGATTTTCAACTTTTTTTTTTATGTCTCCGTTAATATCACTAATTCGGCAGAATTTTACCAAACTATCAACCTTAGTCACCGTCCATTCAAGTCCTTGCGAGGAACTACTCGATTTTATCTTTCTGTCGAACTTATGATTGATTTTAACTATAGATACCAAGTCTTTTGGTATTTAACCCTTCTTAACATTCGTGTTCTTTAACACGTCTGTCAAGCTAATTTCAATATTCTCCGGTTCATCATCTGAGCCAGAATCGCTGTCGGTCGTAGAATTATCAGCTACGCTAGATACACTAGGTGCAACATCCTTTTCAAAATCTTTGACTTCTTGTGAAACAGCTGAAGCCAGATTTACAATTTTCTCATTTTCTCCTCTAACTCTAGAGGAGACATCTTTTCTAGGATCATTTTTCATGTAAGCTTCTTTCTTTTCTTTTACATCTTTTTTTAACCAATTTCTTTTGGTTTTTCTTGCGTTTTTCCTGCTGAAATTTTTTTGTGGGAAGCTATTTCTTCCTTACTCAAACACACAGCCAATTCGTCCATATTCAACATTCCAATTCTGCTGACTGAGCAGACGTATTTACTACCTTCGCCCATTCGCAATACTTTCATAAGCTTGTACCCTGCCTCGCTGACTCGAGGCATAGCATAACCATTTAGCCGACACTTCCAAAAATCTTCGTCCTGCAATTCAAGACGTGTATCAGGAAAAATAAATTTTTCTCCCTTGCCCTGAATAAATACAACTCTGTTTACATCTTATATCATCAAATGTTTCATTGACGTTCTCTATTTTCGCGATTGAACGCTCAAATTTCCCGGTATTGTAAACCGTAGCTAATATAGCACGGTCTTTTCGATTCACATCGAAGACCATGACTTTTGATACGTACATTTTCTCGACTTTGCCTTGTTCCATGTTTTAGAATCCTAAATTTTGAAACCAACGAATACTTTCTTTTCCTATTTGAGAAAGAGGATTTTATTTTCTGACCTATGACCTGCGCCTTACAATCATTTAAGACACAAACGTTTCATTCAAAGCTTAACAAAGGAGAGTCACTATATTGGGTTGCTGCTTTTCATAAATATTTCAAATAAATTTTAACATTTGTTGTTCTTTTACAAAAAAATGGCAAGTTTTTTTTCGTTTTCAGAGGTCCACTTACAGATTTTAAAGCATATGCTTTGTTGCATAAGATAAACTTAAAGATTTAATCAATCAAGTAAATCTAATGAAATTTTTTCCAACTATATTTTTTTAAGATCGTTTTTCTTTGTTTTATTTATTTATTTTTTTAAATTTTATGTTTCATTTTTCTTAAAGTATTTTAATTTTATTTTTCTAATTTTTTTGTTACAGTGTCTGTTTGTTTTTGAAGTGACAAACTTAAGCTTTTTAGTGAAAATCTATAAATTTCAAATTTTTTCCAGCCAATGGCTATAAAATTAAAAACAATTGTTTCAATTCATTAATATTAATTTTGAATAAAATAAAAAGAAGTTGATGGCTTGCACTTGTAAAGTATTAATGTTATGCTACTTGATTATAGAGATTTACATTGAATAAAAATACAAAAAGAATAAATTTTAGGTCTTTTTTATATATTGTTTGTTTTTCAGGTTAGAAAATGAACCGGAACTTCAAGAAAATAATGGATAAAGTAGAGTGAACTTTCAAGAGCTTTTGGAAACTAAAAAGAAAAGTTCAGAAAAATGCATAAAACCTTAATTTGAATAGTTAGTCGGTACTAATAAATAAAAATAAATAAATAGGGTGGCGCAACAGAGCGAGGAGCCTAGCGCATTTCTCACAACCATGCCTTGTGAGGAAATGGAGGGGACCTACAATTTTCTGCCGGTTCCGAACGGCTAAGCGAGAAAGCGCTTTTCATGGCAATGAATACTACCGGAGGACTTGCCAATTCCTCGCGAATACTAGTAGTCGGTACTAATGCTTGAAGATTATTTCATGCAAATGTTGGTCGTGCATGCGTCTCAAATGGTCCATCAGCTTAGGCCAACTTCGACATATCCTTTCTAACATTTCGGACGGTATCTCACGAATAAATGCTTCAATGTTGGCTTTCAGTGCAACAATCGAACATAACTTGTCGCTGTAGACATGAGTGTTTACATAAAGTTACATTCAGCTATAAAATCTATATTCTAATTACCACAGAAGATTAAAGCTCCCCTCCCCAGGACATCCATTCCAACCGAACAAAGGAAAAATCACACAACAGCCATTTGCCAACCTCCTTCATTTCGTTAATAACTTCAAATTGTCCAGTTAGGCAAAGTAATTTTCAGTTTCCCCCCAACCAATAACCATTTCCCATGACAGAATTAGGAATATACACGCACAGCGTGCTGAGAATTGTGGTACCCGTGGTGCGATAGTTAGCATGTCCACCTGCTAACCCAGAGGTTCGAGGTTCGAATCCCAGCAGAGGCGCAAAAATGTTTGTTCCCGGGTATCGCTTTTCGCGAGGAATTGGCAAGTCCTCCGTTAGTAAATTCATGCCATGAAAAGCGCTTTCTCAATTAGCCGTTCGGATCCGGCATAAAATTGTAGGTCCCCTCCATTCCCTCACAAGGCATGGTTGTGAGAAATGCGCTAGGCCCAGGGGCTCCTCGCTCTGTAGCGCCACCCTATTTATTTATTTTTATTTTAGCGTGCTGAGAATAGGTAAAGCGTCACAATCAACACAGCCCCACAAAAAGGCTAGCGGCGTTAGATCTCACTATTAATCGGGCGATTGGCCGGCCCCATACATGATATAAGCTGTTCACCAAACCTGCCTCTCGATTGGCCCATTCTTAAGCGTGCTCAGTAGCATTAAGGTCTTCTATTTTGAAAAAAAAAGTTTCCACGTAGTGGAGTAACAGAGACGCAATACACAGCTGCTATATTTTCCTCCTTCAACACATTCACTATCCAAAGCCTTAATCGGCCCTATCGAGGTAACCGTCGGAGCGGAATTCTCTCCGATCGGAGACATTTTGCTTCGTGGTAGTTCTCCGATCAGACGATCCGACGTTCTCCGATTAGTTTTTGTTGCGGAGATTTTAGTTTTGGGAATGCAATGCAATGCCTCATTTGTGAAAAATTTCTTACGACGACAACTACTTCGAAGCAAAATTGAATCTCCGAAAAAAGCGTTGCGGAGAAAACTCCGCTCCGACGGTTACCTCGATAGGGCCGAATATCGGGTGTTTTCGTAGAGGTTGGTGTTGGAATAGGGATTAAACTGACGTATTCATGGCTGTTCTGATTTTCGTACGAATTCAAAACGGAAACCGAAATTGAATCCGTACGGATTTAAAAAGCGTGTTCTTATTTCCGTACGGATTCACAAATTTTTTGTCACAAAAACGTGATGGAAACTAAATTTTTGTGTTCATTGGAACTGTTTACAGCTTTAGTGCATGTTAGTGCTAATATAGTTTATTATTTTTCATATCTAGCAATAAATAATGTTCTACAGAATTCATTAACCGGATTCAATTCCGCTAACAAAATGATAAGCGAATTGAAAACGTACGAATTTGGAATTGGGAACCGTAAAAATTCTAAAATGGGAGGATATGGTATCCGAACGAAAATCAGAACAGGGGTCATTGTGGTTAGATCATGTCATTTATGTTCAGTTTGGTTTACCATATCATCACGAAGGTTGACAAAATAACGCACGTCCTTTTCATTCCTCATAAGTTTTGTTTATAACCTCACTCCGCCAAAGCCACACTTATTTTAGTATGTGTTTGGCTGTAAAAAGTACCTGCAGTTATGCAGCTTCGAAAATCGAGCATTTCTTAAATTATTTGCTCCTATCACAAGGCCCGCCGCCGCGCCGCCGTAACAATTTCGGACAAAGAACGAAGTTTTCAATATCTGTTGCAAAACATTCATTAATAAGACGTTTTTAGTCCTTTCTTGTTGGCACTCGTAGCCCGAAATTGTGCCCGTATCGTAATGGTTAGCATGTCTGCCCATTACGCGGGAGATTCGTGTATCGAATGCCAACAGAGACTAAGGCCCTTATTGCGAGTGTCGTTTGGCTGTCGATAAACGACGGTTGTCGACAGTCGAACGTCGAAAATGAAATTTGGTGTTGCGTATTTTGTATGTTCGATACTTTCAATTTTGGATTAGGTCGTTGTCGTCTGCATTTTTGCGTTCGAATATCACGGAAACTAACTCAAATGTCACATTATAGGATTTATTCACAATGACTACTTTCATTATTCAAAGTAATAGAAATCCTTGTCGATAGAGATACGCAATACCAAGAGGAAAATTTATCGAAGCTTTCGACCCTTGTCGCATCGAAAGTTAGACGACACTCGCAATAAGGGCCTAAAAATGTTTATCCACATATTATATTGCCTTTTGTGAAGAATTGGCAGGTCCTCCAATAAAAATTATGCTTATTTTGACATTCTATTTGATAGAAAGTTAGTCGAATTCGAAAGAAGTGCATTTTGAAACTCGAACGATTCATTCGACTCTCAAAATGCACTGCTTTCGAATTGAATCGGTCATTTCAGAAACCACTTAAGTCTCATTTTTTCCCACATGCTTTTTTTTTGCTGAAAATGATTCCTCACAGGTAGAAAACCGTTTTTAGCAAAAAAAAAAAGCATGTTGGAAAAAATGTGACTTAAGTGGTTTTTGAAATGACCGATTCAATTCGACTAACGAACGTTCGACTGGAAGCGAATGTTTTAGAGAAACTCTTTTATTGGACTATTATCATTAAACTTCGTCCATTCTCTTATCTGACATACCTTAAACGTCGAAAAAAAAAGTTTTCTACAAAGTTTTTGTTTCTACAACCTATAATACCGCTATAAAAGAAGAAGCTCGCAAAAACATTCGCTTCCAATCGACCGTTCGATTCGCTACTCATAATAGGGACCTAACTTTGTATTGAATAGAATGTCAAACTAAGCATGAATACCATTCCCATGAAAAGCACTTTCTTGATTAGCCGCTCAAAACTGTCAAAAAAATTTTTAGGTTCACTCCGATTCTTCACAAAGCATGGTTGTGAGAGAGAGCTAGGACCCGGAGCTCCTCGGTCTGTAGCCCGGAATTGTTACGAAGGGCCTTGTGATATGGCTGGTCAATTATGAAGGAAAAAGAACGAATTCAATCTCACGAAATTTAATGTATTTCAAAAGCATTTTTGCTTTTCATTACCTGCTTGTAAATCTCGACAGTTGGTCACACTTGTACGACTTTTTGCACATCTGCACTTGCAAAATGTTTTTTCTACCAACTTTTATTTGATTACCTTGTACACATGAATACCTGCTGAAAGTAATCGACGCCCGGTAGTTTTGCAAGCGGGATGCTAATGTTTGTGTCATTGTGTCTGAAGATTTTATTTAAGTATGTAGTTAAGTACGTCAAACCAAAGCGCCCACAACCACAACAGACCGCTGTCGTGTGTTCATTAAAATGAAACTATTTTTGGATTCCAGCAAGCGATCAGGCAAACTATGGCCTGCCTTTGCACAGCCATTGAGTTAAAGTACCAGGCGCCGATAAATTTCAGTGGGTATACCTAACCAGTGCTTTTCACTTCACGTAAATAGAGTTTAGGTGTATGCATTTTAGCATAAACATAACCTCAAACTTAACTTGTGTGTGTCGTTTAAATCGAATTATATATAAGAGTTAAGAGAATTCTTAAATACACATAAGTTTTCACTTATTTGGTTTGAGTTGGTAGGAGGGAGGAGCATATCCGTTGGTATGCATACTTTACTACTACTAATAGGACTCGCATAGAATTTAATGTGACCAGATGTTAAATTTTAAGTTTCCTGAATTTACTTTTAAATAAGAAAAAACAAATGAGGACAGTTTGCTTTTTATAACAAAAAAAAAAATCTTAACTTATGCGTATACTCAAAGTAAAAGCTTAGAATCATTTGGATTGTCAGTGGCTTAGTTTGTTTAACATGGGAGTACAGGGCTGCTTTGTGCGCTGTCTCCCATACAATGTAATCATGCTTAACTACATATCTTTCGCAACCAGGTTTGATAGCCGGAATTTAATGGTTGTGCCTAATAATTTCTGAAAACAGAGAGCGCGAGAGAATGAAATATTTTTGTTTTACAGTTCCTCCAAATTTAGCTGGTCTGCCTGTTACGTAAGAATTCAAGGCTTTTATTTTAGAGACATCATAATGTTTCCTACTCACCTTTCGCACGAGGAATTGCCTAATCCATGAATACTTTACTCTACTTCATATAAAAGAAATTTCTCAAAGGTTTCACTCTAAAAAAAGTTTTGTTTGGAGTTTCAGGCTTGCAAAATTAAGAAAGCTGGTCACACCTATCTCACTTGCTAATAGGCGCGTTCCTTTGGGACTTTTAAACTACTTTTTAGTAATTCGCAGTAGACGTTGAATGGAACGCGTTAATTTTTCAAAAGGTAAAATCTAACCTCCAAAAAAATTTCACACCCGAAAACATTCGCAAAATAATTGTTTTTGAGAAACGTCAAATCAAACAACAACAATTTCTATTTCTTTTTACTGACGCCATCTGGCGTAGACTAGTATCGTAACTACTTCGAAGAACTACTTTGACCACAAGGGAAAAGTAGTTCAAAGCAGCCAGAAGTACTAAGCAGTAGATAAATGTTCCCAAAGGAACGCAGCTAATGTATCAATTGCTAAAGAAAAAATGTGCTTGTGTACAATTCAAATCAATGGTATTGGCCGATGTATGTCGGTGTGCTCACATTCATCACACATACACGCCTGAGCCAAACAAAAATCAGAACTACTGCTGCCTGTTTACTTGCTGATACCTATTGGCAACATATGAGCGCCTGGTACTTCAGTTGAAATTTTGTATGAAAAACAAAGAATTTTGTTAACTGGCGAAATGGTCTCGAGCACGCGGTTCATTTCATGAATTCTCAATTATGTAGTTACAGAATTCAGAACAAAATGTGAACAGGATTGATGTTTACCTATGTAGAGCCTAAAGCCCTAATCTGTACCTTTTTCGAAGCGGAAGAAAAGTAAGTATTTAGAATTCAGAAAACTTAATTCAAGGCCCAACGTAGGTGTGTATACTTTTGTTGCATGGCTTTGTTAGTAAGAGCAAACATTCCCATTAATTTATGGAACATGTTCAATTGAATGCCTAAACTAGCTTCGCAGTATTAAATTCTTTCACTTCAATTTTCGAAGACTTTGTTGATGATTCGATAAGGTATAAAGGACTTACAAGAAGGAAAGAAGGGAAGAACACCGAATTCTAAAAAAAGAAAAAGAATCAGCATGAGAAGCGGTCTTTTGAAGAAATTTAGAGGTGCCATATAATATCGATATACATAAGTACACCATCTTTCTATCGATTTCAAGGCCGCGTATGACAGTATTCTCAGAGACGAGCTGAACAGAGCTCAGAGCCATGCCTAGTTTCGGGATCCCTACAAAACTCGTACGACGTCAAGCTCACTGAGACCTTTGATGTTGAAAAGGGCTTTCGACAAGGCGACAAACCGTCATGTGCTTTCTTCAACAACATCAGTGCAGAGATCAAACGGAGAATAGCTTGCCAACCGTTGGGTTAAGAAGGCAATTGAGAAACAAACCCCTCTCCAGAAAAACCAAGTTCACCCTGTATAAGACCTTGATCATGACAGTCCTGCTTTACGGCGTGGAAGCATGCATCTTATGAAAAGCGGATGAGGAAACCCTTGGTCGTTTCCAAAGAAAAATTCTGCGGGTGATTTTTGGTCCGGTATGGGAAGACAATGTGTGGAGAAGAAGATATAACAACGAGCTGTATGAGCTCTACCGCGACATGGGCATAGCTAGAAGAGTACGCATCGCGAGATTACGATGGGTGGGCCATGTCGAGCTCATGGACCGAAACACTCCGGCTCGACAGGGTTTCGAGAGCACAATGCAGGGAAATTACCTACTCGTCGTAGGTGGCCCAATCAAGTGGAAGAAGACCTCAACCGACCTAGAGTGGCACAACTAGAGAAAGCTGCCCGAAATCGAAGTCTTTATAGAATGATGTTGGTTGAGACCCCAAACTGTAATTCCCACTTAAGTAACTAATGGTTTCGGGCTGGAAGTCTTAAGGTCTATTGTTTTTTTGATTTTTGGCATAACATCAGTGCTCTGCGTGGTAAGTGGTACATATCCAAAAAAAAAAAATCATTGTGATAACAGTAGCTCCGATTGCGGCCAATTGACATAGCCAAGACGGCTGATAACACGATTTGGAAAACTTGGAGCCCGAAGATCTGTTGTAGCATGGTCCACTACCCTGGGTTAGTCTTAACCATACTAGCAAAAACCGCTCGTGATCGTAACTTACGTTTTGTCATTTACGACTGCTTTTGGTGATCGTTTTGTTATCGTTCTGACATCTTCATGGATTCATTCTCGTAATTCATAATCGGTCTATGCCGTGGCTACCGTAGTTTTAGGTTTGGTTTTTTTCCTGGGGTCGTAATACGGGGGCCCTACATGGACGAGAAGTCGTCCAATTTCATGTCTTCGATTTCAGTAAAATGAAAATCGCTTAACATTGCTCTGTGACGTTCACGGAAACCTTGTTCCCGGGCTCATTTTCCAAGAAAAATGGAATAACTTATTGGTTTTTCGAGTGGAAATTTGGTTTAGTTAACATAGCCGCCGAGGCGAAAATGCGTTTTATCAGAAATGATTTTTTATGGGATGGCTTAAAATACTTGTCTAATTCATACTAAAAACCGAAAACGAAGCTGACGGTTGCGCACCTTTAATTGATGAGCCTCGTACTTCGTTATAATCCAAAATCTCTGCAGAATTTGACTTATGCCAGTGAGTGAATTGCTGAGTTTTTGAGACCTATGGCGAGTTGATTTTTCGTGGATTGAGTCTCACATTCTTGATTACAGCAGCCACATTCTCGTCTATGAACGCTGTTCAATAGCATGCCAGTCTCACTAGCTTCTTGCACAAACTTGCGTACAGCAGTCATGGTAAGTCGTTCCAACCGGCCAACAATTCTTTTAAGAAACTGAGCTGTTTGTTTGAAACGCGATGCAAAAAAAAAAGGAACCCCAAACAATAATGGTCACGACACAGACCGATCATTTATGAAAATTTCGCAACGATAGCAAAACGACTGCCAAAAGATGTCGCAAATGACAGCGAGTATCGTGAAACGTAGTTCGCAAGTAACGAATACGAGGGATTTCAGCTAGTATCGCTATTTGTAAAACAGGCCTGGCACTCACTCAATATTTCTAAATTGTTTTGTCGCCTTACTCTTCGGCAGAGGTATAACCTTCTGTCAAGATTTTAAGCGGCAAACAGCTCTCAATATAACCAATAATTTTTACTATCAATAACCTTCTCTCATTAGGATTTTTCGTTGAAGCCTTGGTGGCGCCCAGGGGTTGCCACAAAGCGTTTTTTGGAAAACCTTAAGTCGCCCTGAATGACAAATTGAGTATTTTTTGAGCCCTGGGGTTGACCTGAGTTTTCCCCCAACTCGCCCTAGGTTTTTCCTGTGGCGAGTTGAGGGCTGTCAAATGGCATGTATTTTTATTAAAATGACAGGGATGTGTGGTGATTTTGTGACGTAGCGTTTTTTGAGAACTGGAAAACCCAAGCTTTTTTGACACAACTCATAGGGTTGCCAAGAAAACCTGGATCAACCCTGGGTAAAGTTCAACGAAGAAACCTATTATCTTCAATAGCAAACTTCAAATGTGGACATCTCTGATTGATGATTGATTGATTTTTTTTCTGAATTAGTTAAAAAGAAACCCTATTTCAATTTTGGTACCCGTGGTGTGATGGATAGCATGTCCGCCTGTTAATCCAGAGGTTCGAGTTCGAATCCCAACAGAGGCAAAAATGTTTTTTCCACGGGTATCGCCTTTCGCGAGGAATTGGCAAGTCCTCCGTTAGTATTCATTGCCATGAAAAGCGCTTTCTCGATTAGCCGTTCGGAACCGGCAGAAAATTGTAGGTCCCCTCCGTTTCCACACAAGGCATGGTTGTGAGAAATGCGCTAGGCCCAAGGGCTCCTCGCTCTGTTGCGCCACCCTATTTATTTTATTTCAATTTTATCTTTTTTATAAAGAGTTTCCGACAAAAGGATTCTTAAGCAGATAATTGCGTTTATTAAAAACAACGAATGAGATTTTGAGATCTATTTAATTCGATTTTCGTGTAATGATAAGCTGTAGGACTTGCACTATTACTTTTTTTAAACGACAAATGCAAAGGGATGGATACCAGCTGACCTTACTTTCTAGGACTTTGTTGGACTCTCAAAGGCATTTGACACCGCAGACCATTTTGTTCTTTGTGAGAAAACCTATCATAGTTTTTGATATCTCCTTTGCCAATCAAATTATTGCATTCGTATTTAACTTCAGCTATGTACAACTTAGTAACAAGGTGGGTTTTTGGGCACAAGCTTGGGAGGACCGGGGCCTAGTACATGTCGCTCAACAAGATCTTGAAGCGAATGGACCTACAATTTTTTGCCGATTCCATCCAAAATTCATGGCATGAAATTACTATTGAATAAATAGCAAAAAATGATAGCCATAGAAAAATGGAAATTTTTCCTTGAAGAATTATCCTTAGAAGATGAGAATCTCGAATATCCCACGTACAGGCAGGACACGGTAACCATTACGCCATAAAATAAAGCTAACTTCACCCAAATCAGTGAATATCTAAACAATCTTTTCTTTAATTACGAAGATCTTACTGCAAAAGATGCAACTACTAAATTTTAATGACGAACTATTTTAGTTTATATCTCTTTATACCCGGGTACCAGTAGGGTGATGGTTAGCATGTCTGCTTGTTAACCCAGTGGTTCCTTGTTCGAATGCCAATAGAGGCAAAAATGTTTTTCCACGGGTATCGCCTTTCGCAAGGAATTGGCAAGTCATCCGTTAGTAAATCCATTGCCATAAAAAGCGCTTTCTCGATTAGCCGTTCGGAACCGGCAGAAAATTGTAGGTCCCCTCCGTTTCCACACAAGGCATGGTTGTGAGAAATGCGCTAGGCCCAAGGGCTCCTCGCTCTGTTGCGCCACCCTATTTATTTATTTTATATCTCTTTAATAATGAAACATCATCTGGGCCACTCTCTATTGCCAACTTTTTCGCTTTCTTTTTCAATCAATCTTTTGTCAATGACGATACTTATTTTAAGTATTTGCCAAAATTCTCGGTTGGTTCATTTCTTCCCCGCGCTATCGAAGCGTTTCTTATTGAGCTAAATAAACTTAATGATGACTTCATACCTGGTCCTGATCATATCTCTGCAAGGTAGCCAAGGTAGTCATTTGGGTCCTCTTCTTTTCATTCTTACTATTAACGATCTCGAATTCATTATTCACTATTCCCTTATTTCACTTTACGCAGATGATACGAAGTTTTACAAGATCATTTCTTCACCTACTGATTCTATTCATTTTTAACAGGATCTGGACAACTTTTCTATCTGGTGCTCTAAAAACTGCTTGGAATTAAACATTTCCAAGTGTCAATCTATTACATTCTCTCGTAACGGCATCAAATCTCCTCGCCGTTGTTATCTTCTTCACAACCAAACCATTTCACCAGTTGAGAAGATTCGTGGTCTTGGAATCATTTGCAACCAAAGATTCAATTTCATCTCACATATTGATGATGTTATACTAAAAGCCAATGCACCACTTGGTTTCAATAAGCGATGGTCAAAAGAATTCTTCGAACCTTACGTAATCCGATCTCTGTACATTACCTTTGTTCGCCCTCTCTTTGAATACGCCTGCTAAGTCTGGTCCCCTTTCCAACAAGTACACATTTCTAGAATTGAAAATATTCAGCACCGTTTTCTTCGAATTGCTCTGAGAGGTCTTCCTTGGAATAATGATTCTCCCTCCTTACCAAGATCGTATCAAGTTTTTCAGCATGAATACTTTGAAAGATCGTAGAGAAATATTCTCTTCATTTACCGTGTCTTTTCTGGAATTGTTGACTGCACAACCCTTTACAACTCTATCTTCTTTAGCACTTACCTTGGCAACATACGGAATCCTCGCTTCTTTTACCTACCCCCTCATCGAACGTCATATGGCTCAAATGAACCTATCTCCCGAAAGCTGAATAATGTTGATTCGAGCTTAAACTGTTTTGACTTCAAACTTAGCACCCTTTACCTGAAACTCCATCTTCTAAATCACCCTCCGCATTAACGTCAGCTATTAGTTTCTTAGTATGTAAGTTTTAGATTAAGAGTTACCCTGTATTAAGCCGAATAAATGGGGGTTTTGCCCCCACCAAAATTACAAATTACTTGTTTACCTTTGCAATCCTGGAAAAAAGTAGTTAAAAGAAAAAAAAAGCTGACAACACATTTGAGTAACAATTATAAAAATATTTATTATTCTTCGGTATTCCAACGATCGCCTAATATAAGTAAAATGTTTTATAAAATTAAATATAAATTTATTTTTATGTTTTTTATTTTCAAAGAGAGAAAACACAAGTTAAACCAAAAATACAATCACTGTCTTCATGAAAGTTTGCTAAAATTTAATTTCTTTTTTTATTATGTTATATAAAAACTTTCGGTGGGATGATGAAAAACATAATGCATATGAATATATTTTTTTAAATATAGTTTTGACAGATATTAAATAATAAAAAAAAAGCTAAATAAATTGAAAATAGAAAGATTAAAAACAAGTGGACTTAACTTTAAAAAATTAATGCTTGCCGAAGATTTTATTTATATTCATAGTTTCATGTTTAGAAACACGTAATAATAAAATTAATAATAATACTGAAATATACTTCTTTTTTACCATTGAAAATAAATACACATAATGATGGGAATACATTTAATTTTCGACTAGAAACTTTCGATGAGGCTCAGCGACGTTCATAGCATGGTTATGAAAGTTTTATTTTATAACAATAAAAACAATTGTTTTCGAAATAGTACTGTTGTTCAGAAAAGGAACATTGATTGTGTTGTTATTTCCGTACAGAGATTATCTAAATTCTAAAAGGATGTTTCAGGACTCATAGAAGAGCGCTACCAGCGTTTACGGGAAACGAATTTTGATTTTGACTATTGCTGGTTTTTGATACGACATATTCCAAAGTCTACACATGATAGAAAACTTTCAAATGGATTTTCTTAGAACTCAATAAATAAATTCTATTTAGTAAAAAATTTGACAAATAAATAAATGTTTTTTTCTTTAATTTACTTGCAGCTATGTTCAGAAAATAGGAGTGACCTTGAATTGTCATTGTTTTCTCTTATTTTGGCCAAAAGAAACAATCAATCAGCGGCGGGACAGAAAATAGTGGACGGGATTGCGCCCTTTTGGGGGAATGGTGAATAGTTTCACTTCGATCAGCAGACGAGGCAGTTACCAAAATTATAACAAAGTACATATAAGTAATAAAAGAATGAAATGTGTACTAGCTGAAAGAAATAAGTTTTGTATTATTAAAAAACCCGTCCGATATCCAACACTTTTATTGTTATGTAAATCTAATTGATTTTATGTGAAAACTTTATTTAAATTAAAGAAGCAATTTACTTATTCTTGCGTGTGGTTCGATCTAATTCAAAAGCGCAACTAACTCATTAATTCAAATGTTATGTTGAAAGAGGAGACAGCAATTAATATATCTAGTTTACTTTATTTGAGTTAACAATGGATTTTGTAAAGGATGAGACAGCAGAACTTGGTATGTTACTAGATCGACTGCAGATCAGCGGACAACTGAAGGAGATGTCGGATGCAGCACTGATAGAGAATGGGTTAGAGACAGGGTCTACAGGAGGAGGAGAGGTTCAAGCGGCAGAGTCTGGCTCGACTGTTTATTTGTCGGTAGAAGGATCGCAACATAGTCACTCAGACAATGATGAACATAAGGATGAAGCCCACTTAACTGAGGCAGAGGGTCTTCAATACACTGCGAATCCCTCGGAATTCATCCCTGATGGTTCTGAGATCTCATCTGGTGTAAAGGATCCATTTGGATTTGCAGTGACTGTTTCAAAAGAAAACTACCCCGTTTTTAGAGAACAGATTTTGAAAATGTTCCCTTTATCCCCTGATGAGGATTATGATACGACAAATACTTAGTATTTACGATTTGCGTTGCACAACGCTCTAAAGCAGAATTGAAACTCTTGCCAGAAGGCTACAGGGGATCGCGTAGTTACGACCCAGCCCAGGCAGCACCCCAAACATTTAAGATAATGTGAAATACTTTATCTCACATTTATCTCACATAGTGTGCCACCCAGGCAGCATCCTAAATTCAAACCAATCGATGTGGGATATTTGATCTCACATCACCCACACTGTATTTCGTTTGTTTTCAAGAGATAAACTGACTGCATCGTATTTTGTAATGTCATCAGCTTATCTCTCCTTAGAATTAAGAGACACAGATGTAAAAATTTAGTCTTAAGTTTGCCCTCATGAAATAAAGTCATCTCACAATTCGTGGTCAAGTTTTTTTAAAAACCTTGAAGTGGAGTATCGGAACGTAATTGGCGCAGTCGGTCGTGGTCGAAAACCTACGGAATGACATACGCCCGTCAGGAGGCATTGGATAGTGACGATAGGGAGTTGCTCAAAGTGATGATAGAGCATCTAGGAGACATCTGGGAACAGATGACAAAGAACCATATAAAGTGGATGTCCGCAAAGGGGCAGAAAGTGGCCGACATGGAAGAGCCGCAGGCGACAGCGGAAAGGCTCTATCTAATGACCAAGGCCAAGCTAAGGAAACAGCTTGAAAAGCTCAACTTAGAAGCAGCAAGCGAGGCAGGAGCCGGGGCGATGACAAGCCAGAGTATTGAAGTCCAAGTTAAAATGCCAGCGGGACAGGAGCTTAAAAATACATGGGGTGAGTTCGATGGCTCCCTACGAAAGTGGCAAGGGTTCCACGACAGGTTCGTAGCTCCGGTGCATAGCAATGGAGATATTACGCCAGCGTATAAATTTCAACACCTAACAAAATCGCTAGTCGGAAAGGCAGCACAAACCATGGGAGAATGGCAGCTGACGGATAGCAATTACGTGGAAGCATGGGAGAGGATGCAACAGCTCTATGATATAAAAGAGCCAGCGGAGCTAGTGGACGTGTTTGAAATAAATTGGGTTTTTTGCCATGATGGCTTTTTCCCAAAAGAAAAATATAGCGTGTTTTATTTAAATAACAAAGGTGTCGGTTCATTGGTTTTTCCTTATTTTGTTCATATTTCCAACCTTGAAACTATACAAACTTCAAGAGAAGACATCACCAAAATGACGGAGTTAAAACTGGACCCACTGGCATTGGTAAAAGACATACCAACGTTTAGAGGTAATGTAAATGATTTAGGCTTATTTATCGAAAACGTAGAACTAGTCGTAAATTTAGCATTAAGTTATAATGAAGAAGCTAGAAAAATGATATCCATGAAGATCAGAGAAAAAATTCAAGGGAAGGGCAGTAGTATCGTGCAGAGAAATACTAACTTAGATAGCTGGGAACAGTTAAAAAATGTCCTTTTAGATAATTTCGGAATTAGAGATTCGTTTGATGAGCTTATGCAGAAAGCTCAAAATATCAAAAAAGAAGACATAAGGCAGGCGATAGAAGAACTCGAAAATATCTTAGACAGATTAAATGTTAAATTTTCACTAACATCCCCTAAACCAATAGGGAATAGTCCGGAATATAACGAAACCTATATTATTAAAAGGTTGCAAAATATATTACCAGCTCATTCGGTGATTACAATAAAAGACGCTAAAACGCTTCGGGAAGTATACAATATTCTACACGAATACGATCAATTAGATCAAAATAGGCATTTTGATAGAAATAACAAAAATTATGTCAGACCACAAAATCCTTTTAACAGAAACGAAAATTTTTTACAAAGAAATAGGTTTCAAAATGAAAATCTTTCAGGACAACAAAGAAATAGGTTTCAAAACGAAAATCCTTCAGGACAACAAAGAAATAGATTCTTGAATGGCGGTTATTCAGGGCAACAAAGGAATAGATACCAAAATAATAACAATTTTATAGGGCAAAATTCTCAATTTCATAATAGAAATTTTAGGAATAACTTTAACAACGAACCGATGGAATTCGACATGATCCATTCGGAAAATTTTCGTCTACGACCTCGGGTTGCAGACTACCCATAGTAAACCTTACTATTAATGCAACTCCAGTTAGATGTCTAATCGACACTGGAGCTGCCACAACATTGGGTGATTATAGAGTGTTCGGTCACCTAAAAACAATTCAAAAATTAAAAAAATCTATCAAATTAAACACCTTAACGGGATCTACTGTAATTAATACAGAGGTAATTGTAATGCTACCAGAAGAGTTCAAACACCTCAATAAAACAATGTCAGTAAAAATATCTGATTTTGGGGAGAAACCTTTTGACTGCATTATAGGAAACAATATTTTAACGCCTATGAAAGCAATTATTAACTATGAAGAGGAAAGTACCCAGTTTACCGGGATAGATTCAAAATATTTGGATGAAATCAACGAGGTTGATTTTACTCCAATAAGTGATTTAGATCAAATTTTTGAAAAAATAAAAAGCCAAGATCTAAATAAAGAAGAGAAAAGTGAATTAAAAAAAATCATAAAACAAAATAAAGATCTGTTTTACAAAGAGGGTGATAATTTGACCCATATGCAAGATGTAAGACACAACATAGACACAAAGGATGAAATTCCTGTCTATTCAAAAATATATCGTTTTCCACAGGTTCATAAAACCGAAGTGGATAAACAAATTAGAGAAATGTTACAACAAAATATAATAAAGCCAAGTAAAAGTCCTTATAATTCTTCCATTTGGGTTATTCCTAAAAAGACCGACGGGTCTGGGAAAAAACAGTGGAGGATCGTTATAGACTATAGGAAACTTAATGAAAAGTCTATCGCAGACAAGTTTCCGATGCCTAACATCGAAGACATCTTCGATAAATTGGGAAAAGCCCAATATTTTAGTTCAATTGATTTGGCAAAAGGATTTCACCAAATCCTTGTCGACGAAAAATCTAGGCACAAAACGGCTTTTAGCACGCCTATAGCTGCTAGCTATAGCTATACAAAACTTATTAGCAATGTAATCAATTTATTGTTAATAAACTTATAATAATAATGAAAAGTGTAACCGAGGTTTTCTTTATTTGCGTGCCGAGATTTTCTTTTGTACAGCAAGTTGCAAGGCGCAACACCGTAACATTGGTGGCAGCGGTGAAGTACAGTTTGTACAAAATATAAAATAAAAGATAATTTCATTCGTATTCAACTAGCACAATAAACAGGAACCCAAACCGAACCACCCATAAACATCAACTTAAGCCGAACCGCCATATGCCAGCAAACAACATCCTTATCTCAATTCGCAACACAGTCACAACGACAACACCAACCCAAACATCATTGCTATCTCACAAGAAATATGCTGTTGAACGAGTTCGAAACGCTTCCGTACGAGAACGAGATCGAAGCTATTGAATTTGGAAAACCCTCTGTCTATGCCAATAGTTCCATGCTCTGTTTATACAGAAGCCTTTTAAGAATTACAAGAAAATGCATGAATATTGCAAAAATCACTCCATTAATCAATGGCACTTGGGGGCAGCCAAAGAAGCGAAAAGTTTCATGGAAGGTACTCCTGTCAGCCTGTCTCTACAAACAGGACACAATAAAACGGTGGAAAAGAATAGAAAAATCATTTCTTCAATCATTTCAACTGTAATATTTTGTGGTACCCACGATATGCCTTTAAGAGGAAAAGACCAAAACGAAGGTGATTTGTGTGATATTTCTATTGTCGTATATAAATAAACTCTTTATTTTATATAAGTCATGTAATTTTGTTCATTTTCAAGCGTATTCCAAGATTTGCTCAAACTTCAAGTTAAAGCTGGGGATCAAAGTCTCAAGCAACATTTCGATGAAGGAAGGAAGAATGCTTATTACACCTCTCCACAAATTCAGAACGGAATCATTGATTTGTGTGGGCAAGTCATCAAGGATGAAATCATAAATGATGCGAAGCACGCAGCTGCATACAGTGTTATGGGAGATGAAAGTCGTGACATATCCGGAAAAGAACAACTTTCAATCGGTATTCGATTCTACCAAAAGAAACAAGTCGTCCGTGAAGAGTTTGCAGGTTTCGTGGAGTTGCATGCTATGGATGCCAAAACAATCGCAGCTGAAATAGAAAAATTCATTTTTGAAGCGGGACTAGACCCTCACAAATTCTACGGACAAGGTTATGATGGTTGTTCGACCATGTCAGGAAAAGATAACGGTGTGCAGGCAATTTTGCGAATAAAATTTCCTAATACTTTGTATTTTCACTGTGCAAGTCACAAGTTGAATTTGGTTGTGAATGATTTGAATGATGTTCCGGAAATTCGCAATACTACAGCAACTATAAAGGATGTCATCAATTTTTATCGTGATTCTACTACCCGGAGAAAATACGTTCCCAATATTCCTGCTTTTTGCGAAACTCGATGGTCAGAGAAATATAAAAGCATCGCAATATTCAAAGAGAATATCGTCCACATTGTCAATGGATTAGAAAAATTGTCTATCGAAGGAAACTCTTCAACGAGGAAAAGTGCTTTTCAGCTTCACGCTGCCGTCACGCGGACGACCTTCATTGTGTGTCTTTCTTTGATATCGAAGTATTCTGCTTACCTTCAGCCAGTTGTAAACATTTTACAATCAAAGAAGCTCGACTTGCTTGCTTGCAAAGAACAAATCCATAGAATTACGAAAGATCATCGAACGAATGCTGATTCAGGCATCGAAGAACTGTTGTCGGATTCTAAGGCAATTGCAGAGGAACTTGGATTAACAATTCAGAAACCCAGAACTATCAACCGTCAACAAAACCGCTCAAATCATCCTTCATCGAATGACGTTCAATTTTGGAAGATATCAATTCTAATTCCGTACTTGGATTCCCTAATTAATGCATTAGAAAGAAGGTTTCCAGAAGACAACATGTTAGAAATGAACATTCAAGAGTTCAAGAGCAAAACAAAGGACTTCACTAAATTCTATAATCTTCAAGGTTTCGATGGAGAGGCTGAATTGTGGTACGATTTCTGGAAAAAACAAAAATTGAGCTCTCACGATCTGCAACAAATAGAATTATGTGATGAAGGAGGCGGAAATGTTTTATCCAACAACGATGCAAGCCCTTCATTTCGCTCTAGCCTTGCCTTGTACAACAAGTTCTATTGAAAGAACTTTTAGTACTTTGAGAAGGGTGAAGACTTGGCTCCATTCGACTATGGGGGAAAATCGTTTGAATGGTAAGAAAAGGACTCTAAAATGAATTGATCATTTATTTATTGTATCAATTAATAAAATACGTTAACTTGCAGGATTATGTAAGTTGAGTGTCCACAGGAAAATGGTTCAAGAAAATGAAAAAAATTACGTGGAAAAAGTTTTGGGAAGATTCGCTGAAGATCCACGCCGTTTAGCACTTACATAGATGCATAATGTAAAAAGATTCTTATATGTTTCAATAAAAAAGTGGAATATTCATTCACATAATTAAACGTGTGAAAAAAATTTTTGCCCCCCCTGGTGAAAAATTCTGGCTACGCCCGTAGCGAAAACAAATGTCCTCGCAATAATGAGAACGGTTTCTGGCTCAAATAATAGTATTGAGTCTTTTGATTTCACAAACATCAGTGAAACAGAAGAAGAACAAAGGTATGGTGGGAAAAATCAATCAGTATTTGTAAGGAAAAATATGCAATGCTGAAATATATGGAAATGGGTCTAATTCTCAATCAGAATGCAGATATAATCCATAAAACATGCAGCAGTCATACAGCAAATTTATTACCCAAGGACATAACAAACGTATTATGTTACACAGTGACATCCGTTTCCTTACATCTGTCATAGATTATATTTTTGATAAGAGCAGATAATGCTCGAACTAGAGGAATTTTCTGTGTTTCTACCTAAACGCCCCCATTCCTACTGATAACAGCAGTGGTTAGAAAGAATGAAACCAGCTTGTCTAAAAATATACAAGCGGAAGATGGAGGAACTCGATTGGAGGAGGGTGATGTAGCGGATCTACATAGTAATAATAATAATAATAATTATATTATAGTTTAATAATAAAATTATGGCAAGACAAAAGAAGCCGCTGCAAAATGAAAAGTAAAACGCAGCAGCATCTTATGTGAATGCGTCCATTCCACTCTCACGAGAAATGTTTCGTCAAGGTAGTTGACGAAACAAATACATGGGCACTTTCGTTCTCGCCATGCCTTTTCCGGCATCTACATTCTAGATTCGTCCATTACTTTTTTGACACACGAACTAAGCAGACGTGCCAGCATTCCTTTTACCATCTCAAGTACACTTGATGATATTTTTGTAACTTAATCCTAATGTAAAGATTTAAGATTAAAGATTTAGAGTAACTTAGAGTATTAAAAGTAAAATAAAAGTAAATGAAAATAAAGTCGAAGAAAAAGAAATTAATTGGAAGAGACCAGGAAGAAATAAAACGAAGAAGGTAACCAAGGGCATAGTGCGCAGAAAAAGGTTTGTACGCCAGATAATAAGTGTAATATTATTTCAGGGTCATATTTAAATAATTCTCCTGTACACACAATGCATGAATTTTCACCGGAAGCAGGTCCAGGGTATATACTTAAATGTGGCTTCTTCAACGTGGTATAGTGGTTTGCTTCAAAACGCGTTGCTGCTGCTCAGACTGCTCAATCACTTTTAAAAGAAAAGTGCCTGAAATGCTTTTTTCATCAATTTCGTTTGTAGACAGAAGTAGACAGTAAGGTATCGAAAGTCGAACTGAACACCCAACAAAACTATCCACTACGTAACCTCGGAGAAGAAGAAACAATTTACAACGAACGTTTGTCAAACGCACGAGAGTCAATAGAATGCGCTTTCGGTATAATAACACAAAAGCGGAGAATTTTGAAAAAAAGTATTGAAACTACCACAGAAAATGCCGAGACTATTATCAAATGTATATGTCTACTACAAAACATTGTTGGACTGTTCTAGATGTCGTTTTTTCGTAGGTCTTCCAGATTTATTAGGCCGGCCATTATTAGAGAGAGAATTTAATGATATATAATATATGGAAAATCCGGCTTCTGGGAAAGTAAAGAGTCCGGATTATAGCAACCAAATATTAGTAAAGTTTCCCTCTCCAGGCAAGAACGACACGGCGCGGCGATTAGAGAAACAGACATGATGGACTTTCTAACTATTCTCAATCGTAGCATGGTTCAAGAGTTGCCAATTTTTTTTGGGGATAATAAGAGAGAGTGGCCTTATTTTGAGGAGGATTTTAAATCGACCACGGTCGAAGGCAAATATAGCAACAAGGAGAATGTCGCGCGTTTACAAAAGTCATTAAAAGGCGAGGCATATCAACTTGTTAACGACCGCTTAAAATATTCGTCGGACGCTGAGGCGATTATGGATTTGCTTCGTACCATGTTTGGTCGGTATGACGTGTTAGTGCACGATTTAACATCAGATTTATTGTGTCTTCACGATTTTATTCATTCCGCTGACCAGTTGGTAAAATATTTTTCTACTGCGAAGGAGATCCCAGTCAAAAACCATACCCTAGCTACATTAGAAGCACGTAAAGAAGAGCTAAAAAGTTTGTGGTCTGACACAAAGTCTAACTATACAAAATGGCTTCGCTCTACATCAGAGGATAGAGCAGATATAGAAACACTTGAAAAAAATACTCAAGTTCTAATGAAACATATACATATATCATGCTTAGGTCTGCTCTTGGAACTGCAAGCAAATCTACTAAATGAAGAGAAGCAGTCTTACTCTTTTGCTTACCGTCAAAAATTAACTACTGCTATCTGTTCCATTGTTATTTTATTGCAATGACTGGGATTCATGGTGAGTAAGCATACAGAGTGGTGAGTCTAAACCGTTCTGTCGGTACCAAAAGTGTATTGTACTTTTAGCTGTGCAGTAGCGCCACCTATATTCAACATCTTCTTTTTCACGCCGTAGAAAGATTTATGTGAAACTTGTGTTGCCTATGAAAACGCCACTTCTGATAAAAAAGAAATTTTAGAAGAAAGCTACAGGTTACACCAATCTGAAAAGATACTTTCTAGAGAACAAAAAAAGATGGATAAAGAGAAAACCAACTTCAACGGGGTAGTAGCGGTTTATGACCTACAGGCTGTGATGCAGATACCGAAAGGAGACGTTTCAGTTTTCTACTACAAATCAAAGTTGAATGTTTTTAATTTCACAATCTTCGATCTTCTGAGAGAATATCTACGATCGTATTAAGATCTATACGAAAATTTTTCTCAAGATATAAGCGAATCGTAGCAAATGCTTTAAGAAAAGGAAAAATATTTAAGCAAGTACTAAGATCTTCAATCAAGAAATTCAAGAAAAAAAAGAGACCATTTCTTCCATTGCAAATGTCACAAAGCATGTTACTTGTTCTAAACTAAATCAAGATACATATAACAAGACATGTCACTTGTTTTAAACTAAATCAAAATACAATTATTAAAAGAGAACTATGTAGGTTAAAAAAAAAAATTGTCTTTGTAAAATTTATAGTAATTGGTTGATAAAACGAAGTAGAGATTGTGGCATAGGTATCTCGTTTCTCCCTTATCGGTCAAAACCAAAATAAAAGGAGCGTTCTTGCGCTGTTTCAGTAGCCTCCCTCCTTCCATTGAGCTCAATTGAGGTAGAATAAAATCGTACACATTTCTGAGACACTGAAAGTGGATATTAGAAGGGCAGAAGCTAGGTAAAGCCCGAACATTAAATCCTTGTCCCGATTACTTAAATTTGTTCTATTCTCTAAATACACTTTATAAAGTATTTTACTTGTTCAAAACTAAATTAAAATACTTCTAATAAAGTAAGTTACTTGTTTCAAACTAAATCATCAATTTATATATACAGGGTGGCGCACGAATCGTGCTACATAAAACAAAAAACGTAGTAACTTTTTTTCAGTGTCAGTAATCAGCGTATTTTTTTTTTATTTTATAGGCTTCTATTTAGATTTATCAAAATGAATGCTTGGGATGCTGAAAAAAAGGATTTCGATAGTGCAGCGTGTAGGAAACCCCTCTGATTCGAAAAACGAAAATGAAATAATCGCTTTCCAACTTGCGAATTAACCTTAACCCCATTCCGACCCGACCTTAAGAAAAAAGATTAAGTAGCGCAGTTTCACTGTGCTCAAATTCCCTTTTTATCGTCATTTCCGTTCAGCCATATTGCCACGTCGACCACACATTTTTCACACGTCACAATTCCAACCCTTTCTTTTCTTGGTGACGACGGCGAACGATTGGGTGTGGTCGAGCGACAGACAAAGTTTTTTTTTGCTTATATGCAAAACTAGAAAGGAAATTGATTGCAGGTATGGATAAATTGTTTTACGACCTCTTTGTAATATTAATTCGCACATCTCGTGCTTGCTACAGGGGAAGTTGGATTGTCGGCCGGACAGCGCAGAAAGAAAAAGAATTAGGAGACGACGATCGCCTAGGAACGTCCCTGGCCACGTGCCAAGGATTCTTCAGATTGGCGAAACAATCAGTTTCATAAATTCTGGTGCGAGAAGCTATACTCCCTTCCTGCAAAGGCGGATTCTTTTTCTCCAGGAATGATTCATTAATCAGGCACAGGTAAATGATTTTTCATTATTCGGTGTAGGTACCCGATTAATAATGATTTACACATGCAGCATCTAGGGGAAAAGTGAAAACGCCGCCGCCGTTCACCCGTGCACCCTAGATATTTCGGTAATTCACGTATTACGTGCTGCAAGCATACCGACTACGATTAGCAACCTTAAAGATTCTTAGTGCCCAAAAAAAAATTAAAAAAAGTAAACGAGAAATAAATAGAAATAAAAAAACTCCGGCAGCCAAAGAGATTTCATTCTAGGGGAATAAGCGGAAAGATAAGAAGAAAAACAGACAAAAAAAATAAAATGAACCAGGCTACATAAGAAGGATAACAAAAAAAAAAAGAAAAAGAAACATAGGCGCGACGAATATTGTGACGGGGTGCTAAACGCAAAAAAAAACAAAAAAAAAAAACAACAAAAAAAAAACGAACAGTGATCTCATAATTTAAAACAAAAAAAAGACGAATAAGCTAAAGTCAAGATCCATCTGACCTCAGTACACACCGCGCCGGTGATCGTCATGTCAGTTCCCTGGTGTAGTCTACCGCGCATAAACTCCTAAGCTCCGTCGCGTACAATCTTGTGAGGCTGTAGTGCAAGGATATACGTACATATGCCTCAACCACCGGTTGCCAATCGTAACAGATAGTAGAGTGGAACGGCCACTTACTGTGAAAAAAAGAAGTAAACAGAAGAGGAATACCCCAACTAGATCCTAGATAACCTTTTTAAGATTTACTGATATTCAGTGTATTAGATTAGAAGTCCCATTGGGTTTTTTTTTTTTTAATGGAAGTGTTAAAGCACAGACTAAGGCTTCTGAGCTAATATCGATGAGCAAAAAAAAAGAAAAAATAAATAAAAAAATGAAAAAGAATAGGATTCAACGTGTATGAAAAATTTCGAAATAATAGAAAATAAGGAGTAGGTTAAAGTGTAGTGTTAAAGCTTTGCATATTATGTGAGTTCGATTCATAGTCAGGTATAATAGGTGAAGAAACCTCGACCCACAGAGTCTATCATTGAAGGTGAACAAATTGTGAAATTCTTTCTTTTTGGCGGAACAACAGGTCATCTACAAACAACTCCATGACTCGGAAATGTGCACATCTTCGGGATCTCGGGTGAGTTTCATTTTTTTTTAACTTTTGTTTTGATAAATATATTCATATACCTGGTCCATAAACAAAAGGAGAGGATTGAGTAGATTTTTTTTTATACCGTAGACTAAATAGAATTAATGAAAAAAAAAAAAAACAAAAGAAGAATGTGGCAAGTAATGAAAGACGAATGAGAAATCAGAAAGGCTATTTGAATCGAGAGTAATGTTATAGTAAAGATCGTAACTGATCAGAATAAGGAAGAAATCAGATTCCTCCTAGTAAGTGTAAGAATATTTAAGTATATGAGAAATTAATAAAACCTTTATAAACATTGAAAGAACATTTAGTGACTTGCGAGTATCCTTTCTTAGAGAAAAAAAATCGTTGTAGTTGGTGGCATATATTCAATATGCATGTTGAACAGTTTCACTCAATCACGGCTAGTATCTACATACATGGAGTGGTAGGGCAAGATGGATAAGGGATGTGGTGACGGTGTTTTATCGGGCGAGGATGTAGTCGGCGAGACAATGAGATGGAGAGGGAAGGAGCATAGGTCCTCATACCGGCGTCACGCAACTCGAATTTAAGAAATTTTTTTTTGTTGTCGCAAGGAGAAGGGAAATGTGAGAGAGACGGACAAGCAAGGGAAGATGTAAATAAAAAAAAAAAAAGAGGAAAGTGAGCAATAGTTAAATAGTCGGAATAGTTCTGAAAGTTATAGGGGCCTTTGTTATATAGAGTGAGGACAAGGCACAGGTGAGTGTGGGAAGGCAGCTGCCCACATCCAAGGGAGGGAGTTATATCACTCAGGTGGCACGTTCATCTATGCTACCATCAGAATTTCCTAGATTTTTTTTTCTAATACTGAAGCTTCGAAGCCGACAAGATTTCTTTTCTTGGTGAACCAATATTAAGTCCGTTACTAACTAGGACCAGGTCTGAATAAACAGATGTAACCACGTCTGTTCCCCGATGTCAAGATCCCCCCCACCGACGTGCTGAGGACGTGCAATCACTAGCAGACCTACAGACATCGGAGGGAGCAGACAACCACCCGAACCTCCGCCTGGACTGGCAAATGAATTTCTGTGGGCATTCGTCATAGAGGGGAAAACGCGTTCGGGTGGATAGGAAACGACTCCATGTCGGATCGTTTCTGGTTAGAGTGTACTATTAATTGAGCACACGTACACATTTAAAACCGTTACAAGCGATACCATGCTTTGCAGTCCGTCATTTCCAAAACCGCCAAACTCCCGCGGTACTCCATCCAGTAGATGGACCATTATGAAGCTTTTGAACATGTTTGCCGAATCTGGAAACATCGAACGAAGACCGTATCATCGAGATCCCATTGTTGGGGTTCAGGATGCAATCGTGGCTGTTGCATCGGCAACTCTTCAGGCCGCAATGAACATTTTCTTGTTCAGGTGCCGCATATGCGTGAATGAGTGTGGAGGTCATTTGCGGCCAATCATCTTTGAAAACCATTAGTTATTTAAAATAAAATTCAATTTCAAATCCAATAATTAAAAAATTAATGAAATACTTAAAATAAAAGTAGTAGGTATTGGGATACTTTGGACTGGGAATTTTTTGTGGTTTTGTGCAAGGCCAGTATTTTTTGGCAGTGAGTGGTGTTGTTATTTTTAGTGTTGAAGAATGAAAAAATTCCTATGTGATGTTGAGGTCGTTCTATTTTAAGAACTGTGTGTGGAAAGAAATTAGTGGTAGGTCGGTGTTTTTTGGGGTAGTGAAGTGATAGATAAGAGTGGTGTTGTTTGTTTTGGAGTAGAAAATATGTCTGTTTATTGTAGAAGTAGGTCATTAAAAAATACTGAGGTCAGTGACTTATTGTAAAAAGTAGGTCAATGTTGTTTGTCGATGCGTAATAAGAATAACGTTTTTAGATAGGATTGATGTTGTTATGTTTTGTAGTTTCGCTGAATGGAGAAAAATGACGAGACTGTAGAAAAAAATGTTTTATTATATTTGAAAAGAAAAGCGTATAATAATAACAATAATTGAAGAACTAAAAGAAGCAGATATTATAGAATGAGTGTTGACAAGTTTGGTCAGAATCCCATCCAGAGCTAGATTAATAGGACCAAAAAGAGAACGTGGAGAGATAGGGCCAAGAGGATTACAGGGGGAAAGAGGGTTACCAGGTCCTCAAGGTCCATCTGGTGAAGGATTTCTTAAGACTATAGATGGAAATTATAACTTAAACAAGAAACGGATACAAAACCTTGAAGAACCTCTGGAAAAAGAAGATCCTGTTACAAAAAAATATGTTGATGAAAAACTTGAAATTCTTAGCCGATATATTCAAACGGAAATTGAAAAAATTGAAAACTATTTATTTGAAAACATAATTCATAGAAACGTTGAAAATACTTCTGTAAATTTGAATTGAAAATCCATTTCAAATAAATAAATCAAAACTAATGATGTTTTCTTTTTAACATAAATAGTAATTTTTCTTTTCTTCGACAAAAAGAATCGCTAGGTTAAACAAAGCAAAAAAAAAAAAATTAACACATCTCAACGAGAGAAAAAAGAGACAAAACCAATGAAATAAAAATAAAACACAAGTACAACGAAATAATTTTTTTTTATTTCTTTTAAAGATACAATTGTATTTGTAATTACTTAATTTTTAGGACAAAGTCCATTAGCTGTGGCCTCCGCGGCCACACTCCAGTTTTTCCGGATGAGCTCCTCCATTAAGCCCATCGAGATGTGAGCTATCACCCGATAGCTTTGTAGTGAATGATCCGTTTTACTCAATTCGTTTCGAATTACGTCTATCAGCTCGGGCAAGACGCATCTACCAATGTCAAAAATTTATTGATAGCCTGGACGAACATTTTGTTATAGATTGTTTAGGTTACTATTCATTTTTCCACTGTGAAGAGCTTATTTATACCTAAAAAATATTCTTTAAGAAAACCACAAGATATCAAACATAAAAATAAAAAATAGATTAGGCGTTTAGACTAGACTAAATACATACTATGAATTCTTGTGGTAAATAAAACATGCCATATTTTTTGGAAAGTCTTCCGTTCTAGAGTATAAAAGAGGTGTTTTTCCTTGAAAGAAAACATTCTGTTCCGTATTCACGTAGAGTACTTTTGACTTTTAATTTTGAAATTATAAAACCAGTTGTTCTTTTTTTTTTTTTTTTTGAAACATGACTTTCCTTCAAAAAATCAAGAAAGTCGGAAGCAATGTTTGTGCGCCTCAGAAAAATGTAATCAGTCTGAAAACATTAGACCTTAAAGAAAGGTATAAAATTCATAGTGCAAAAAAATGTTCTACGAAATTTGGACCACAAATTATACTGGAATTGGAGGAGTGTATGGTGTTCCTACCAAAAAGATTTAATCCAGTATTAGATGACAACGACATCCTAGAGTTATCAAAGTGCTTCTTGGAGGTGGTAGAACCACAAGACCAAACATTTAAATTGGATTTCCACCCAGAAGAGGTAGAGGAAATTCAAACTTTTCATCAACCACTACAGCAACAATGGGTTAATCCGGATGAAATACAGTTACAACAGCAAATTTTACAATACCAATCGCAGCAACTGCAACCACAAACACAACAACAACAATCGATACAGAGGAAGAGGAGAGTTAAGCAGCAGATTTCTCAAGAAGTTGATAATTTTCCCGAGGTAATTCCTTCCTCTCAAAAAGCTATCTTTTATAACGACTTAGCTAATTAAATGTTTTTGCAAATAAAATTAAAATCTTACAATATACATACAAACAAATTTTGTTTTTATTTTCTCTTGTATCAACGGCTTTTATAAAATGTTTCTCTTTTTGCTCTCATCGTTTTATTTTGTTTAACCCAGCGATTCGATATTCTGAGCAATGTAGAGCAAAGAGTAAAGCGGTTTAATTTGAAAGCCCGAAAAATCTGCTTCAAACTGAAACCCATACCTAAAAACGAGGAAGCAACTTCATGGGTAAAAGAGGGAATTAATGACATGCGCGTTATGAAAATACTCCCTTGAATGTTTTCGTAAATAATGGAGATATAAGAAGTTTAATAAAAACTTTAAAGCCTAACAAAAAAGGTGGATTAGATAAACTGAAAAATATCTATCTCAAACACTTACCTAGCACTGGAGTAGCGTTTTTGACTTTTATTATGAATGCTTGTCTTAAGGATGCAATATTTTCCGAGTGTGTGGAAACAAGCAGAAGTCATTCCTATTCTTAAGGCTGGAAAACCTCCAGATAGTCCTGATAGCTACAGGCCAATAAGTTTACTAAGCACCTTGAGCAAAATGTACGAAAGGATTTTGCAAGAAAAAATTTCACATTTTGCTGTTGGAAATAAATTACTTCCAAATGAGCAGTTTGGCTTTAGAAAACACCATAGCACCTCGCACCAGGTCAAAAGAATCTGCAATCACGTTAAAATTAATCGTGAAGAAGGCATGTTAACCGGAATGGTTTTATTAAACATCGAGAAAGCTTTCGATTCCGTTTGGCACAATGGTCTTATTTACAAAATCATAAAATTTAATTTTCCTATGTATCTTTGTAAAATAATCCAAAGTTTTTTGTCTCATAGGTGTTTTAAGGTCAAAGTCTATAGTGGTGTTTCTAGTTTAATCCGTTTTGAATTTGGTGTCCCCCAAGGTTCAGTCCTTGGTCCATCCTTGTTTAATTTGTACACGTCTGATATTCCTTGTGCAACGAATTGTGATATAGCTGTATTTGCCGATGACACTGCAATATTTACATCGCATAAATTCGCTCTTGATATCGAGAGGAATCTTCAAATTGCGATATTCATTGGAACTATACTACAAGAAATGGAAAATTAAGCTTAATGCAAGAAAAACGCAAGCAATCTTTTTTTCAAGAAAAAGAAAAGCTTGTTACATTCCAAGCACAGAGCTTGAAGTACTTGACATAAAAATTCCTTGGGAACGTACAGTTAAGTATCTCGGTATACACCTTGATTCAAAACTTACATTCAGTGATCACGTACAAAAAACATTGAATAAGGTTAACATTGCCATTAGATTACTCTACCCTTTTATTAATAGAAACTCGAAGCAATCTATTGAAAATAAAACTATTATACAAAAAGTTATCTTCCAAGCGTTGTTACTGTATGGGTGCCCGGTTTGGGGACATTGTGCTAAATGTCACATAAAAAAACTTCAAATATCCCAAAATAAAATACTTAAAATGATGTTTAATCTTCCGTGGCATTATTCCACCCTAGATCTTCACAGAAGAGCGAATGTTGAATTGATTTCTGACCGAATAGAAAAGCTAAAAATTTAATTCAGGAACAGTTGTGATTGTGTTGATAATCCGTTGATTAATCAACTATATTCAAATCTGTGATAAGCGCACACGTCTTTTTATGTAATATGTTAAATTCTGTGATATACAAATGTTTGTTAAAACTAATTATTAAATCAAATATAAGACTGTTTAGGTATTTATTCAATTATAATTACTTGTTTATTTATTACTGATTATTATATATAATTATTTATTTATTTATTTATTTACTATTAATTCACATTTCCTATTTTGATAACTTATTTATTTATGTTTATGTTTACTTTTTGTTTATATTGTTTATTATTTATTTGCTTATTTATTTATTTAATTTATCTACTTATTTATTTATTAATTTGTTAATTATTTATTGATTTACTATTTATTTATATTTATTTTTTATTTATTTATTTATTTATTTATTTACTTACCTATTTATATATTTATTTAATTATTGCATACTCAATGCAAATAAAAATAAAAATTATATACATGGCTTACTATTGCCATAACATGCGTATAGGTAACGCTATATGCTTTTTTATCAGATAGGGGGTTTTATTCGTCTTTCCTCCTAATTTAAATTAATGTATAAAATAATAATTCTTTAAAAAAAAATTAAATAATGTTATAGCTGAAAGGTATATTATACCAAATCTCTGCAAATGTAAAATGTGCGATGACAAACTATTATGAAAATATTGACGAAATAGAAAATAACTATAACTAATGACATGCTTGATTATTCTGTCATAGGTCTTAGCCCTTCAGATAAAGTAGGAATTACTTTCAGTGGAACAGCATTCGAGGAGAGAGGAAATGGATGGATCTCTTATAGAAATCTTTCAGATCTTAAATTCGGTGATGTTTGGGATATGATAACCAACATATTTCAAAGTAATTCAGAAGGAATAAGTTCTGATAATTTTTCTATGACTGTTACATCTGTAAAGCTACCTTCCTGATAAGACTTCAGCATATTGATATTGCGTACTTATACATGAACGTATCATTGAGTATACCCCTCTTACTGGAGCGGTTAAACGAATAGTATAATTAATTTTCAGTAACAAATTTGAGTCTTAAACTCTTATTCAGATGATTCTGACAACAGTATTATTATAAGATCAAATAATATTTGACGAACGCATGAGCATATGGTAGTGACAGCGGAAGAAATCAAAACGTACAAACCACGAGCTGAAAAACGCCGTTTTTTATCTGACCATAGCTCTCTTCCATATGGATTCAAAAGACAATCATTGTTAAATTGACCATAATCTTCTTTTTCTTTTTTATATTTTCTGAATAAAACCGAACAATTGAAATATCCAACGTTTTTCTTTTCAAATATAGTAAAACATTTTTTTTCTACAGTCTCGTCATTTTTCTCCATTCAGCGAAACTACAAAACATAACAACATCAATCCTATCTAAAAACGTTATTCTTATTACGCATCGACAAACAACATTGACCTACTTTTTACAATAAGTCACTAACCTCAGTATTTTTTAATGACCTACTTCTACAATAAACAAACATATATTCTACTCCAAAACAAACAACACCACTCTTATCTATCACTACCCCAAAAACACCGACCTACCACTAATTTCTTTCCACACACAGTTCTTAAAATAGAACGACCTCAACATCACATAGGAATTTTTTCATTCTTCAACACTAAAAATAACAACACCACTCACTGCCAAAAAATACTGACCTTGCACAAAACCACAAAAAATTCCCAGTCCAAAGTATCCCAATACCTACTAAAAGTTATTTCAATTTCTTATTATTACACGATTCGTGCGCCACCCTGGGATTTTTCAATGATACAAAGGTGGAAACATACGGAGAAAGCGGCGATCCCGATAATCAGTATCCGAAAGAAATAACGTTGAAGTATCCCAAGGCTGGAACACCCAATCCGATAGTTTCTTTGAAAGTATATGATTTCTCAAGCGTAAAATATAATAAAGTGTAATATGTTTATAAGCCTTCATGGTTGAACTCATGACTTTTTTTTTCAAACGCATAGCTTGACGATGTGCTAAAGTTTCTTTTCAGGGGATGTGAAGGGCAACGATATCGGCGATTGAAGGCTGAGCTGAGCAATAATGAGAGGTAAGCGAAGGTAAAGGGAGAGGCGAAAATCCGCCAACGTCTCTCAAGGTAGGGTGGGATAGGCATCGTCGAACAAGACCTCGACGCCCTCTGGTGGTAGAGTCCGTCCGTTTTCAACAACCTTTTTTTTCGAATACTCGAATTTCATTTTTTTTTGGATCTGTTAAATTAAAGGCATGATTTTTTTCGTAATAGGTTGAATCCTTTTGTAGTTGCGGACACGATCCCACACCATCCGGCGAGCTCAAGCCGAGCCTCAACAAGCATGCCAGTTACTCAATTATTTCGTCATAAATTTTATACAAAGGATGTGACCGCACGTTTTACATATAGGGCCCTATCGTGAATAAAATTTCCCTGGAAACATTTCCCATATTCGGAAAATTGGTATCGGCAATGATGTTCGAAAGTTCCTTGCGGAATTTTGAGCGATCGTGAATGAATTTCCCATGGGAAATTATCTGCCATTTTACTGAATTTGTATCGCATTCCAGGGAGATTTCTACTTTATTCTTGTTAGAGCACTATAGAACATATTCGAAAACTATCTTTGAAGTCATTTTTAATCTGTTAGGTTGTTAAAATTTATTCCGTGGGAGATTCATTTCGAAGGAGGTTCACGATCGGGCGTAATGTTCCGTGGGAACAAAAAATTCCGTGGGAAACAAAATTCCGTGGGAGATTGCCGATAGGGCCCATAGAGATTCGGTAGTCAATATCTTTCTACTATGACATTATTTTAGAAAAACAAATTAATTAAATGGAAAAAGACATTGCTGATTGAAGGAAAAATACGATAAAAACCTTCATTAGAACAAAAAAAATACTATATATATGCGTATGCATGCATGTATTGTATAACATGTGTTACATACGCATATATGTACATATAAATGTAAATATGTGTAGATGCTTAAATCTATTAAGTCAACTTGGATATCAAAATAGAAAATAAATAAGTAAATAAGCAATTCCATAGGAAACATTTCCAATCCTTTTTTTATGAATACATAAAAGAATATATAACAGGAGTAACAACAACAAAATAAATAGATATGTGCATGCAAAACAATAAATTAATAAATAAATAATAAAACCAATAAATAAATAAATAAATTAATTAATACATAAATAGGTTAATAAACAAATAAATATGTAAATAAATAAATAAATATGTAAATAAATAAATAAATCAATAAATAAGTAAATAAATAAATAAATAAATAAATAGTTAATAGGTGAATAAATAAATAAATAAATAAATAGTTGATAAGTGAATAAATAAATAAATAAATTAATTAATTAATAATAAAGTAAACGACAACTATATAAACAGAAAACATTGATAAAAAGTAATAAAGCAAACGAAACATTGTTTTAAGTATCACAGATATAATTCGGAAACCAGCGGATTCTCAGAAACCTCGCAGGTATTTTTGAAATTATTTGTAAGCTTACGAATTCTATCGGAAATCAATTCAACATTCGTCCCTGTGTGCAAATCTTGGGTAGAATAATGCCAAGGCAAATCAAGCATCATTTTTAAAACTTTGTTCTGTGAAATTTGCAGTTTTTTTATGTGACATTTCGCAGCTTGGCCCCAAACCGGGCATCCATACAATAATATAGATTGGAAAATGACTTTGAATATAACAATCTTGTTTTCAGTTGAGAGTGATGATTTTCTATTTTATAAAAGGGTAAAGCATTTTGATGGATAGACTTATCTTATGCAACACATTTTTAACGTGGTGATTGAAAGTAAGCTTAGAGTCTAGGTGAACACCAAGATATTTGACGGATTCTTTCCATGGTATAATAGTTCCATTTATATTAAGAGAGTCGCTTGGAAGGTAGCAAGGCTTTCTTTTTCGAGAGAAAAAGATAGCTTGCAGTTTTTCCTCATTGAGCATGCCAGTTCGCAACTACAGGAAGCAAAAGTTTATTTTTATTCAACACAATCGACAGCCTATTACAAATTAAGATCTAATAGCTGTGAATGCTTTGTGTGGGACGAATCCAATGCTCATCGAAGGGTAAATGAGCTTGGAACATGTGTTCTGAAATATTTGCAAAAAAAAGCAGCAATGCAGGATGCAGAGGTCATCTTCTATTCGGATAATTGTATTGGACAACAACAAAATAAGTTTATGCTTGCTCTTAATTTATATGCTGTGCGGTTTTTGGGTATTAAGGAAATAACCCACAAGTTTTTGATAAAAGGACATACACAAAACGAAGGTGACTCCGCTCACTCTCTCATTGAACGGCAGGTCAAACGTCAGCTGAAGAGTGGGCCCATTTATTCTCCAGATGGCTTTATTTCAGCAATCAAGGCGATTGTTCGATCAATTAACGAGTTATGCTATGAAGATTTCTATGATATAAAGGAACTGGCGACAAAAATAGGTCCCATGAATATGGCAAACTTGAAACTTCATGACACAAAGGTCATCAAAGTTAACAGGGTTCACCCCAATTCAATATTTTACAAAACGTCCTATGCTGACAACTTCCAGGAGGTCATTGTTACAAAAAAGAAGAAAATTGGTGAAGTTATTCTTCAAAAAGCCTACAGCAAGAGGCCTGGGCTTGCTGAGAAGGAAAAAAAGGTCTGTTGGACCTTATTACTAAAAAACCACATTCCAAAATATTATAACAGCTTTTATCAAAACCTTTAACAAGTTTTTCGTAAGATTTTCTGAACTAAGAATTTGACATTTTTCCTTATATTTTTATTCAAGAAATAAAGAATTCCTTCCTCTGTTCCATTTTTACTGAAACACTGTGAGTTTTTTTGAATAAGCGGAGCGCAAAAAAAAAGTTTTTTTTTTGTTTTAAGCCATGAGTAAAAGTAATTTATTTGTGTAAAGAAAGTCATTTTTTCACTTATGATACATTTAAAGAATTTTTCAATCTTAATAACGTCACATCAGATGTGAAGTTATTAAGATTGAAATATTCTTTAAATTTGTTTGTTTTAATGTGTTTAAAACAGTTTGTTGTTTTAATATTTTTAATAAGAACACATAATACAGGAACTCAAATTTTGTTGCACTACATTTACCTAAGAAATGTTTTTTACTAATGTGGGTAACACTGATAATTAATTTTCTTATAAAAACTTGATGTATGACGTCTTTCAGTGAGTTCTTTGTGAAATATTTATGGATAAAAATCAATCGTGCAGTCTATTATATAATCATAAGATTGTTTACTTATTATAAACAAAACATAATTAAAAAACGTTATTTCCCAGTTATTTAGTTCGCTAAAAATTGAAACTTTTCCAAGAATATTGTTTAAATACTCACTATAAACATAACAAAAATAAAAACACTATTCCCCAGTCCGTTAAAAGTGAATATTTTCCAAGAATAATAACGTTCAAGCAATAAAAACTTTTTACCAACATTCTCTTGTAAAATGTGTGTCGATCTCTAAACAAATATGTTTACTTGCGAACACTGTCAAACCACCTTTACTAGACGGGATAGTATTGATCGTCATAGGCAGATGAATCATGAGAAAAAAGTTTCAATTCTGTGTGATAAATGTGGTACGTTTTTCGATAACGCTAGGAATTATAGCTATAACATGAAGAAAAATCATCATGAATTCGTTTCACTTAACACAATATTAAAAAAAAGGAAAAACTCTCAATCTGGTGTGCAAAACAAACGGATTAAAATTGAAGGTGATTTGAGTGATGATGTTAAACATTGCAATATTTGCAAGCTGAATATTAGGAAATCAATGTTTCAAGGGCACCTAAAGAGTGATTCGCATAAAACAAATGCTTGTAGTAAGCATGATGGGTATGGAGGAAACGTTGAAGCTATATCTACGGCTTTTAAGGACCGCATAAAAAGCTATAGAGTTCGAGATTGCAATCGTCAAATTGGTTATAAGGACTTTCGGACTATATGTAAAAGATAATGTTAATGAAATAATGACTGAAATTAAATCATTTAACACAAAATATAAGATCATAAACCAATCAAGTGATTTAAAAGAAATATATATGTAGGAAAATGTAGGAACTAGATTTTAATCCCTCGACAACACTGACAAGACAGACAAGACACAACAAAACGACATGACGATAACGAACGAGACGAGACATGACGATAACGAACGAGAGACACAAGAATGAGCAACAGTCGGAAAGTAGCAGTGAAACCGACTAGTCCTTCTTTCCTACACGTTAAAATAAAGTAAAAGTAATCAAAGCAAAGAATTAATAATTTGTTGACTATCAATTAAGAAAATTCACAATAAAGAACCATTAAGTTAAAGTGATAATTGTTTCTTTTGTTATTGGACAGTTTGTGGATAAAAATCCCAAATATAATACGTTTGCTGGAGACATCATAGCTAAGAGTGAAGAATTCCAGGAGCGTGATATTGGATGGGCCTTACAAGATGTACTTTACCTTGAAATCAACATAAATAAATACAACCCTATGCATGGATCATCCTATATCGAATTACTAATGAATATACAATCGAAAAAAGCTATCATCAATGTAAAAAATAATGATAATGCATGCTTTGCCTGGGCTATTGTATCGGCTCTACATCCCTCTAACCACAATGCTGATCGAGTTTCTTCATATCCTTATTAAGTAGTGTGTTTAGGTAGGTTCTGGCGTTCGTAAAAGTGGTGCAAGTACCACCTCCCAGCTGTGTTGATTTGATTGTCAGTTGGATGCTCCAATTGCGGTTAAGATTGCTCCAATTGCTGTTAATAGGTTCTTATCACTTTGATGGATATGTGAAAGTTCTAATCGCTTGACATTGAATTGTGAATGTTCTAATTGTGGTTTAGTTGTTTATAATTTTATTTTTGAATGAAGTGATAAGAGCAGATTGACATTAATGAGAGATCATTTCTAGAGGAGTACTTGATGCATACGTATTAATAGAAGAATTTTAATTTAAGACATGTTTTGGATTCAAACGATAAAATCGGGTGATCGATATTGCATTTGTCTCTCATCGTGGGAATATTTTAAAATTGTTAGAGTAGATGTAATTGATAGTAGTTTATCAGTTTATCTAACGCCGGAGTGTGGGAGTAAATGTTTGTTGTTGAATATGTGCAGAGGAGATTCATTATCTGGAAGTTTATCATCGATATTATATCTATTATTAAAGTTGAAGTATTCGGTGGTACAATAACTTTAGTAGGGGTAACAGTCGATGGTTTTCGGCCCCTGAGAATAACAAATCGTTTTAATGAACGTTGTGTATTTAATGACTTTGATACTGAGCTAAGTGATATTGATGACGGAGATATGAAATTGTTAGATGAACTTAGTTCTAAAACCGATCTATCGATCCGAAAGGATGGTGCACTCAAAAAAAAAATCTCTAACTGCAAGCAGTATGATATAAGAAACTCTTAGGCTAAACGGATAGCGTTTATTTTAATCAGTTATAGCTTGCCGTAGACAAGTAGCTCTTTATTTTTAATGCTTTATCGTCTTACCTGAAATTCATGAAAATATCGTTTAAAACTATTACTAAAACCCATAGGCACAAGCGTCCTCCGATGATTATAAGAGAATAATCTATTACCCGATAACTACATTACCATTTATTACAAAACCAAATATCAACAATCTCAACCGAGAAAACTGATTGCTAACAATGCAAAAAACACTTGTTTTCATAGATAAAATCAATCACTGCAAACATCCTTCAGAAATTTGTGATTAAATCTTAAACCATTTACTGTAAACGGTATAACCAATCATGTGTATAGATTTTGCTCTTAATGATAAGGGTTAAAATGTACTTGATAGCAAACGCTCAAAGCGATTCTCAGAAGATATAAGTGTTTGCTACAAAAGGTAAAATCCCTTATTTTAAAAGGAAATACAAATCAGTGCGAAAGACTCTTTGTAATTCACGAATAACTCATATAGCATTAACCACAAACTACATAATCGATGGTGGTTCAATATTTGGAAATTTCAAGTAAGCGTGGAAGATATTTCGCTTCAAGAGGCCAAAGCGTCTCTCACAAGCGAAAAGTCGTTAGTCACAAACGATTATAATGATTTGTTTTAAAGAAAAAAGAAATCAAGGCCATTGATATGATATGACTAACTTTAAAACCCCTTATCACAAACTATTTAATCGATTATTATTCTAGAATTAGTATTTTCAGGGAAGCGTGAAAAGTATTTTGCGTCAAGAGACCAAAGCGTCTGTCATAAGCGAAAAGTCGTTAGCTGCAAACGATTATAACGATTGTTTTCATTTGTATTGATATAAAGTAATTCACAAATAGCACTCAAAGCACTTGTCACAAACTATATAATCGATTATCTTTCTAGATTTAGGAATTTAAGGCAAGCGTGAAGGATATTTCGCTTCAAGAGGCCAAAGCGTCCCTCACAAGCGAAAAGTCGTTAGCCACCAAAGACTAAAACGATTGTTTTTAAAGAAAAAAACAAATCATTCGCATTGATATGCATTATTCGAGACAAACGCTTAAACCTCTAACGTCAAGCTACAAAATCGATGGTAGTCCTAGATTTAGGATTTAGAATAAACCCAACTATTCACACAAAACAAAAAGATTCTGCTTCCAAACGGCAATACCATTAACCACAAACGATAAAAGTAATCATGAGAAAAGACATTATGTCTTTTGTGGTAAGAGTGAATGTATTTCATTTAAGTGGTACAAACTATTATGCTAAGCAGATATAGCTTGCTACAAGAGATTATAGCAATTATATTTAGAAAAAAAAAAAATGCGGATGGGTTGAATATTTTTCTAGAACTAATAAATACCTCAAAAAACATTTGTTTCATACGCTTTTATTAATTACTAGCTCCAATAACAATTTTCCCTTGGAAAACCAATAAAAAGTCCGAGTTTTTCATCAAGAACTTTCTATTTTCCATTCGAAAACCCACTTTGAAATTTTCCTGTTTTAATAAATTAAAAAGAACAAAATATTGAAAAAGAACGAAAAACAAACGGAAAGTGAATATATTAAAAAAGAAAAAATCAAAAGTCAAGATCGGCAAAGCCAATACCCATCTATGTGAGTATCTACCATTTTGATTTTCATTAAATAAATATATTTTTCGTGTTTTGTAGCTTAGTTTGTTCATATTTTACATTATTTTTATTATTTCACACAAATCATATTTCGTGAGTGTATAATTTGGGAGGATACAGTGTCCAGACCCGAATAAAATCATTTTTTTTGGAATTTGTGTAGGTATATTGAAATTCAACCATTTTGGTTTTCAATGAATGCATACTTTTTGCGTTTTTTGTTGGTTAGTTTTTTCATATTTGCACATGCACATGCACATTATATTTCGTGGGTTTATAATTTAGGAGATACAGCCCATTTGAAATTCCTAATAATAAAAACAAAATCTATCTTGATCGCATGGTTCAATTTCCAATTGGGAAACACAACTTCATAAAGCTAGCCCTAAACGACAAACATGTTTGCCGAACATGCTTGTGCGCGCTATGAATTCATCGTGTAGGGGTCAGTTTTGAGGGCATAGGTTAGGTTAGGTTGCCACAGCCACTATATAGATGCTATCGAAGAAGGGATTACCGAGATAGCTATTAAAATGGAGAGTGCTTTACATGTACATACGAGGTGTGACAATTAAGTAATGAGACTGATTCCATAAAAACCGTATGCTTCAAAATTATTCTACAACTCTGCCTTCCCTTTTAAATTAGTTCGCTTGGGCAGCTATACAACGATTCCAGCGCATTTTCTATGCTTCGTAACATTTCTGGAACACTTCGACTGGGATGTCCGCGAGTACCCTCGTCACGGCCGCCTGGATGTCCTCAATCGGCTCAAAATGGGATTATTTGACCACCGATTTGGTTCTAGGGAACAAAAAAAAGTCACAGGGTGACATATCGGGCGAATAAGGCGGTTGTTGCAACACGGCGATCCCTTTAGAGGCCAAATACTGGGACACGCTGAGGGCGGTGTGGGACGGTTCCTTGGGACCATCTTCGCGCACAACTTTCTCATCCCAAAATCGTCGGAAAAAAATTTGTTTAACTGTTTCACGGTTCATACCCTCTTCCGACGCCAACATTCGAACTGTTAAACGCCGATGTTCACGGATCAGGGTGCGCACACGCTGCGCATTCGTGTCAGTCCACACCTCGACTGGTCTCCCGCTCCGCGGCTCGTCTTCCACGCTTTCACACCCCTCCTTAAACTCTTTATGCCATCGAAACACCTTAAGAGAGCAAAAACCAAACAAAAGTTGATCTAAATATAAGTTTAATAACAAAACGCCTTGATATTTTAGCGGAAATTTTATTAGAACTTGCGTCAAAGAGCAAAAATACGGAATTGAAAAAGTGGTGGCATCATTCTGAAGAGAACAAGGGAAATAAAGGCAAGATTATATAGTACACTTTTAGAATAATACATTATAAATTATTTTTTATTGTATATATCAGAATTGTGTACTATATTTGGGCTCCGTTCACTGCCATATTTTTTCCCCGTTAAAGCCTTAAAGGCTAAGAAAGGTTCGACCACATCGAAGCGTTCAACGAAAGTAGTTGGGGCAGCTTATTTCTTACCACTGTTTTCTACTGAGCAAGAGGCTCATCAATTTTATACACAAAATGAGATCGAGACGCCACGAATTCATTTAATTGGACAAGAAAAAGAGGTGACTAATTTAATAACAGTTGTAAATATTGAGGATAAGCGATTCGTTTTCATTAGTTTTAAGAAAGCTTTTCAATTCTGTTTTGCAAGTTTTTTTGCATTAGATGTACAATATCCTAATGCTTGTAATTTTTGGATTTTAATACAACAGACCGCGTTTCAACTCTATCTTACACAAGATAGAAAGGGTGAGGTTTCAAGAAATATTTCACTAAGAAAAGAAATTTTAAATGAATGGAAAAATAAAAACCCTGAAACTGATAACGTTTTAGAAAATGATTTCGATTGCTTCAATTAAATCTTCAGAAATGACAGCACTTCCAGTCCGTTGTTTTGAATGCGAAAAAAAAATTGAAAACCTATTTCTCTACAGAAAACACTTGAGTACTCATACTCATAAATGTGTTTTATGTCCCACATTTTTGTCCCCATCCAATGGCTTAATAAAGCACATCAAAACAGTATCCATTACTGGAGAACCATTCAACTCAGTGCGGGAAGAGCGAGGAGTCGACTTAAGGTATAATGCCTGGGGGTGTTGCTTGAGTGGACGCTGAGAAGTGGGCCATCGCTACTGCGGACTCGAGGTGTAAGCCCTAGTGCCTTCCAAACCGTTATAGGAACGGATCGGGCTATGTCTTCATCACGGTGTCCGCGTTGAAAGCATCCTTAACTAGCTGGCGCATCCGCATTGCCGTTTGTATCCTCTCTCCTACTTTCACTGAGGATTGTTCCGATACTGGGGCAGCGGATCGCTACCATTCCAAACCATGTCACTTCTGTTTAGCATTAAGGGGTGTGAGGAAGGGATGTGGTTTCTACCAAATGAGGCTCACGCTCACGGTCTTCCTGGCACTCGCTTCCTTGTGACGTTCACAGTACAGTGGGAAATTAAAATTTAATTTAAATTTCATTTATATCTTATATTTGTCCGCATCTAAACACTTGACATTTTAGCGGAAATATTTTTGGAGCTCGCCCCAAAAAGGTTTTCAACTGAGCAGAAGGCTCAATGATTAATGTAATGAAATAGTTTTTTACTAAGCGTCATCGCTTGAAACAAGAAAAAGCATATATTTCAGCATTCTACTCCATTGTAAAACATTCTATGTGAATCTCTACTGCTGAGATTCAAAGTTACACTAATTGATCACTACAGTGATTCCCGTTCGTCCTCAAAGGTAAAGTTTTGCTCAGAAGCAGATTTGTTATTAAGGGGAAATACTTACTTCTATCAGCACAAACTCTAAAGAAAGTCCACCTGAATGGCAATATCGTTATCCACAAACGATTTTATAGTTGAGGCTCAAAGTTAATATACTTGATCACTACAGTGATTCCCGTTCGTCATCAAAGGTAAAGCTGTTGCTCGGAAGCAGATTTGTTATTAGAGGGAAATACTACTTCTTTCACCACAAACTCTTAAGTAAACGCATATCAATTGACTAACAAATAAACCTTGTCTATAATTAGCTAATCAGATATCGGCAATAAAAATCTTGTTAATTGAAATATCACGAAAATTCCGAATCTTTTTATTTATAAATCTTTGCTTGATTTGAGTTTATCAAAAAGGGTAGGCACCAACATTGGGCAAAAAATATTGGTTATGTATGCTGTGCACAACATGCAAGTTATACCACCCACTGCACATTCAAATCAGTAATCAATCCCAAGGGAACAAATACACAAGTTCCTTTTTCTTTGTATCTCCCAACGCAAAATGTATTTCAGCATTATGCGAACAAAAGAATAAATACTTCGTGGACACTTTTATTCTTTCTTCGTTGCAAACGCAACCAGATACCACATCCGTTAAGCATTAAAGAATGATGATTAATGCAATACCAATATCGCGTAGGCGTTGCTTCCCTAGCTCATCTGAAAATAAAAATTGTATTTTAAAGTCAGTCTTCTATCCGGCTCAACCGAGGAAAGAACCTCTCGTTAATTATAACACACCAAAGTGAATTAATTGTAACACACCAAAGTGAATTAATTGTAACACACCGAAGTGAATTAATTGTAACACACCAAAGAGAATTAAATGAAATAAATATATTTTTTTAACTAAAACACGTACAAAGAAACTAACTTGCATTGCTGGTTAGTCGTTTTAAATTTTATGTTCTTTAACTAAATTTGAGGTTTCTAACATGAATTTTATATGACTGAAATCTGGGGTTATAAGACTTAAGATAAATCCGAATTAACTTTCACCGGAGACTTACGTAGGCCTCCAAATGTAACACCGTCTTTACGCGAGTAACTATAGATCCCATCGGCGAGCTATGCGAGTTAAATATTTGTATGGTGACCTTTAAGAATAAAGCAATGTTCAATAAGGCAATCACCTTCTGTGATTGCATTAGATAATAGTAGGTATCTCATTTCTCCTAAATTATAATAGCAGACACCAAATGAAATAAGAGTTTCGACACCATTTATTAGAATCAGCAAACTTGACGATGGGAAAATATTGAAGTTAAAGGCCATCGTCATAATTGTCATTAGCTTTAAGAAAATAATAAAGAAGATTGATTAGTCTCAATCGACCTGGCAAACAACAACGTTCTTTTATTTAACTGGCGCAGTCGACGGCGAACCTCAAGTGGAAAATTTCTTGTCATCCACGAACGCCTCCACCGCACCCAAGTTAGTGTGTAAGTTAACACGAAACATATTACGAACTCATTTAACACCACGGATGTCAATGCACATTCCGAAATCATCATTCCCACGACACGAGTCAGATATCAACATCGTGCAACAAACAGTACGTGAGGGAATGTGCTGACGCGGCGTCTGGAGCACCTGAGCCGTGTGAGATAGGTTGGCGAAGAATAGGTTTCTTTAGGTTAAAAACAAATGTAATAATTTAGTCATAATTGGGTTCTACAATAAAGAGGTTCATCCTCAAGAAAAAAATATTTTTTTATAACTTTCAAACATAATAAAGTTTAATTTGTACAAGTGTTTATTGTGACTACGAATCAGTCATTAAAGACAAACCAAAAGAAAAAGAAAACAATTAATAAAAAAAAAAAAATTGTTTAGTGCATTTTTTTTTTTGGCAAACTATAATCATTTCGCGAAAAACTCTTCACGATTCAAGAAGGAATATAGAAGAAGGAAAAGAAAACGAAATGGCAACCGATACTACCGCAATCTTGGCTAGAGTGACGGAGATTCTTACAAGACTGGGGGCCGCTAACACACACCAAACAGAAAGTCGAGCCCTAATCCTGATGAGGGAAATAAGATACATCAAGGAATTTTCCGGAAACAAAGACGAACTCACCCAGTTCATCAACGTGGTTAATAACCACATTGCCTTGACACCAGAGTTTAGAAGACCTGAAACGTGGACCGCTATATCACAGTGTAAAGTGATTGGAAAAGCGAAGGATCTTCTGACGAACTCCATAACAACGTGGAAAGAGGCGAAAAATTTGCTGGGATTGACGTTTAGGCCCACAATTAACCAGGGGGAAGTAACCAGAAAAATATGCAGCATGCGGGTAAGCTCAGTGTTAGATTTATTAAACAAAATAGAGCAATTCACATCAGAAATCCATACGATAATAATGCATGAGAATAATAAAGAAAGCCTTAAAGCACTTGTTGCCGCCGTTTTTTTTATATTGAATTTCATAACTCTTATAATGTAAACACTTATAATACGTCGCCTCGTTCGAGCCAGGAACGCCATCCATTGCTCAATTAATAATTTAACTCGTGAACGCACACTTTATTTCCGTGACACTTGTTGGGCTTGGCCATTGTATTTTGTATGTGTAAGGAGTGGTAAACTCGATTTTCGTTGTGACTGGCAGCGCATCCCCTTGGCTCAGTTCGTTGCTCATATGTTCCTTTGCAAATATAAGAAAGCGATCGATGCGCCTTCGTGGCTCAGTTCTAAAACTTTTTAAATGGAAAATCGAGATTAATATGCCTTATAAAAATATGCAATGGTTCGGCCATTTTGGCAGATTGCATTTTTCATTCTTTTTACTTGTGGCATTGGCTCGGAGAAGATGTACAAAAGTGTAAGTATTTATTATTAATCAAAAATCAATCAAATTACTCATGTACTCTCTTACCTTAGGAAATAACAGAATTCAATTCAGCAATACATTTTATATGAAGTATTTGTGTTTTGGCGAGAAAATTCTTATTTCTGAACACGTCGCTCTACGGTTCGGCAAGCCGATGCAACAGCACTTTTATATGGTTTAGTAATAAACAAAGTTAGGGAACTAGCAACAGGGAACTTGGCTAGGCAGATTAGAGACGAGTACGATCTATACAAAATAAAAAATATTTTGTATTCGTACGTAGGGTTTGATGAGGGAAATATAATTTCAACAGAGTTAGGAAGAAATAGACATCATAATGCTAGCTTTGGTAGACCAAATTATAACACTAGAAATAATAATTTCTCTTCTCATATATGTACATCAGCGACAGAATAATAATGTAGCCCAAAATATACGTCAATCGCAACAACCACAAAACAGTAACTATAGTAACCCATTTAGGCATGGCCCTATGGGTCCATGGGTCATCAATAAAGGAAGAACGCAGTGCAGCAGCAGGAATTCCAGTGAATGAAAATAAGTTGTGCTAAAGAAGAAAAATAAAAAGAGGAAGAAATTAAACAAGAAAAAAAGTATAAAACAGAATTAAAGTAGGGTGAAAGTAACATAAGATAATTTAGAACCTGAAAGCAAACAAAAGGAATTGTAAATATACAATTACAATCATTTCTCCTTTCATTTCTAGGCTACCTTTATCTTTCGATATTGACTTATATAATTCAAATATTGCTAATAACCTATCTTTTGCGCTAAATTTACCTAACAATGATACAGTACAAATCGGTTTATCATTTCGATTGTTAACTTACACTAGTAGGGACTAGGTCGGTTTAGCCTGGGAATTTTTTTGCGATAAGGAGTGCGTGCTAGGGGTAACGCTGTCATTTGTAATCCATATACTCTTTGTTAAAATAGGTTTCTTTTAAGCTAAAGCAATGTTCTAGAGTTAGTTCTTAGGACAGATCCGAATTGAACGTATTTAATAAAGTTTTTTAAGTTTCTTAAAACTTCAAAAAAGCAAACATTTTTATATACCAGAAAAGAACAATTACAGTAAATGTTTCGTCGTCTCGCGAATAATACGCGAAATCTTAAAAAATAAGTATCCTTCAAAGAAAGGAGAATAAAAGTAAAAAGTATCCTATCGAATTGGAGAAAATATTTTCTACCGGTTTAAGTAGAAAAACCAAAGTGAAGAGTGAATGTGACGAGTTATTTTAAACAACAGATAATAAAATAAATAGTGACAAGTTATTTTAAATAAAAGATAAAAAATAATAAAATAAATGCTATGAGCCAAACTCTCCAAACACTAAGAATCTTATACCCAGAACAATATCCAAGATTAGTACCCCCAGTACAAGATTGTACAGTGAAAGATTTAAAAAATCGAATAAACACAAAAATTAATAAGAAACGAGTGGTTGATGCGACGAACGCACCCTATCAATGTCGATCCGCAACACCACTTTACCATTACCCTAAACCGTTTGTCAGCTGGTTTGTTTTGTCATTCTCCATCTAGGAAAAGAATAAGAAATTAAAATTTATATAAATTAAAATTTATTCTATTTCAGATGGATTCCATAGCCTTACTTTTTAACAGAAATTAAGCTGGAAGGAGATCCAGTGTGTGGTACCGGAGAATGAAGCTGAGGTATAAGACTCCACAACTTTTTGAGCTGCCTAATACAATGTAGGTACGTATAATTCGCTTCATAAAAGAAAGTTTTTGTTCCTAATGCGGGTTGCCTTAGTTAGTTAGAGGTCGATAGCACCACCGGCCGATAGATGGAGTCAGCTAACTTCGCGGCAATATGCCACCGTATTGTTGCGACCAATTTGTAGCAACAATACGAGTTAAAAGATAGTAACTCAAAAAACTATCAAGTGTTGTCTAAACATTCAAAGAATTTTAGAAATACAAGCATTAAAAACAATTCAATATAACAACGCTAAGTGAAGAATTCAATCAAGAAAAGAACCAGTAGCAGAGTGACAACCCAACAAAGGATCATCATTTTATATTATAGTAAGAAGTTTTTTTTGACTAAAAGTATAAACATTTATATAGAGACCGCAGATGGCCAGCATAAACAATAGGGTTGTACTCAAGCTCCAGTCAGATACAACAGAAGATACAAGAAGCAGATTGAAACACAACGCGAGCCGAGACAGTCGTAGTAATAGTGCTAAGATAAGTAAAGTTAGATTTAGAAAATGAGAATAAAGTTTTTTAAAAAACCAAAATAAGAACAACTCGTTTAATTTGCAATACATGTACCTTTGTTAGTTTGTAATCGCTTAGAGTTTCCAATACCAAGTGTTTTTAAGTGTTTTGTGAATGTTTTAAAAAAGGAGTATCAAGCATTTAATACAATCTAGTACGCTTTTCCCTTAATAGTTCTATATCTATTCTACGCTATGCTACATTATGTACTATATAATACTACTTTTTTAGACTCTAACACAATTTTTTTTTACTAATGTGGGTAACACTGATAATTAATTTTCTTATAAAAACTTGATGTATGACGTCTTTCGGTGAGTTCTTTGTGAAATATTTATGGATAAGCATCAATCGTGCAGTCTATTATATAATCATAAGATTGTTTACTTATTATAAACAAAACATAATTAAAAAACATTATTTCCCAGTTATTTAGTTCGCTAAAAATTGAAACTTTTCCAAGAATATTGTTTAAATACTTACTATAAACATAACAAAAATAAAAACACTATTCCCCAAAAAAAAGAGCACCAAAGGTACATTAAACAGAAAGCTACACACACAGCCCTTGGTACACACGCATTTGGTATAGATCCTGATACACCACATATTTTTAACCCGTTGGACAATTACAAGCTTATTAAACATGTTAGTCAACCGTATAAATTAGATGCGTATGAGTCTTTGTATATTTCAATTAATGAAAATTTACTTAATATTGACGAATGTCCTATACAATCAAACTTGTTCTCTGTTATAATTTGATTCTTTACTTATTGTTCTTTCTCTTAAATTTTAAGTCTCTCTTCTTAACGTAACGCTTAAATATTTTTATGTCATTGATTTTATGTATGTTCTTAAATTATGTTTTGTTGTTTTTGCACTCAATTTATAGCTTTTTGTTCTTACTTTGTAACCCCCCTTTTGTCTTTTTGCTTCAGTGTTCACGCGTGGAGCGTTGATAATGGGCGAACTACCCTTGCCCGAAATTGCAATACGTAGCCTTTAATAAAGTTTCAAATTTTAAAAATTTTATCTTCATGCGTTTTTAATTTTTAACTTTATTTTTCGTTATTTGCGGTCAATAAGGACGTTAACAACACTTACATAACTATTCCCCAGTCCGTTAAAAGTGAATATTTTCCAAGAATAATAACGTTCAAGCAAAAAAAAACTTTTTACCAACCTTCTCTTGTAAAATCTGTGTCGATCTCTAAACAAATATGTTTACTTGCGAACACTGTCAAACCACCTACCTTTACTAGACGGGATAGTCTTGATCGTCATAGGCAGATGAATCATGAGAAAAAAGTTTCAGTTCTGTGTGATAAATGTGGTACGTTTTTCGATAACGCTAGGAATTATAGCTATCACATGAAGAAAAATCATCATGAATTCGTTTCACTTAACACAATATTGAAAAAAAAAGGAAAAACTCTCAATCTGGTGTGCAAAACAAACTGATTAAAATTGAAGGTGATTTGAGTGATGATGTTAAACATTGCAATATTTGCAAGCTGAATATTAGGAAATCAATGTTTCAAGGGCACCTAAAGAGTGATTCGCTTAAAACAAATGCTTGTAGTAAGCATGATGGGTATGGAGGAAACGTTGATGCTATATCTACGGCTTTTAAGGACCGCATAAAAAGCTATAGAGTTCGAGATTGCAATCGTCAAACTGGTTATAAGGACTTTATGAAGAAGCAAGAAACTATTATAATAGAACTTGTAAAGAAAACAATGGAGGTCGAAAGTGTTATAAAAGTCGCTTTTGAAATGTTCGGACTATATGTAAAAGATAATGCTAATGAAATAATGGCTGACATTAAATCATTTAACACAAAATATAAGATCATAAACCAATCAAGTGATTTAAAAGAAATATATGTGTAGGAAAATGTAGGAACTAGATTTTAATCCCTCGACAACACTGACAAGACGTACACAACAAAACGACATGACGATAACGAACGAGACGAGACAAGCAAAGAGACACAAGAATGAGCAACAGTCGAAAAGTAGAAGTGAAACCGACCAGTCCTTCTTTCCTATACGTTAAAATAAAGTAAAAGTAATCTAAGCAAAGAATTAATAATTGGTTGACTATCAATTAAGAAAATTCACAATAAAGAACCATTAAGTTAAAGTGTTAATTGTTTCTTTTGTTATTGGACAGTTTGTGGATAAAAATCCCAGATATAATACGTTTGCTGGAGACATCATAGCTAAGAGTGAAGAATTCCAGGAGCGTGGTAGTGGATGGGCCTTACAAGATGTACTTTACCTTGAAATCAACATAAATAAATACAACCCTATGCATGGATCATCCTATATCGAATTACCAATGAATATACAATCGAAAAAAGCTGTCATCAATTTAAAAAATAATGATAATGCATGCTTTGTCTGGGCTATTGTATCGGCTCTACATCCTTTAACTTTGGATTCAAGCGATAAAATCGGGTGATAGATATTGCATTTGTCTCTCATCGTGGAAATATTTTAAAATTGTTAGAGTAGATTGATAGTAGTTTATCAGTTTATCTAACGCCGGAAAGTGGGAGTAAATGTTTGTTGGTGAATGTGTGCAGAGGAGATTCATTATCTGGAAGTTTATCATCGATATTATATCAATTTAATGTGAATGAACACCTTAAAATTGAAGTATTCGGTGGTACAATAACTTTAGTAGGTGTAACAGTCGATGGTTTTCAGCCCCTGAGAATAACAAATCGTTTTAATGAACGTTGTGTATTTAATGACTTTGATACTGAGCTAAGTGATATTGACGACGAAGATATTAGATGAACTTAGTTCTAAAACCAATCTATCGATCCGAAAGGATGGTAGATACAAGTTCTAGTCAGCTTAGGAAGCAAATTTCTAACTTTTTATGAGGATATTATGCATTGCTATATAAAATTATGTGAATACACTCATTCAACATGCAGCTGGTCATCAGATACATGTCAAATTGGACCCGACACTTGTGTTTGTTATATGATGAAGAGTATAGTAATGCAAACAAAGAAACTTATGTCATTATATAAAAGAATAAATAAAAAGTGTTAAAGCATTTTGATTTAGTTTTAATTTGTCTTTTCTCTGGTAAGGTGTGCTCGTCTCTTCCAATAATCAAACAAAATGTTTAAATGTGCCTTGTTGATAGTTTATCTTTCATTGGTTTTATTACAAGCAATCCCGATACCACTAAATATAACGGCTTGTGCTGAGAATAAAGGCAATTTGGAATTTTCTTTGCTGCTTCCTAACAATGATACTTTAAAAATTGATTTGTCTTTTCAATTAATGAAGATCAATGAGATCGTACATCATCAAAATGAGAATAATGAGACCGTAACAACAGAAAATCCTCAAGTAAAATATTTTACTGTGAAAGAAGCTATAGAGGCATTCAGGCAAGATTTGCTAAGAAAAGAGAAGGATATTTCTTCATACCAGGGGAAGCAAGGCACTAGTAAAATGGTTGGGATTCTCAAACGATCATAATTCATGGATTAATAAAAAATATATATTGTAATACACTGTTTTTGTTTTTTTTTTAATTACAGTTAATAGATAAGACACATTTGTTATTCCAACCAACATTAAAGATAATCCTATAAAACCGAAAAATAGATATTAAGACTCTTTTGCTTTTATCAGAATTATTGTGGTTTGAAATATTTAAAAAGAATGTCAAATACTATAACCAAATATCTGTTTGAAAAAAAAAATTGGTTAGAGTATACCATTGAATAGAAATACCACATGTAGAGATAAAGTTAAATGTCCTATATCTTTTCAAAAGTATAAAACCACGGGTGTTCTTGACTTTTGATATCAGTTATTCTCAACAACTATAATATGGATAATTACAACGAAGCAAATATTTTCGGGATATTCGAAAAATACAGAATACAATTTTCTGAGAAGTGCTGGGAGCTGGAGCACTTACAGAGTGCTCTCCATAAAGAAATCAAGTTGGCTAGAGAGATGCCAACACTTGGAAGGCTGCAGAGTGTAGCGGAGCTAATCAGAATCTTGTACATAAGGAGCCTCGAGGAGGGTTTTGGGGATGATGTCCCTATCCCGCCGGTAGAAGTAAATTTCTTTTTAAAACAAATTTAAAAATAAAAGATTCCAAAAAAAATATTGTAATTTTACACATACACACACACATGTTTCGTTAAATAACAATGAAAGTAAAATGCTAAAAAATACTGGATGGTTTAAGAGAATTTTTTTAAAATAGAGAACGGGTAGTTTAATTTTTGCGTACCGCTCAAAATGCTCATGGGCTATGCCGTGGACTTTAATAAAATTGTATTGAATTCCAAGCATGAGCTCATATTACTACGTTCAAAATCGGATAAGGATTCATTCTTTTCAACTGATGATAAAGAGAAACTAGAATTAAACATCAATAATATTTCATGGAAGATGCCCCATATACAACTAGCTGATTTTTCAAAACTGGAAATTCTCAAAACAATAAATAGCGTACGATCCCTAACAATGGCGTTTCGAAGTTGGGATTGTCATTACAATCCTGTACTTTCGCAAGGAATACATAATTTTTGGAATGTGAAACTTTCTCCACAAAGAGAGAAGCCACGGTTTATTTTAATTGTTTTCCAAACTGCAAATGGATTTCAGCACTGTGATTTGAGTAATATTAAAGTTCATCTTAACTCAGATTCATATCCGTATGATGATCTCAATATAAAATTTGATCGTAATCAGTATGCCATCTTGTACGATATGTATATCAAATTTCAGCAGAGCTTTTATATGCGTGACATTCAACCCATTCTATCGCGTGAAGATTTCAAGAAAGTAGCACCAATCATTGTAGTCGAGTTAACACACCAAAACGATACTATCAAATTGGGACCTATAGATATAAGAGTAGAGTTTTATACAACAAAGAATATCCCTGAAAAGACTTCAGCATATTGCGTACTTATACATGAACGTATCATTGAGTATACCCCTCTTACCGGAGCGGTTAAACGAATAGTATAATTAATTTTCAGTAACAAATTTGCAGTCATCCAATACGCACCTGTCATACTTTAAAGTTTTTTTATTTTTTTTTAAACAACCCAACCATGGTGGTGGAAGATTTCATTACAATAGACGTCCAAGGATTTAAAAATGAAAGCAATAATTTTATTTGTAAAGAACTGGCGATAACTTACAATAATAACGAGTATCAAAATTTTCTAATCGAAAATCCATTCCCCTTTGAGAGACTATCAGTAAAATTGAAAAAACAAGCAAATTGGTTAAGACGGAATCATCATCATCATCTGGATTGGAGTGATGGTTCTGTCAGCTTCAAAAGTGTACAAAAGTTTTTAAATGAAAACGTTTTAGTAACTAAAGTGATCTTTGTGAAAGGAGTAGAGAAGACAATAATGTAAGTAATGTAATAAGTTGATAATGGTTGATGATGACAAGTTGGAGAGATGCAAGACTTCCTACCATATTTTCAAAGGCACAGCAACTAGCAGCATAATGATGTCGGCATTGTATTGAAGAGTTGTTTATCTTTAGAGACTTTAGACTCTCACATCCAAGCTCTTCCACATTAACCACCTGGTACCAGTTGTCATCAAGGATATCTTTGATCCACTCAAAGATGAAATCGATAGACAGCTGTATTCTGTTTTACAGGATTGGAATCTGGATATCCTGTATCAAAACTTTGTTGGTAAGTTTTTACTATTTTATCATTACAAAAAAAAAAAAATTAGTTCCTTAGCCTCGTGAGATTTCTGAAATATACATGTAACTTTAAAGTGGCTAGCCTACAAACAATCGAAAATGTTTTAAATCTGCTTTTAATCAACAAATAATATTACAATTTTGGATGGTTAAATTGTGACAGAATTAATTTATTTTGAGAGTGATAGGTGATGATATTGGTTCATTATTATCCGTCATAGTTCAACAGGTTGAAAATCTTTTTGCGATCCAAGCCACATATTTTTCTTCTAACAATTTTGATTTAAAAAAAAGCAGTTAAAAAGCAACAAATTATGAGCTAGGATGGTTTGCTAATGCTAATAACTAATAAGGCAGTGAATGTTTTTACTTAAATTTAAAACCAAATTTTTCTGTTTTTAAGATTTGGGCATCAATTATAATGTTTTAAAATTTTTAAACAATGATGACCTAAGAGAAGTTGTTGGAAACGACAGAAAATCGTACGGTTTATACGTCCAGTTGCGAGAAAATTCGTTGATTTGGAAAAAATCTCAGGTAATGTAGTTCATATGATTTAGTTTAGTAGGTATAGTAAATTTTTGTATGCGATATCAATTCTAGGGATTCTCAGTGAATTCTATAGCTGGAGAATCAACAGTGGTTCAAAGTGTTGGTAGTTCATTGGAAAATGTCAGCCAATTATCGCCATCAAGTTCTTATAGTACGTCACCAACTCTTGCGACAGAATATGTGAGTAACTCTATACTATAATGTTGTACTAAACAATACAAATTTAACAAACAATAGACACTTCAAGAAGTCTTAGAATGCAACATCGGAAAGCAAATTCAAGAAAATTATAAAATAAACAAGATTTTAAATGATTCCACGAGAAATCAATTGATTAACTTAATATTAGATAGCATTTTCCTTAACCAAAATACATTAAAATTATCTGAAATTGAAAAAATTTCAAACAAAATAGTTTTAGAATTCCCTACAGAAAATAAGGTAAATGCTGTAAGGGTACAATTTATTTAGACGAAATACATAATAAAATTTTGATTTCCTAGGCATTATACTACACCCCTCGTCAAGGCAAAATTCCGCCAGGGGGAATCTTATATCATCGATATAACAATAGATTGAAACTCCTGCGGAAGAAAAACTTGTACCAAAGATCTTCAAGAAAACGAAAGTCTTCTAATGATTCTGAAGAGTCAAACTGTAATTCAAAGTCCGCAGATTGCACATTAGAAGATGTTTTCATGTTCATATTTCTTAATTCAATCTGTGCAATTACTGGCTTTACATTACAGAAGCTGAAATCGAAAACACAAAAACGTTTTTGAGGTATAACCAAGGAGATTGGACGACTTGTGTTAGAAACCCAATCAACAATTTGTAACCTTGGTTGTAGAATAACTTCAGTTTTAATATAACTTCTTAAAACCTTGGTCACAAATTGGCTAGAAAAAAGTTATGTCGCAACCACGGTCAAATATTGGGTTTTTTCCAAACCCTATATTTGACATGAGTGAGTTCCTGGTAAAATTCAATCGTTATTTTGAGGTTTCTTAAGAGCACGAGTTAGAATTTGGTTACCCAAAATCTCCGAAATCTTCTGTTTCATGCTGCTTCAGGAATAATAATGGATTCAATAATAAAAAATAAAATATGCAGTAGAACAACTTTCAAAAGAAAGATTAAAAAAGTTTTAACTAAGTCACAAAAAAAGAAAAAAGTTTTAGTACAAGAAACGTTAAACGTTGTGGATGTCGTCCATCCAAATTTGTTTAGTTGCATATCTACTGAAAATGAAAATGAAAGCGAAAGTTGCGAGGAAAATGTGTTACCTACATTCTTTGATATAGAATTTATCCGACAACGAGTTTATTAAACGTGACATTCTTTTTTTTACGAATTCAAAATAAGTTATATGTTGATATACAGGGTAACGACCCTGTAAATCCTCAATAACATCCCCGTCCTCAGCTTGCCATTCCAGCCGCCTGCCATCTAACTTTCCAGCCGACTTTCCAGGAAGCCGGCTAAATTCACGGCGGAACCAGGCAGCCATTAGATCAATTTCAGTAGAGGCATTGAGCAAACGTGTTTGCACTAATTCCCCATTTTGGCCAGTGTAGCCTGAAATTGCCGTAAAAGATTTAAAGTAAAATTAAAGAGAAAAGAATAGAAGGAAAAAGTGTTGTTTTAAAATATAACTCCTGAGTAATTTGGGGCCAGACAGGTATCTGGTAATTAGCCATTTCAAAGAACCTAAAAATAGCTCTACGCACCGAATTCATGAATTAATATTAAAGGAAGGAGGAAGAGGAAATCCAATCCAGAAGCAGGTATATATATATTTCAAATTGAATGTGGGTGATTTTCAATGTTTTTATGCCTTGTGCACATTGAAAATTCCTTAATTATACTAAAAGGTAGATTTGTGGCTAAAGTTAATTTAACTCCTTTAGGAGTCGCAGCAATTCGAACTTATTGCGTGGGTTGCGCCGCCTAAGCAATAGGCGGCTGAAGTTGTAATCCCTGGGGAAAAGAAGAACCAGTAAAGGAAAAGAAGGATTTGTCTGGGGACCAGAAAACTGTGCAGCGTAAGCAGCAGAAAAAAATTGAATACACCAACTCAGTCAGCTAGGGCAGTGGTCACGACCGCCTAGGTGGAGGCAGTAGTCCTGCAGACCAGCGGAGCCCTCTGTTCAAACCCTGCTTAATCCTGGTGTAAAATTTTTTTATTCAATTTCTGTTTGATCCGTATTTTTTTTTTGCTTTGCAATATAAATTTCCTAGTGGTGGGAATTGATAATTCTTGAATATCAGAAAATCTTTACTTGCGTGAAACGTAAACGAGACACCATTCGCGACGGTAAAAAGAACGGTAGTTAGAAAAATAATTCAATTTTTACGCTAAGAAAAAAAAAAAGAAAAAAGGGGAAGCAAATTAAATTTTCAGTCTGCTCCATACCTCTGACAACATCTGCTGCAGTGGCCACTTCATCGGAAAAAGAAAGGGGTAAGTTTGTTTAAGCGTATTTTAGTTTATCTTGGAATCGGTTTATTGACTTGAACAAAAGTTAAAATTTTTTTTTAACCGTTCGAATCTGCGCGAATGAGGTGATACAGCAGTCATTTTGTTCGACGAAATTAAAGAAATACAGCAAATTTTCAAAGATAAAAGAGGAACGGAATTCCCTAACAAGTAATAAACTCGATAACGTGAGAATCGATTTAATAGAGGTTTTCAAGAACGATTAATGTTTGCCACATAAGTTAAAAGTAAATAGTATATTAAAGAAAGCAAAAGATTGACAGTTTCGAATTGAATTTAAAGTAAAGATATATTTTAGAATGGAAATATAAATCGTAACGTAATTGAGATCAGATCTAAAAATTTGTAATTATGAAGTCAAGATACTGGTTGAAACACTAATATTAATAAAGCTTAACATAATGAGTTTGAACTAATTTTTTTTGATGAGAGGGTGAGAAGGCAAGTAAGAGGATGATGACGATAGATTAGGGCAGTGAAGAAGCCAAGTAAAGGGGTTGTTTTTAGCGAGAAAAACAACCAGGTAGGGTGGGTTTAGGCTTAAACATCTCGCGCATCAACAACATCGGGATGCACTAAGACTGGCCATCGGTTTTTTTTTTTTGTTAACGAGGAGGAAACGAACCCATTACGAGCTAGTTTGGGAAGTTTATGGTGTGCCAGCATAACCTCAAAGAAATAAAACTCGTTACAAATGATAGTCCAGAAAAGGACGTATTACCTATTTGTTCTTCTTTATTAAAAAAAGAGCCGGACAATATTTCTAAAGACCTGAAACTGTGGGCAATCCAGTATAACATACCACATACTTGCGTGCGAGATTTATTAAAAATACTGCATTCCTCCCATCCATATCTGCCTTTGGATCCTAGAACACTACTTACTTCGTCACTCGCGATGGAAACAACATTTGTCGATGTTCCGCCAGGGAAGTATCGGCATTTTGGCCTAGTTCGAGCTCTTAGCAAAGTTGTTGAGAGTGTGGAGAATTGTCCGACTGAGATATTTCTGGATATCAACATCGACGGAATCCCCATAAGTAAGAGTTCTAAAGGACAATTCTGGCCAATATTGTGGTTTTCGTTTACCACCACTTGTGATTGGTGTATATTTTGGTATGGCGAAACCTTCAAAAGTTGAAGAATTTCTAAATCCATTTCTTCAGGAGGCTAAAACTATCAATAAAATAGACATTGGTTCAAAAGCAATAAGTTTTAAAATAAGAAACTTCATATGTGATGCCCCTGCCAGATCTTACCTCAAATGTATAAAAGGCCACAACGGCTACTTCGCATGCGAGAGGTGTAATGTAGAAGGTGACTACAACTATGATACGCATCAAATGTGTTTCTTGGCGCTTTCCAAATCACAAAGGACGGATGCTTCATTTCGGTCAAAATCCCATGAAGATCATTATATTAAATCGTCTCCATTAGAATGCCTCTCTATCGATATGGTCAAGAATTTTCCTTTAGATTACATGCATTTGGTGTGCTTAGGAATAATGAAGAAATTATTACTTTTATGGATCAAGAATAGATCCCTTAAAACAAAGCTTTCTTCGTTAAACATTGCAAAAATCTCAAATTCCTTAGTATCAACACGTCAATTTACTCCATGTGAATTCAACCGAACTGCACGTAGCCTTGATGTTGTAAGTTTTTGGAAGGCGACAGAATTTCGAACATTCTTATTGTACTTGGGCCCAGTTGTTTTAAAAAATGAAATCAACGAAGAAGTCTATGAGAATTTTATGCAATTAAATTGTGCTGTATCGATATGCTTAAGTAATAACAGAAGAAAATTCATTACAACTGCACGAAAACTATTCCAATCATTTATTAACGGTTTCGCTAAACTCTATGGACGTGCAAATGTCAGCTATAACGTCCACAATCTGTACCACATTGCAGACGATGTTGAATCTCACTGTTCTCTTGATGATATAAGCGCATTAAAATATGAAAACCGATTGCAATATTTAAAACGGAAAGTAAGAGCTGGAAATAGGCCTCTTGAACAAATCGCCAATAGAATCGAAGAGGATTTTCACAATGTAGTGTTTAATTTTGACTCAACCATTTATCCAATTTTGTGCAACGCAGACAAAAAAAGATTGTGTGAAATTGAAGGCTGTACAGAAATTTATAGAACAATAAAATTTGAACATTTTGTTTTGAAAACTGCCGAAGCAGATTGCTATTTTTTATCAAAGGACAAAAAAATTATAAAAATGCAATTCGCAACATATAAAAACAATGTTCCAGTTGTGTATGGTTCCAGCTTCAAACAGCAGCAAAATTTTTATAACAAACCTTTTCTCTCCAAATTTTTAAATATCTACGTAACAACAGAAGAAGTTAACACACCCCAATTTTATAAGATTATTGACATCGAATCGAAATTTTTTAAAGTAACAACAGCAACTGCAACAGTTTTTTTTCCTTTAGTCCATTCAACAACAGAAAGCAATGTACCGTGTAGTGGAAACGGTTGAGGATGGGGAGAAATTTGTAACTGCTGTGCCCCGAAATTGGGTTGTTGGTTCCGAGTTGTTTTGGCCAAAAACGAAGAAAGACTGTTTAAACGGGCGCAAGAATTGCATACCAGCGTCAAAAGATTGGTCGAAACTCGAATGCAGACTGATTTTCGATGATATTGGTAAATATTTCCTTCTATTTAGATAACTTTCAAATCAAATAATACCTAATGTTTAATGATACTTACCTTAACGTCTTATTTTAAATATTTTTCAGAAACCTGGGAAGAAGCCATTCAAAAAGAAAAGGTGGCTGAGATTTTGTCAGCCGATGAAAATGAAAGCGAGAAAATAATTGATTTACCGGACCCTATAGACGATTTCAATCTGATGATGTCCACCATAATTGACGGTGATTCTTCTGCAACTAAGGAACCAACACCTACCGTTTCAAGCCAGCAGGACCAGGAGCAACAGGCGACTTTGACTTCTATTTTGAATGAAATAGAAGCATTAAAAATTGTTGCTGCGAAAACGGAGGTTACGCTCCAGATCATCGTTGACAAATTGTGTAGTAGTGCTGAGAAAAAAGAAGACTCCTGGAAAAATTTTCCAAAAGACGTGTTCCCAACCAAGAACATAGAGGAACTGAATGAGCTGGAGGGAAAAATAAGCTCAGATGCAGCATTCAGGAGGTTATTGGTAATTCAGCTTTTTATATTTTCTTAAAATTGTATCTCCATTGTTCCGTTTTTTATTTTTTTACTCAAAAAGGTGCGGAAGCTGGTTTCTTTTGGAGGTTTAACCTCGAATAAAAATATTCGCACCATAGCCAAATTTATGTTTTGCGACGAATTGCTGATGCAATTTTCTTGGTTGGGAACTGCGACTAAGAAGAGTTTCGAGCACTACAAATATACATTCGACGTCATTCTGGAAGCCGTAAGGGAAAGATTTCCAACCTTCAGCGATGCAGATGCAACCGCCTTTTTCAAGGCGTATCTCAAGCAAGCCCGTTTCAGACTTGGAAAATGCTTGTAAAGCTACGTGCAGACGGCATATAAAAGCCGCACATATGTGCGGTTCTGACGTCATTTTTACGTCATAATTTGCGAATATTGACGCATATCGTCTGAACACCCTTTTGGGACAGTCCGCACATGCACGCAAATGGTTTGCGGACGATGTGCGACAACAAAACCGCACATAAATGTGCGGCTGTTTTGCATATCGTCTGAACACCCTCGCACATTTTTTGTGACACTTTGCGTGCATGTGCGTGCATGTGCGATCGTCTCAATTATATGCGTTGACACGAAAATAGGACAACGCAAATGTGCATATTTTACGCACATCAGTGGAGTGTAGTTGTGATTTGTGAACAATATTCAATTGTAGAAAAAAAAAAAAAAAATAAAATGAGTGAACAAGAAATAGATTTTGAGGGCCCGCAGCAAAATAAATTGCGGCTCAAAAGGACGCCTGATGAAATTAAAGCACTAATTACTGCGGTGGAGAAGCGCCCTAGGCTTTGGGATGCCGGTTCGGCGGAATACAAGCTCGGAAAGCTTGATTTTTGGCGTGAGGTGGTTGAAGAAATTGGCTTAGACATTACTGTTAAGGAGGCCAAAAGCAAGTGGGGCTGTTTGCGGGTAACATTTAAAGCAAATTTGGCAAAACTACGCACCAAAAAGTCAGGGCAGGGTGCAGAAACATCCTCTGTGCATTGGCAGTTTTTCAATCAGATGATGTTTCTGGAGGCCAACGATGTTAAAAGATCCACTTCATCTGTTTCGTCAATGGACCATGTAAGTTTTTATCAAATGCTGGTTTTTCTTTTTAGATAAACCATTTTCTTTTATTTTACAGGACTTTGCTGCTCTAGTTGATGACGCGGTTACAAATGATTTACCAATTACAGAAACTGTAGTCGGCCAGCCCCAGCAGCGCAAACGTAGATTTGTGACAAAAACATTAACATCGCCTTCGACATCAACGTCACCGTTGCCATCATGTTCAACAACCGCTCGTTTGGCCATTTTAAATTCAGCAGTCTCCGCTTTGCAATCAAGCGATATGAATTCAACGTTCTGCGATTATTTATTGTGCCATTTAAGACATCTTCCTGAAGACCAAGCTGATCAGTTACGAAACGGCATGAATCGCTATTTACTAGAATTTTTAGAGGATAATTCACGTTCGTCATCGGTTCAATTGGTTCGTTTCGTCGAGGATGCTGAAGACGAAGTCGATGTAGACGCTTTGGAACCAATCGTCGTTCATAATGATGAGGAGGAAAGACCAAGTGCCTTCTTTGAATCTTCAACAGGTTGCAAAACTTGTAGTTCGACCGAAGAATTAGACGAGGTGCTTGAAGTTTAAACTCATCCTATTCTATGGCCTCCACGGCCGAAAATTGACTGTTTTTGATTATTTTAGTTCCTATACATAATACCTACATACTTAAATATTAGTAGATCTTTTTTTTTGTGTTAACTTGAGTATTTATTTTCCAATTTTTGTTTTTTTTTTTTAATCCTAATGAAAGCAATAAACAAATTAAATTTAATCATAATTTTTTGGTATGTTTAAATGTGAGAATATTGCCATTCAATATCGCCTTCTTCGGTGAAGTAGTGCGTGAACTCTATTCGAATGTCTTTGCTTTCAGATCCAAGGTCTCGCGATCGTAGTTCCTCAAGTGGATACATTGTTGAGCTTTGAACATCAGCACGCCACTCACCAGGACTCACTATATTTCCCTCAGCATCGTATTGGTCAAACGATATATTCGGTGCGTATTTCGACTTATTTGTAGAAATTAAGTAGTTGTGAAGCACACAACAGGCAAGCGTCACTTTTGTCGTTTTTTGAGCATCCAAATGAATTGGTTTCCGAAGGACTCGAAAACGTGCAGACATTATGCCAAAAACATTTTCAATGATGCGTCGTGCACGACTCAAACGATAGTTGAAGACCCGCTGCACCATTGTCAGACCACGTTGGGCATACGGCTTCATTATATTTGGCCGCATAGCAAAGGCATCGTCCGCAACGAGAACATACGGAACGGGAGTATCTCGTCCAGGCAGTGGTTGAGGTGATGGTAAACACAGCCGATCCGTAGCCAATGCTTGGCCAAAACTGCAACGGTTGAAAACTCCACCATCCGAATGTCGTCCGTTGCGACCGACATCTACATACAATAATTTGTATTCAGCGTCTGCCACTCCCATCAGCACAATGCTATGCGTTCCTATATGAAACAAGAAATGAGTGCCACTTTATAGTATTGAAAATTAGTAAATACCTTTGTAATTATAAAATACGCTGCCTGCATTTGGTTGTGCGACCATCACAACGTGCTTGCCATCTACTGCTCCGATGCAGTTGGGAAATTGCCATCGCTGATTAAACTCCTCTGCTACTGTTTTCCACTCGTTTACACTTTTCGGTGTCTGTTCGAAAAAGTTAGGAAAAGTAGATAAATAAGTTATGGTAAAAACACTCACTTTTAAATATTCGCCGACAAGAGCTTCGTATATTGCGTCAAGCACTTCTGGAATTATAGTTGAAATTGTGTTTGCTGGAATGCGGAAAAGATATTGCATAGACCTGAAATTGTCGCCGGTAGCCAAGAAACGAAGAGTCAGTATCAGTCGGTCCGATGCGGGAATGCTTGTTCGCATTTTGGTGGTAGCTTTTTCGATCCTAGGCTTTACTAACATAAGTAAATGATCAAATTGATCGGCTGACATTCGAACAAAACTGTGGTATAGTTCTGGTTCACTCTCACGAAGTTCCAATAACAATTTCGCGCAGAAACCTTCCGTCTGACGATGCAGAAGCCAGTCCTTTGTCCACACACTACGCATCCTTGACTGTTCCACACCCGATTCTTCGCGAACTTCACTTTTCTCATCTTTTTCAATCATATCTAATGTTAAAACAGCAATAGCAGCCCACTTTCTTTTTAACATTTTCAATTTATCGTAGTAAACAATGACAAAAAATTAGCAAAACACAAAAGTCAAACAATCGATTAAATTAACGCAAACTTGCATATGAACGCAAATGGGTGATGTGCGGATATTTCCGCATATCGTGTGAACACGTCGCACATCGACCGAAAAATGTGCGTATTCATTTGCGTACATTTGATCAGGGTTGCAAAAGCTTAATTCTTTTCTTAGCTTAAGCTAGTCTTTAATTCACAAGCTAATATGTGAATTATGAATTAAACAAATAATAATTCTTAAGCTAATTGGTGACTTATGAATTAAATTTTCCCAAGTCATGAGCTGGTAAGTGAGTTATGAATTAAATCTTTTTCAATTCATAAGTCAGTTGGTGAATTATGAATTAAATTTTTTCAATTCAGAAGCTTGTTGGTGAATTCTGAATTAAATCTTTTTCAATTCATAAGTCAGTTGGTGACTTGTGAATTAAATCTTTTCAATTCATAAGTCAGTTGGTGAATTATGAATTAAATTTTTTTCAATTCATAAGTCAGTTGGTGACTTGTGAATTAAATCTTTTTCAATTCATAAGTCAGTTGGTGACTTGTGAATTAAATCTTTTCAATTCATAAGTCAGTTGGTGAATTATGAATTAAATTTTTTCAATTCAGAAGCTAGTTGGTGAATTATGAATTAAATTTTTTCAATTCAGAAGCCAGTTGGTGACTTGTGAATTAAATCTTTTAAATTCATAAGTCAGTCGGTGAATTATGAATTAAATTTTCCCAAGTCATGAGCTGATAAGTGAGTTATGAATTAAATTTTTTCAATTCATAAGCTAGTTTGTGAATTATGAATTAAATTTTCCCAAGTCATGAGCTGATAAGTGAATTATGAATTAAAAAAAAAATTATCTGGTAAGGTAGTTGGTGACTTATGAATTGAATCTTTTCAAATCCTCGCACAGGCAAATCTACTAGACGGTTTTTGGAGTATAATAGCGCGTTAGTTAGGTTCATTCCATTCGTATCAGAGCTATCTCCCAATGGACCGATAAAAGAATTGTTCACGCTGCAATTCTGAATTTATTCAGATCAGTACCTTGCCACTCCGACTACACCATCCCCCAACTGGTTTTTGATAATAAGTTCCAAGTCTCAATCCCATCGAGAACTACCTGGGAAGACGAAGAATTCTTAAGAGATGATTCAATTCATTTCTATATAGATGGGTCAAAAACCAAGGAAAGGGTCGGCTGCGGGGTGTAGGTACTCAGAAAGAACCAATGTAAGTCTCTCATTCCACCTTCCAAACCACTGTATCGTGTTCCAAGCGGAAATTCTGGCAATCAAAGAGGTCCTATCGTGGTTAAAAGAAAACGTGATATCCTCAGCGAATATCCGGATTTTCTCAGACTGTCGCCTATCTCTTAAGGAGATGGCTGAACAGTTCAATATTCACCTTATTTGGGTGCCGGGCACAGAGATATCGTGGGTAACTGCAAAGCCGATGAACTCGCCAGAGAAGGAACCGTTCTAGCGATCTCAACCAGCAGTTTTAATATATACAATACATATATGGTATACCAATCGCTACATCCTAAAGCAAGAGGCAATGGATAGAAAAAATAGGTGGAACGTTATCACTGCGAGTGTGGCAACAAAACATATATTGCCAAAACTAGATTCAAACGCGCAAGACATTTGCTATAACCAGATTGCACTTTAGCTCCGTAATCAATTATTATCAATGTCATCACGGACATTGTCTTTGTTTGATAGGAAGACACGCCATAAGACTCGGCGTTTCCTTTAATGACTTCTGCAGAAGTTGTTTAGATGAGGAGGAGGAGGAGACAATCCCACACCTCCTCTGCTCATGTCCTGCACTCTTTAAAAAAAAAACTGCATCTAGGAAAATATTTTCTTGATGATTTAAGCGATCTGGCGAACCCAGGTACCCTGCATATCTTTCGCTTTATCAAAAGCTTCAAATGGTTTTGTTAAGTGAGGTACTCCCTTACATAATTCTTATAGTATCACAATGGACTTAATACTGGTCTAAGTGTGTCAGTTGTTTTCCTGACAGCCATTTTAACCTAACCTAACCTAGATAGGTTTTTTGCTCGACACGCTTTTGCGGATTAGACAAGTTTTGCAATCGTGCAGAAAAATTTTTTGAGATAACAATTAAACATGACATTCCGATGATAAGTCTAAAAACGGCACCTCCCATAGTACCGTTTTTTCAAAATCGACTTTCTAGTGAGTGGCTTCCATGATGGTGGCGAAATTTTGTATTTTAGAAGTCCCAAGTTGTTGAAGAAAAAATGCATTTCAAAATGTGAAAAATTTTAATTTTTGAAATTTTCATAAATTTTTAAAAAAATTTTTGATTTTTTGTACGAAATTTGATTTGATTTGATTTTTGATTTTTTTTTTTTTCAAATTTTTTGTCAAAACAGTTTCACACGTATTTAGCAACATAAAAATCATTACAGATAAAAATAATAACAAAATACATTAACCTACCAATGTATAAATAAATTCCTGAGGTCGCCATTTTGTTAATTTTGAAAAAAAAAATCCTTCAATCAGGCACTAGCTTTTCATGTTTTCTAAAAACTGTATTAGTTTCATTGAAATGTATCGAGCGGTTTTTGAGTTACAGTTGGCACCGCAAGGACCCATTTTTAAAACCAGTTGAACTTAGACCGCCATAACTTGTAAAATAGTATAGTTTATACCAAAAATAGATTTTTAGAGGTTTGTTTATTAACATAATTATGTAACTAAGAAGAGATTTAAAATACTTCAATCACTACCTTTTAAAGATAATTGTAATGCAGCAAACGAAGCATAATTCAGTGCACAAGAAGAAGAATTGAGTTAATTTAATAAATTTAATTCATAACTCAAAAAATAGCTTATGAATTGAAAAAGATTTAATTCATAACTCACTTATCAGCTCATGACTTGGGAAAATTTAATTCATAATTCACCAAATGACTTATGAATTGAAAAAGATTTAATTCATAATTCACCAAATAGCTTATGAATTGAAAAAATTTAATTCACAAGTCACCAACTGGCTTCTGAATTGAAAAAATTTAATTCATAATTCACCAACTGACTTATGAATTGAAAAAGATTTAATTCACAAGTCACCAACTGACTTATGAATTGAAAAAGATTTAATTCATAATTCACCAACTGGCTTATGAATTGAAAAAATTTAATTCATAATTCACCGACTAGCTTATGAATTGAAAAAATTTAATTCATAATTCACCAACTGGCTTATGAATTGAACGAATTTTAATTCATAAGTCACCAGCTAACTTATGACTTGAAAAATTTTTAATTCTAAATCAGCAACTAGCTTGCGAATTACATTTTTTTTAAATCAGAAGTCAACAATTAGCTTATGATTTAGGGATTTTTTAATTCATAAATTCGCAACCCTGCATTTGATGTGCGAGCAAATCAACGCAAACTAATGTGCGGCTTTTGGGACAGATTCCGCACATCGTCTGAACACCCTTATATGCGAGTTTGCGTACACTGATTTACGTATAGCATTTGCGTTGAATTTACAACTTTTTATGTGACGTCAGAACCGCACATATGTGCGGCTTTTTATATGCCGTCTGCACGTAGCTTAAGTAAAATAAAAACAATAACTTGAATCGTAAATTTTTTCAAGCAACGTACTTATTACTTATAAATTCTGATACACATACTTAATTATGTTTTGCATGTATGTAATTCTGACTCGAAATTGTTTTATGTAATATGATTATGAGTAGCCTAGATTAATTAATTACTTTCTTCTTAATTCTTTAAAGTAAATCTTATTCCTTTTTTAAATTTTATTTTCAGGGATGAAAGTGCAACAAGTACAACAACCTAATTAAACCACTCCATAACTAAACCGCCTTTTTAAAGGCGCACGCTTCAGACTCAGAATATGCATGTAAGTAAAAATTAATACATCTTAAAATGTTCATAAATTTCTAATGGTTATTCTTTTTTTCTTTTGTTTATTTTATTTTCAGGGAAAGAACAACTACAACAACTTCCACATTCCAGTGAACATACACCATAAAAACATCACTGAAAAAAAAAGTATTTTATTTTGTTATTTGTTTACTTTTGTATATTGTTTTAATTAATTAATTATTATTGATATTATAATTTAATTATTTATCAATAAATGTCCAAAGGAAATTTCTTATCTGTTTAATTTTGAAAAAAGACTTCTTTTTCAGCTTAAGGACTCGAAGGATTTTGTTCACAACGGCAACATTAACACTTTTTTTTGCGTTGAATATACAAGGCATTGTACTTTTTGAAACGTTCACAAAACGTTGTATTGAAACGTTTCCAAAAGGTTAACAAATAACCCCCACAAAATAGTTCTCCATAAACCGTCAACAAACGGTAATAAAAAAGCTAAAAAAAATTAGTAGCGAAATAACCTTATTGGAACGGTTCTAAAATACGTCTCAACGACGTTTCGAAAAAACGTTAGCAAGAGGGAAAGAAATAACTACAAAAATAGGTTTGTGTAAGCCGTCAACAAACGGTTATAAAAAAGCTAAAAAAATTAGTAGCGATGTAACCTTACTGGAACGGCTCTAAAATACGTCTCAACGACGTTCAAAAAACGTTAGCAAGAGGTAGAGAAATAACATCAAAAATAGGTTTGCGTAAACAGTCAACAAACGGTTTTAGAAAAAGCTTAAAAAAAATTGGTAGCAAAATAACCTGGAACGGGTCATAAATACAGGTTTTTTTTTTAACTTCAATTTGACTGGGGTTACAAAGTAACTGACCATTTTCGGTCATGAATATGCTCCTGAAAGGTCTTTAAGACGTCTTTTGAACCAATTTCAAACTTGTTAGGTTTCTAAACCCCAGTTATAATCAGGTTTTTAAGCGGCTTTTTAACCAAAAATTGTTGATTGGGAAGTGGGAGCTTCTTTACTCGTATAGAAAAAAAAAGTTTCAGTGAGAAACCCGATCTGAATCTTAAAACTATTTTGGAGGATTGGCCAATCATAAGGCATTCTTTAGGATATACCCTAGTGAGCAAAAAAAAATTTTAATATCAATATCATACCACCATTTCTTCATAAACCAATATTTAAAAATGTGTTAGAAAAATTTAGAATTTTTTATTTTATTTTAAATAGATAAATAAGGATTTCACTCAAAGTTTCGGCGATGAAAAATCAATGGGCCTGTTTGACAGATGGTCGGAGTTCATCCTGAAATTTCCCCGGTTGCTGTCAAACATTAAAGAAAAACGAAAATTGTATGGCGATCTTGGTGAGCTAAAAGAGTTCTTTGTTATTTTGGATAATATAATCTACAAATTTGATAGCTTCTTAAAAGCATTGGATTCTTGTTTTAAGATCTACTTTGTATTCAACTTAAAATATTCCTTAGAATGCGAATTAGTGTGGCATTTCATAGAAATTCAACAAAATTGAAAACAAAATTTATTCTAAGAAAACTTCAGTCTTGCGAGTTCTAGAAGCACTTAACAACTAAGAAAAGGAAATAAACACATTATTTTTAAAATGTTTATTTGCTTTTTGAGTAATATGACCCACAAAGATTCATATCAGCTTATAGATCACCTTAAACATTTGCATAGCTTATAAGTAAGGGACCGTGTTGTGTGCGCTCAAGGTAACTGCCCTCAAGTTTTTAATAGCATTAACTCTTTTCGAAAGCACCTCAATCACTGTCACATCAATGAATTACCCCTAAAAATTGAAAATAAAGAATCAGTATCCCCTCAAAATCACATTACGTTAACAGATTCAGCCAATCCTACAGTTTCTCGTGGAATTGTTGCGTGTGAATCAGGGAATTGCAAATTATCAAGGTTTCAAAATAATTTTGATCGTTGTTCACTTACATTTTTGAGTAAGCTACATAGTAACACCAACTTAACACGAAAGTGTGTTTTTGAAATAGCTTTAGATGTTACACAATATTTGATTGAACCTATTACTGATGGCATAAATAGTCTGTTACTTCTACCCAACTCTAATACTTCAGAAGGTTTTACAAATGACCTTAAAGTTTTCACTGAACATATAAAAAATCCTTTTGATAAATTTTCTACAGAACATATGTTTCTCAAGTACTTAGAAAAAACTAACTTATATTCGTGGCTAACTCAATATATTATACACAATGAAATAGACTTTTGTATTGTCAAGTCAAACGCTGTACTTGATGCCAAAGACCGTTTTAGGTTTGATTTTAGGAGATAATTTAGGACTTAACAATGCGTTAGGCTTCGTGAAGTCTTTTTCTTCAAATTATTACTGCAGATTTTGTAAAAGACATAAAAAATTGCTTCGCCAGGATTTGAAACAGTATGATGAAAACCTTCGAAGTAAAGCTAATTACGATAGTGATTTACGGATTCAAGACTCAAAGCTGACTGGAATTGTGGAAAATTCTATTTCTAGCTTCCATGTAACTGAAAACTACTATCTAGACATTATGCACGACATTTTTGAAGGCATTTGCCATTATAATTTCTGTGTAATTATTTTATACTTTGTAGAAGAAGCACGTTATTTTTCTCTTGATGTATTGAATGCTCGTATTCGTATGTTTGACTACGGTGAAAGCGAAATTGGATATTGTCCAACAACTATTCAGCTAAGCCATTTAAAGAACAACCATCTTGTGACGATACGTCACACTTTCCTACCGCCGCCGCCGAACCACCTATAGTTCACCCTATGAATGTGAACCATTTACTCGACTCAACGCAAGCAATAATATGGGCACCAAGATATAATCTACGCAGCCACATAGAAATACACACATCGAAGCAGCGACCGCCAAAAGCCCACCATGTGTGCATACACATTATGCGGTTTGCACACTTTTTGAGTTTGGCCCCATATAAAAATAAATGCAAACAAGCAGCGGCAAGTAAGCTGCCATCGATCGGCGAATTTATTTTCTCTTAGGTTCGGCTCACCATGGAATAGGTATAGTGGCCTTGGAAGGTAAACACGAGAAGCGAGCATGGACGTGGTCAGTGAGACGTAAATATTTCACTCGCCTAATACACCTCACATTTTGTGGCACCTAAAAATATGATAAGTAGAGGTAACAATTTGCCGAAAATTGAGAGAAGATTTGTCAACTAATTGTTGTTAGGGGCAATACCACTACAACGTTAATAATTTTCATCTTCTCCATTCCCCGACCGTCCTGAGTGAATTTGCTGGAATAGTGTCCCTCCTACCAGAGGCCGCCAGTCAAATTCGCATTATTATTGAGTTCACTGGAATAGTGTTCCTCCTAACAGAGGCCGCCAGTCAACTCCCCGACTACTCTCGAATTCATTGGAATAGTGTTCCTCCTACCAAAGGCCGCCAGTCAATTCACCGCAAAGCACAAGACCGCTTGTGTAAATTTGCAAAAACAAACACTCGAATTAACCGAAAAGGAGTTCCTCCTAACAGAGGCCGTCGGTTAGTTCCTCTGTCGTGGCCATTAGAGCCCCCGTTGTTCCGTCAAGCGTCGCCTCTTCCTATAGACGACGTTCCTAATCACATTTATGTTCTTTTATTATTACAGGAGCGCAGCTGTCATTAAAAACCCGCCCGGTCAAATCAACCTCGTACCGATTTCGAACTTCCGTGCCGTCCGAAAGCCAAGCGAATAACATATGTAACTTTAACCAAAGGAGAAGCGTCATCCAGCCGAAGCGCCCCGCAAGTACCAGGCCGGCGAGCCTGCGCCGCAACCCATCTACTCGTACTGTGCTAAAACTGAAGAGAAAACCAATTAACTTCAAACTTTGTAAAGACTTGTTCCTTTTTTATTTGTCTATTTTTGGTAAACAATAAACGAGATTGTAACTCATAAATTGCCTCGACTCGCCTCGTTATTTTAGAAGTTGGACTACTGCACCCAAGTTTTAGAGCTTCCTTGGGAAGAAACCATGGACCCGCTGAGTCTTACCCCAGCTGGGATTAAAGAAGCCTCACAATCTAAACATGTCCGCTAGAGTCTAGAGAAATGTGGTGTTTTTATCATCATTTTACTCTTTTGATAGGGGACTTAGTACCTAATAATTGTGATGTTTGGACGTTTACATTAAAAATGATAAAGTTAAGCGATCTTCTTTTGCATCCATCATTTAACTCAGATAAAATTAATTTAATTCGTAGTTCAGTCGCTAGTCTCAATGAAATGTATATTAGTATTTTTCATGAAACATTAAAATCCAAACATCATTTTTTAGTTCATTATGCAACTATTGTTGAGCAAAGCGGTCCTCCAAAGTTTTTAAGCTGTTTTAGATTCGAAGCAAAACATAGGTCCTTAAAGCAATATGCTTATAATACTAATAGTCGCATAAATATTTCATGGTCGCTTGCGATTAAATTTCAAATAGCAAACTCATTTAGAATAAGATCAAGAAAAAGGTTTTGATGACAGAATAGATTTTTCTCATTTTAATAAAATACTTATAAAAGAAGATCTTACCTTTAGTTACTTACTAAATTGTAATATTCCACTTTCATTTAGTAATCATGTATATGTTTGCAATACAATAAATATTAATGGAACACATTATAAGAAAAGTTATTATTTGGCCGTTGCCGACCCAAGTTTAAGTTTTTTCAGAATAAATTTAGTTGTAGTTGATTTGAAAAAGGAAGTTTATTTTGTTTGCTGTAAATTGCAAGAAAAGAGTTTCGATGAACATTTTGAGGCATATGAACTTGGAGCTTCGCACAAAAGTCCTTTTATTTTAAAGTTTAATTAATTAAATGCCCCACCACTTCACATTCATCTTGTGTCGAAGAAAACATTGATTAGACTTAAGTATTTCTAATTAAATTATATAAATTTTATATACATATATGTAAAAAGAAAGTGGCAAATAAAATGATAAAAAGCAATAAATTTTTTGTTGTTGAAGAAATTTTCAGAAAAGTTGAGGTTATGTTTTTCTGGATTAGGTTAACCCTAGAATTCCAAACTACAAAGCTTCCATGAGTAAGTATATTTTAGGAAATATATATGAACTATACAGGTTACGAATTAGGTACTTAAAAGTGGCTATCAGAAGATGATTTCGAAAAGAAAATAAGTGACAATCTGACTGAATAGTCGCACTTTTAACTATTTTCATTAATCATATTGAGTATTTTTCAGTTAATTCTGGGAAAAACATTGATTGACTTTTGAAATAGTCAACAACAACTTGATTCTAGTAACATTGACTTTTGTATAGTTGATTTAGAGGGAAAAAATCAAGTGACTATAAAAGAGTTAAATATAACTATGCTATTGGTAACATTGACTATTGTATAGTTGATTTTAAATGAAAACATCAAGTGACGATAAAATAGTTGAAAATAACTATGTTATTAGTAACATTAACTATTGTATAGTAAGTTTAAAAGGAAAATATCAAGTAATTATCAAATAGTTGAAAATAACATAGACTACTGAATAGTTGAATTGAAAAGAAAACATCAGGTAATTATAAAATAGTCAACGATTACTATAATTTGTAGTAAAATGTACTATTTCGTAGTTAATTTTAAAATTTACTATGACAGTAGTCGTGTTTAACTATTTTTAACTATAAAAAATAGTGTTCCCGATTTTTATTACGAAAATAGTTAAGAAATAGTTATTATTGACAATTTTTTTCTCTGAGTGCAGCATCTACGTATAGCTCCATACCACCCCCAGTCCAACGGGCAGGCAGAGCGGTTTGTAGATACACTCAAAAGGACACTTAAGAAACTCAAGCAAGAAAGAACCAGTTCAGAAAACCTACAAACATTTCTACAAACCTATCGATCTACACCCAACCGAAATGTTTCCGATTTTAAGTCACCAGCAGAGCTATTCATCGGTAGAAAAATGCGAACATCATTGGACTTACTGAAGCCCAGTCAACAAAAACAACTTTATACGAACGAAAAGCAGAACCTGCAGTTTAACAAACATCATGGTGCCTGTTAGCAGGCCACCCCTGTGTCCTGCAGAAATACACGTATATCCACCACATCCAACTTCACACCAAGAAAAGTTCCACGTCAACAATTGAACCCAACTTCACACCGAAGAAAAATTCCACGTCGGTGATGGTACCTAACCTCACTAGTCACTACATATAGATTTTCATTTCATTTCATTTTGCACTTGTTAAAGTTGTGTTGCAACACTAAATAAAGTAAAAAGTAAATTCATCATTAGAGAAAATTTCATTAATTTCTTTTCATTGGTTGCTCAAGTTGTGTTGCAACAGTTTAACTTAAAGTAAATTCATTTAAAGTAACACATTGTTAGAAAATTGGAATACTACCAGTAACCAGACATGTAAGCTTTACTACCTATTATATTCGTTGCCTATTATAATAACTTATTATTTAATAAAGGTTTTGTAACTTCTCCCACTAAACCGTGCGTAATAAGTTCACAAAAGTCTGGCTGTTGGCTACTTGCGCCAACAGTGCCAAAGAACGGAATTTTGCAGCGGATGAGAAGGTATACGCAAAAATTTATCGAAGAAACAAGGATCATTGGGTTCCAGGCACAATCATCGAGAAAATTGGAACCGTAAATTACAACATTCTTGTCAACGACAACAATAAGAGGAGACTTATTCGTTCACATACGAACCAAATTAGATCCAGATTATCAGAAGCCGACGGACAACCAGTAAACAACATCTTCCTTGATCTGATGGATTTATTTCAAGATAAACCATTATCGATTCAAAACAATCCGAAACCACGTACTGAAGATCACAATGTTCATGGCTCATCGGACGTTCCATCATCGTACCAGATCATTTATTAAGATTATGGTACAACGCGCACTTAAATACAACTATTTATGATAGAGTCAATAGTACCAGCGTAAATCAGGTGATGCTAGTACATATCTAGGTAATACACTAATATTAATGGTTGTAATTGCATTTTTATTTGATATGAATGACGTAGTTTTGGGTTTGTTTTCAGGTGACGATTCATTATTGTTATCAAAGAAAAAATTTTTTGATAGAAACAGTGAATGCGCGAATTTATTTAATTTGGAATCGAAATTTTTTAGATATAAATATTCGTATTTCTGTTCTAAATTTTTAATTAACGTTAACGGATCCACTAAAAATCTTAAAAAAATTTGATAGATCTGATTTAGTGAATTATGAACATGTAGAGGATTATAGGATATCGACAAAAGACCTATTGATTTCATATAATGACATACAAATCGATGAACAATAAAATTCTGCTATGATTGAAAGATATAAGACCACAATTGATTACTCTTTATTCTTAGAAAATATATTAGCATTCATTAATACACGTGAGACTTTTGCACAATTGTTTTTCGTGGAACATGGTGCTAATATAAATTTGGACCCATCAAGACCAAAATTAGAGTAGACAAAATTTGTTAAGGTCTATTTTTATAAAGAAGAGATTTGAGTAGATAAAATAAAATAGCAGAATAAAGAGATAAAAATGACATCAATTGTGAGAACCTTAAAAAATATCTTTAAACAACTTTTGAAAGATCCTTTGTATTTAATTTGTTTTGCATTGTGGTTGATTGTTGTAATTGCTGAACTGGGATATTTAAAGACTCATCCTCTTAAGTGGTTGAAAGAGTCTGTGCACGAAGACACAACGGCTTCGACTAATCTAAAAAATCTGATCGACGGTTTCGAAGACGCATTGGAATCAAGTTCTGAAACTTCAACACTACACGGATTTCCTTCACCCAGTACAGCTCCAGAGGCTCAAAGGATGTCTTCCAGAGGACGAAATATTCAGGCTCCTGCTTGGATGAAGGATTATGAATCATTTTAAGTGGAGGATGTGTTGAGAGCAGGATAGTGGTACTATTTGGTATCACTGACATACCACAATTACCAACATTGGTAACATAACCACCAGACGACCACTGACAACCATATAAGTACAAGCCCGCCTCTTTACTTGCACATTGGTTGTTGAACTCTGAACAGTAGCATCGTGTCTGAAAAGTATTCATTTAGTTATTAAATATTAAACGTGTTTCTATTATTCAAAGTAATAGTCTTTTATTTATTTCTTATATGACATTGGGTCATAACAAAAAAGTTTGTAATAATAATTTTAATGCATATTTCATAATATAAACATTTAATATTAACATACTCGTATATAAAATTGCTTTTTATTAACAGTTTTCATACTTTTTCGTTTGCCTTATATTAAAAAGAAATTTCTTTTCATTATTAGACGCCAGAGTTGCAATAGTATTCACACACTTGCACTATCTTCTGCAGCCAAGTGGACGTGAAGGTAACAAACGCTGTTACCGTTTTTGACAGCCAAGATGCATCAATTAGGTTGTTCGCACAGCAGCAAGACTATAAAGAACATCAAAATGCACTGGCTGCAAAACATTCACAGTCGCAACCACCCGTAATTACGTTAATCGGTTCATTGGAAGAAATAGAAGAAATACATCAAGATTTCGACAACACGCACTATAGGGTATTTACCTTCAACCGGGCACTCGACATTTGCATCAAAATATTTTTTACACTAAATATAGCGTATCCAAAATCATGTCAACAATTTTGGGAATTTGTTTAATAATTATTTTTACAAAATCGACGAATCAGCAACAAATTCCAAGGCACGAACTCTTTTAAAATTATTAAAATTGGCTGAAGCCATGCGAAAGCCACAATCAATTGTAAATTGTAAGTTTTTGATAAGAATTTGTTGATTATTATTTTTACAAAAATAAATAATATTTATATATTCATTCATTCAATCATTAAAATTAGCTGAATTAGCTGTTGTACCTTCAAGCATTTCCAATAAAAAACTCATATTTTCAAAGAAATTAATAATATTTTATTTGTTATAAGATCAATTTCTGGGGTGTCTTCTTATCAAGTTTGTATGGTCTTTTTGAGGTCTTCCGAGGTTTTTGAAAGGACGGGTGCCAGTCGATCCAAAAATCGACCCTACGGTACGAACCCCAACCAGACCGTCCATGTCTGCTCCAAGACGTACCGGGGAACCAGTGCACTTCAGACTGATTAGCCAACAATGACGAGCACCATCACCAAAACCAATCGTGGCCCCTGATTCTCCTCAGAGCCGCATGAAAATGATCAGGGATCGGAGAGCGGCTGCAGAGGGGTTGCTCCAGAAGAAGAAGAACCTCGTGCCCCAAGAAGAGCCAAAGAGGATGGGTTTTAAACGGCCACTCATCACCAACCAAGCGCGTCAGCCATCGCAACCCTCCACCAGCAAAGAACGCCAGCCATCGCAACCATCCACCAGCCAAGAACGCCAGCCATCACAGCCCTCCACCAGCCAAGGGCTCGTAGCCATAATACGATTCCCAACACCAGATGAAAGTCCTGGCGTACCAGCGACCCTATCGGAAATTCCCCAGGCAATTCCCGTCAGTTTCGTGAGCGAGACTCCCGCGACGGCGGAAGACCCCTTCGAGGGCATAACATTACGGGGTAAACAACATCACCGGACATTCTATATCCACAGGCCATGGGGAAGAATTTCGGTGCGATTGAATAAGAAATGAACGCAAGCGAGTCTAAAATATAGAACACAAACCAAGGTCATTGACATCACAAAATAGGAGAAAAAAAAAGTGAAAAAAATAAAATTGTTTTGAAAGAAAACAAATATTAAATTTAAGCCGAGAAGGTTCTCGTCTTGTGAACAGAGGGGGCTCTGTAACGAACCGTCACAGTGCGGATATTTTGTTCAACAAAATTCGGGCGATATACACAAGATATATGTATATCGGAAAAATCAAACAAACAAACGCACCGAATACCTCCGCACCCGCAGCAACACACAAGTTACATACACATTTCCCATTCAATCCACTCGATGTATGCAAATAAGGCATCGGCATGCGACATTGGATATGCATTCGCCACACTACCCGATATATTGGTAAATTTTACCAGAATACAGCTACATTTTACCAGGAAAAAAATAATATCTCTAGTAAATACTACCAGTATCCTGTTAGTAAGTATCAGGAAAATGATTATCTTTTCCTGTTAGATTGTATCAGGCAACTGGTACATGTTATCAGGAACTCTGATAATATTCTGTCGGAGGGGAAATTATTTTTCCTGGTACGGGCTACCACGAGAGACCGATATATTCTATCAGACGACCTGGGAGAATCTCGTTATCAGTTTTACCGATAGATTCTAACAATAAAATAAAAAAAAATCCGGGTTTTGAATTATCTTGTGATTCTTTTGTTCTTTGAGATATCCTCCGTTTATTAGTAGACTCCAATTTTGTCGTTCAATTTGCGAATTGCATATTTCTATTTCTTTTGCTTTTCACTATAAAAGTGAGTTATTTTGTTTTACCTTTGTGTACTAACTTTTTAGCAGAAGCTTTTCTTTAATACCACTAATTAAGTGCATTTAAAATGAGTGTACCATGGTCTGAAATTGTCGACGAGGATGTTCGAGTCGATGAAGTTACTCGAGATGAGGGCGTTAATGCTATTGTATCCAATCTGAAATCTGATATTATTAAAACTGAAGCTAGTATGCAACTGATGAAGATTAAGGGTGAAATTGTAAATAGGCCAGTAATTAGCGCTAGTGCCAAATTGTCAGCAATGGTCAGACGGCCAAATAGTAAACCCATTACCAACGCAGATTATAAGCAGGTCGCTCGGAAGACCACTGCAGCTGACATGGTTAGAGACCATACTTTTGGCCCAGCTAACGGAGTTATGTTCACTCCGAAATATAATTTTTTCTCTTGTCCCTTATCTGCAGGAAAAGGTGTCATGGCGAATATTACCGCTATGCCAAATCGAAATGTGTACACCGGCTTCGACATGCTGAATAATGCTGATAATCAATTCACTTTTAATGCCATACTATGTTTCTTAAGGTCTTTTGTGACTTTGAAGTCACACATTTGTCCCGGCACTTTGGGACCTAACGAAGATGAAGTAAAGTTTTGTTTAAGTTGCTTTCCATACAAGTTGAAAGAATATGCCGCAAAACATTCTTTATTTAATGCTAATCATAATAAATCTATAACTTTTGATAATAAGGGACCTATACTGGGTGGACTTTTTTGCTATTTGAAATCTATGGTTCGAAAACCGATAGAACTAAACGTAAACACTGGTGCGTCTTATATTCCAAAAGGAATCGCGTCACATATTATTGCCCACGCAGTTGGACAAAGTAGCGGATTGATGATAGATTATAGGAATACTATAACGTTTAAATCGGGTTATGTCGTGGAACCAATTTTGTATGCTTACAGAGTAGCTCTGGCACATTTATCAGCCTATGGTCGGATTATTTCTACCATGGCTTGTAGTATATCTATAAATGACAGCACCTATGTTATTAGATTTCCACAATTGTATGTAATATCTAAGTTACATATTCCCTATAAAAAACAAGAAATCTCATAAATAGAACCAGGATATTTTTTTGAGTGTACAGTTACGTCGTGTAAGGCAACTAACGTTCCAACTAATGCATTAGTGGGAGTTACGACTGATGGTAAAGCTGCTAATACAGGATCTGGAGCTGTCCTGTGGAAACTTCTCGAAGATCACTTGGAACACAAACTGATGACAGTTTGGTGTTTCTATCATAGGTATGACCTTGCGATGGCATCAGCGCTTGCAACGGTTTCTGAAATGAAACTTTGGCTGAGCAATACCACAGCTGTGACCAAATATTTTCGTACATCACCTTCGAAAAATTTTGCCCAGAATATCGTTCATTCCCAGTTTACTTTGAAGTAAGATTTTCTGAACATGTCAATAATTTGATCACTGCAGTTTTACACAATTTACCGGGATGTTTCAAATACTGGCGACATGTCTAAAAACTCACTGATAGACAAGAATGCAGCAGTTGGGATGCTTAATACTTGGAGCAAATCGGAATTTTAACAACTTCTCCAAACATGCTTGATGGCAGATGTTTTATTGATCATGAAAGATTTGCAAAAAAAAATTTCCAGAAAGGGCGTTTGATTCTGCCTGATATTTTAACTTTGAAACAAAACGCTCTCAGAAAGTTAAAACTCATGCACCAGGTTCCATATCCAGGTGGACAGGAAGAGAAGTTTCCTTTACACCAAAAAAAAATGTTCAAGAAAACACTTACAATAAAGAAAACGACAGGAAAAGATGCAAAGTATCGCATTCTCTCGCCACAACAGGCACCCTATCATGGACGGCACTCCGAATCGAAATATCAGCTCTCATCAATTTTCTTGACATCCGGCTCAACATTAGAACCACAAGATCAAACGTTTAAATTGGATTTCCACCCAGAAGAGGTAGAGGAAATTCAACCTTTTCATCAACCACTGCAGCAACAATGTTTTAATCCGGATGAAATACAGCTACAGTAGCAAATTTTGCAATACCAATCGCAGCAACTGCAACCACAAACACAACAACAACAATCGATACAGAGGAAGACGAGAGTTAAGCAGCAGATTTCTCAAGAAGTTGATAATTTTCCCGAGGTAATTCATCCCTCTCAAAAAACTATCTTTTATAACGACTTAGCTAATTAAATGTTTTTCAAATAAAATGAAAATTTTACAATATACATACATACAAATTTTGTTTTATTTCCTTTTTTTTTGCATCAACGGCTTTATAAATGTTTCTCTTTTTTTTCTCCCATCGTTTTATTTTGTTTAACCTAGCGATTCGATATTCTGAGCACTGTAGAGCAAAGAATAAAGCGGATTAATTTGAAAGCCCTAAAAATCTGCTTCAAACTGAAACCCGTACCTAATAAGAGGCAGCAACTAACATTCAAGAAAATAAGCTAATCAAAAGATTTTCTACATTTCTAATAGCGAAAACCACAGCAGAAATGATTCAAGAGGGTCCGATTCTTGGTTGAAACCATTTTTGGCGAAGAAAAAGTTTCCGACTTTTCATCAAATGTTTGCGATTGTTGGCCAGCAATCCAAGAAATCAGAGATCTCGACACTTCAGACGAAGGTGCAAAAATGTCGCATAAGTTACGTCGGAATCCCCTACTTCACTTCCTATAAACTGGAAATTATAAGAACTGTTAACAATATCATATTGCGAAACTCATAAACATTTTTCCCAGCGGAAGTGCAACGAGCCGAAACATAACACTATTATTTCAAGACATTGCAATTCCGCTGACATCAAAAAATTCTTTTTCTTAACTAAAGTCAAAATATGCAATTCAGACAGAAATACAATTCTTTCTCCTAACTAAAGTAACAATATGCAATTATCATAGAAATCCGATTCCCACAAAAATAATAAATCCGAATGTTTGTAAAAGGAATGAAAAACAGATTAAGTCAGTCGATTAAGTGAGTTCAAATAAAGAAGGTCATAAGACCGGGAAAACTAAAATTTAAATTTTTGGTTTTTTTTTTATTTTATTCAACGGAAAACAAAAATCCGTAAGTCATAAGCTGCTTCGACTGATACTAGTGACATGTGGGATTTTGCAGAAACTGTTGTGCTCTTTACTGGTCACTTCACCTCACTCCATGTTTGTTGAGAAAGTGATTTCTCATTATAATCAAATTAAATCAAACCAACGACTGTCAACTTCAGATGAGACCATTAACTCGAGCCAGCTGTAGCAGAGTTCCTTCGCAAGAAAGAGGCGTTACCGAGAACCTGATCTCACCTTGTACTCCGACAGAGATTTCGTTCGAAGTTTTTTCGTAAAGATGGCGGTTTGTGATTTTATAATCATATCAAAGCTAATAATGCTGGTTAACGCTGATAAGGCAAAATAGACATTTGTGAAGATAAACATTTCTTCATTCCAAGAAGAATAAACATCTCTCTCTGTTCAAATTTAACAACAACTTTCAACTTGGGCACAACATGCACAGCTCTTGGCAATAGAACAGTATTTTTTTCTTTTTTAAAATAAACGGAGCAAAAATAAAAAAAAAAATCAATCAAACACGTCAAACACTAAGGATTCTATTCCCTGAACTATATTTGTTCGGTCAGTCAACCGATGACCGAATTAATTCTCCAACGGAATGCTGACGATGCATTCCACTTTTCCATCAAAGCCAACAGTCACCACAGCCAGCCTCATGTCATGGATAATCGGTCGCCTCAAATATCCACATTTGACGACCCAACTAGCAAACCATATCAACACCCACTCAAAGTACAGAGAAATGTATCTGCCAATGACTTGGCCCAGATACGATCGTTCGTCTGAGGGTATCTACTACTTGGTGTGGATACCCGATACACACCGCTGTCGATGATGTCATACGATGGCAGTATTTATGATCAGAGAAGATAAACTTAGGCTGAAGCCTAAAAGCCTAGGCTTTCGCCTATTTCAGTATTTCGAGCCTATTTTCAAGCACCGAGCCTAATCAAGCCTATTCTTGTAATTTAACGAAATTTCATTCGAATCATCCGCTCAAAATATCCAAATGTGAATAAAGTGATTTCCAAAACCAAAGCTGTGTTTTTAAAGGTACCAATTTTTCGGATTCTCTTTAATTTTATCAGATATTTAATAAAAATTAATTCGAATACAGGCATCATCGCGTCAAAACAAGTTTAAGGAAATGTACCCGGGCTTGCCTATGCCTCCTGAACCCGTAATCACACGGTGGGGAACCTGGTTGAATGCAGCGATTTACTATTGCAACCATTTTTCGGCTGTGAAATCTGTGATTGATACATTCGATGACGAGGATGCAGAAGCAATTGGCGCAGCCAAGCGAGCGTTCTCTCATGCTGACATTGAAACCGATTTGGCGTACATCAAGTGCAATTTTTCATCGCTCGTATCAGCAACAGTCAAACTTGAGACACAGGGTTTGGCTTTATCTGAAAGCATTGGTATCATTTCAACCATACAAAATAGCCTAGATGACTTGGATCGCGGTGAATTCGGTGAGAAGTTCGGCAAGGTATTGAAAAGGAACGGTGGGTTTAAGCAAATCGTTGACATCAATAACATCATAAATAAAAACATGCAAGCCACTGAAGCCCATGCAAAGAAGTTGACTCCAAAAGAACTGACACTTTTCAAGTACGCACCAACGACAACGACTGACGTCGAAAAATCCTTTTCGGACTACAAACACCTTTTCAGTGATAGACGTAGAAAATTTTTGTTCGAAAATCTCAAGCATCACATGATTGCCTATTGTAATCGTGATATTTAGAAAAAGTGTTACTTGTGACAAATATTTTTCTTTTGAAGACTCAAAAATACTATGTGAAACATGTAGTCAATCGTAAAAAGCATTATTTCAAATAAATCGTTGATTTTTTTCCAAATATAAAGGGAATTAGTGGTGTTTTCATCGAGCCTAATTCCAAGCCTATTTTGCCATTTTTTCGAGCCTATTTAGGCGCCTAAATCGCATTTTTTCGAGCCTAAATTTATCTTCTCTGTTTATGATGTATAAATACTGTCGCATCTATGACCTGCCACTACTTTTCGTTTGCAGTATGATGTCTCTCCCACGGATCGTAGCGTTAGTTGCAGGGGTCGGCACATTCTTTCTGTTGTGCCGTTGGACAGCCAGTGCATGGCATTGGTATCAGCTATTGGACTCCCTAAACGTGTGGGAGTTTTGGTAAGTCAGCAGTTTGGACGCTGTGGACTACTGAAGGATGGTGGTTGGTGGCTGGTGGTTGGCTTTTATAGTCTTACTCTGAACTTCATCGCGACTTGGTATACGTGGTATAAACTCTTTGCAATAATCTTGGGCATAGCTTGGCTATATTTGTTCATTATATCCAGTAACTTGTGTATTTAAAGTATAGAACTAAGAATCATTTTTGTGTAATAAATTAAAATAGCTAACTGAAGGTTGTTGTTCGGCATTGTGCCCTCTACTCTTGGATCCTATTTTGAAGACCATTTTTCAGGTTTCCCCCCTACTGTGATTTGGTTTCGGAAGTGATTAATTCCCGAACAATATTCAAGGAAAGTAAGTGCGCAAGATTGCACTGAAGGAGAATTACAAGGTCGTGAAATTAATAAAACAAAATATGATGAAATACCCGAGAGGAATAAAATACATCAACAAAATCGTTCTAAATTTAAAGAATCAAAATTTAATATTTTATTATTATTATTTTTAATTTACTAATAAAAAAATGAGTTTCTTCAATCGAAACTATGAAATAAAATTAATTCGAATTCAACAATTCAACATCAGATTTATATGATCGAATATTTGTGAAATGGCTTGGTTTTTCAACGGATCATAATTCATAACTCTTGGATACCCCTCACCAGGTAAATAACACACTTTTTTTTTTTTTTTGAATAAAAAGTTTTATTGACCTAGACATTTCCGTGTATACTTTTATTTATTCATATGGTATGATTGTTTTAATGATTTGAAATTCATCAGGTTAACATCAGATTTATATTCGAGATCCTCCTCTCAGTATGGATACGAAAGATGAAGAAATCATTAAAGCTTGTGTTTCCAACTATAAAGTGAACCAATCAAAGGAGCAGTGATTGGCCTAAAGTAGCCACCTTTTCATTACCATTTATTGATAATATTGTAAAGTATGATTTTGTGCACTTGCATGAAGACTATACACACATAATAAATGTTTAAAGAAAACGAGTTTGTGGTTGTGGTTTCTGATATGATAGTCTTACTAATTGTCTATAGTTTATAGTTTCCTAGTTCATAGTACGATTATTATTAATCTGTTCTTCATAACTATACCTACATAATATCATAATAGTCATGGACATCGAAAAGGAGCTAAAAATATATAGAGGAAGCAAAAACTACTATAAAACTTAATACCCTAGTAAAAGATTACCAATATGACAAGTTAACACATGGCGATCCCACGCCACGAAAATCCAGAAAACACCAAATAACACATGGCGATCCCACGCCACCAAAAATACCGAGAACACCCATCAAGGGTTCTCTAGTTTACGACAAACAGATGGTCGTAAACAGTAATGAGTTAATAATAGACAAAGACACACACAAGGACAACCACCAACATCCCGAGCCGACAAAATGCGAGCAGAGGACAGGACTCGGCAGTCCGATTTCAACCCTGAAATAGTCAACAGTTAATAGTGAAATAAAGTATATATTTATTTTCTAAAAAAAAAATCTGTTTTGTCTATTTAATTTGACATAGGTGATATAAAAGTTACCCAAACAAAATACGGGAAAAAGATTCTATGTGTTTTAAAAGATTTCCAAGTAAGTACAATCAAAAAGAAAAAAAAATAGTATAATTACTTTTATCTTCAAATAGATTTTTCTTCCCGACCGGTACAACAGCTTATCGGATGATGCCATGAATACCATCAATAGATCACCATACACTCTGACCTATTTAGGTCCAATCGGAAGGTCTTCAAAAATAAAAATATCACCAAAGGATAAACAAAAAAATAGAAAATTATAGTTTCCTAGTTCATGATGCCATGGATAGCATCAATAGATCACCTTACACCCTGACCTAGTTAGGTCCAATCGGAAGGTCATCCAAAATAAAAATTGTATCAAAGGATAAATACATTTTTTTTTTGTCTTTATAATGCATTAGCATGTAGGGAGGGAGGAGTCAGAAAATATGAATTTAAACTCAAATTTATCTGCCCCTTCGGCAAATGCATTGTGAACTAACGAATATAGCTTTGTTCAAGAAAATCAAGTTTCCGGATCATCCGCTTCGAAGGCCTTCAACTATCAAGCAGTTTTTGAATCCCTGAAAATTCCAGGCGCGGTGAAAGACTTACCATGTTTTGATGGAAACCCAAGACTTCTGTACGATTCTATCCCTTTCCAACTTAAGAAACAAAATGGAAAGGTAATAAATAAGAACTTTATTAAATTGTTTTTACAAGACTTTAGACTTTAGACTTTAACTATAACATTAAAGATTTGTTACTGTGACAAAAAAAAAAAAGCCGCACATCAAAGTGGAACCGAGACTAGAAAGTTCGATTGAAGTTGATGAACCCCATTGTTCTGAGGTGTGAAGTGATTGAGGTTTAATTATCAAAGGTCGGGAATTTAGGAAAATTATTGTGTATAAAAGACGAAGGAAAAGTGAAAATAAATGTTTTCTTTCTCAAACCAGCAACCAAGTACTTTTGATTTCCAAGAGCAATTCGCTCGACTTCACTTGTGCTTATCTTGAAGATTGTTCATTTTTAAAAAGCAACTCGCTTGGACTGGAACAATCTTGGGCTCTACTCGCTCTATGATATAGCGTTCGCGCTTATAGAGGTAAACGACGGCGAATGCGTAATAGCCAACGTTTTGAGTAACGGAGCATTGGGAAGTTAAAAGTAGAGAAAAGAATAAAGATCAACCAAAATATAAGATCTTTGCAGTTCTACCTACTGGCAAATTAAGTTTTTCTAAATGCTTAAACTTAATACAAGAAGACACAGTTAAGAACTCAGAAAGAAAATTTCACCAGGAATGACTAAAGACCTTTAATTGGCTTAGAAATAAAAACAACAAAAGTTATTGTATCATAATATGTGTCCACACTACAAATCAAAAGCATTACACATAAATACTTAATCAGAGGTCACACACAAAACGAAGGTGACTCGGTCCATTCAGTGATATAAAAAAAACATTAAGAGAGCCAAAAAATCCGCTTATCCGAAGTGCTCGGAAAAAGGGGCCTCCGTACCAAGTAATTGAAATGGGCTACAAGGACTTTTTAGATCTAAAATTGTTGACGGATGAAATGTCCTTTACTTTAGCAAAAAACTCGAACAACGAACAAATAAAAATTGCAGAGCTGAAAATCGTAAAACTTGAAAAAGGAATGGAAACTTTTAAATACAAAACTTCCTTCGAAGGAAAGTGGATCCTTGCTCCAATTCGAAGCCGTGGGCGAACTACAAAAATCAAACCATTGGAAAGTATCAAGCTAATGCCAGTCTACACATCGAAAATTCCAATTTCAGACAGAAAGAAGGAAGACCTCCTTCACTTACTAAAAACAAATATTGTTCCTCAATATTATGAGAGCTTTTATAACTAAACTAAATGTTTAATTAAATTTTGGAGGGAGTTTTTTGAAATTTATCAAAGTTTTCCAGAACTTTGGAAAATAAAATCGGAAAACTATAAAAACAGAAACGCCAAAGCAAAGGCGTATGAAATTTCATTGACGAAGTAACAAAGAAATAGAAAAAAACGCAAATATTGAATTAATAAAAAAGAAAATAGACTGCATTCGTTCATCTTACCGTAGAGAGTTAAAAAAAGTGAAAAAAACTGGTGCATGAGTAGATGACGTATACTCTCCGTCATTGTGGTGTTTCCATACCCTCTACTTTCTAAAACATCAAGAGGAACAAGTGCATGGTGTATCTTCAATTGATACAGACGAAGAGCAAAATGAAGAGGCTGGACAAGACCAGTTAGCCGGCATATTAGATACTGGTTCTCCAAGACTACTACCTAAGGTTGGTTTTAAACTACCAGCCTCCCATTGAAATCACGTTTTAAGATTTGACGACGAAGAACATGCTATTCAAATAGCAGCCATGCAAGTTGGCCCCTCAGACCAAGGGCTTACTTACAACACATTAGAATATCGCTTTGACGGTTCAACAACTTTACCTCGAACCCAAAGCCCTTTCTCATTGTTAACAGATTGTTATTCAAAACTGAGAACCATGGACACTCCGCCAACCACACCCAATTTTAATCACAGTGTTGATACAGCTGATCCTGCGTCGGATGAGAACACTCCACACAGTCATCCCAAGCGATTCTAGCCCCAGAGATGTCTCGGAAAACCAGAGAATAATCAACATGATCCTAGATCTATAGGAAACCGGTTATTTCTTCTTGAATCTCACAGTACATCAGACTTGGATGTACTCCCTTGTGAGTCAGAACTCACAACCCCAGACGATAATTCTCATCTCATTGTAGTTAACTCTCGATCGATATGAACTCACTATTGAGTTATCCACATTGGAATTAATTTGAACAACTCAACTCAACCTAATAATAAATATTATTATAAAAGATATAACCCCCTTGGAAGGGAAGTACCTATATAAAGGAAAAATAGTGCAACAATTTGGCGCCCAATGTGGCGCCATTCAAAATCAAGAAGAGAGTTTCGCCATGGACTTATGTCCTAATAGACGAAAAAGGCATCGAGAAAGGTACATGGAATGTGAAGGACTTGAAGCCTAACATTCATTCGCCATTACCCATTCGGTGCACTACGTGCAATTTCTTTTCTTAAAAATTATCTTGTTTCTGTTCGCGGCTTTCCAGTTCGTTAACATCCTTAAATTTAGTTTGTTTATACCTAATAATAAATATTATTAAAAGATATAACCCCTTTGGAAGGGAAGTACCTATATAAAGGAAAAATAGTGCAACAATTTGGCGCCCAATGTGGGGCCATTCAAAATCAAGAAGAGAGTTTCGCCATGGACTTATGTCCTAATGGACGAAAAAGGCATCGAGAAAGGTACATGGAATGTGAAGGACTTAAAGCCTAACATTCATTCGCCATTACCCATTCGGTGCACTACGTGCAATTTCTTTTCTTAAAAATTATCTTGTTTCTGTTCGCGGTTTTCCAGTTCGTTAACATCCTAAAATTTAGCTTGTTTATACCTAGTAATAAATATTATTATAAAAGATATAACCCCCTTGGAAGGGAAGTACCTATATAAAGGAAAAACAGTGCAACAATTTGGCGCCCAATGTGGGGCCATTATAAATCAAGAAGAGAGTTTCGCCATGGACTTATGTCCTAAAAGACGAAAAAGGCATCGAGAAAGGTACATGGAATGTGAAGGACTTAAAGTCTAACATTCATTCGCCATTACCCATTCGGTGCACTACGTGCAATTTATTTTCTTAAAAATTATCTTGTTTCTGTTCGCGGTTTTCCAGTTCGTTAACATCCTAAAATTTAGCTTGTTTATACCTAGTAATAAATATTATTATAAAAGATATAACCCCCTTGGAAGGGAAGTACCTATATAAAGGAAAAATAGTGCAACAATTTGGCGCCCAATGTGGGGCCATTCAAAATCAAAAAGAGAGTTTCGCCACGGACTTATGTCCTAATAGACGAAAAAGGCATCGAGAAAGGTACATGGAATGTGAAGGACTTAAAGCCTAACATTCATTCGCCATTACCCATTCGGTGCACTACGTGCAATTTCTTTTCTTAAAAATTATCTTGTTTCTGTTCGCGGTTTTCCAGTTCGTTAACATCCTAAAATTTAGCTTGTTTATACCTAAAAATAAATATTATTAAAACATATAACCCCCTTGGAAGGGAAGTACCTATATAAAGGAAAAGTAGTGCAACAATTTCTTCAGTTGTCAAGAGGATTTCGAGCTTTTGCTGTTAATGGTCACTTTCGTTAATGACAAACTTCTAACACCTGACGTCGGCGTCGTCGTTATTGCACCGGAGGTGCGATATGTGAAAGAATTTTAACGAATCATTTGGGACATCTGAAATTCCACGACAATAATGAAAATCATGTAAAAAATTATCAAAAGAAAAAAAAATCAAATACAAATTGAATCGTGCTTATAATAAATTACGGACGATAAATTTAGTTTTCAAAAAAAAAAGTGTATTTCGCTGAGCTGAATCTGGTTCACTTCCTAATAGTTCATAACTTGCCTTTCCTTTTGATGGATTACTTGCCGGATCTTTTAAGAGAGTGTTGTCTAGATTCGGAAGTGGCAAAATCAATCAAATGCGGACGCACGAAAGCTACGCTACAGCGGAAACTTCGTGCTATAAAGTGATATGATAACAATCGCGATCAATATCAAGTGATGTCCAAGGATTCGAAAGACCTTAAGAACTTTATTCTTAAAAACATTTAAAGAAAAATAGTGCTGGATAATTAACATTAAAGTTAGTAAATGTGTTGTTCGTCGTAGTTCTGTATATGTTCTATGTTATTGAATTCAAGCATCACACCAATCAAATTTATCCTTGCAGGCAGTAATAATGGATGACTATATCACAATTCTAGAAGACATCCGATTTGCTCCACCGACCAGCCCAGGGTTACAGAACCTTATACAATCCAACCTCAAGTTAGAAGCCATGAGAAAAAAGGAGAGCGAAGATCGAATCGTAACAGAAGGATACCCGATCTGCGTGACGATCAACGGCAGAACCGTTGATACGTTAGACAATTTGAAACCATCTACCACGGTTGAAGAAATACGAATGCGCCTCGATAACGACATACAACGCTTCACCACAAGAGAAGGGGAAGACATCTTCATAAATAGAGACACGTTGTGCCGGATTGATTTCGAGAGAGTTCAATTTAGCAAAAGGAAGCAATTTACAGTCAATCTTCCTGATCGATACCAGGTAAAAATGAACGTTAATTTAGCCGGAAAGGTTGTTGTATCGGATTGCATGAATGCTGGCAATTCTGCATCCGATTGGATAGAGATAGACATATATATAATTTAAACTTAACGATAGAATATATATTTTTAACGAAAGAGCCGGTTGGTTCTGCGAACCAACGGCGGAGTTTAGTTCAGTATATAGAAAGAATTCGAGAGGCAAAGACCTAATAAAAGGCAGTGGTTTTTTAATATTTTTCCACTATAAAAATTCTGTTGTTTTTACTTCGACGAAAGATCTTTTTACTTGGGAAGTTTCTTTTCTTTTAAAGATTTAACTGGGCTACGATACATTTGGTCCATGTCGAGCCGGGATAGTAATACCAGTGCGGGATGGTAGATAAATTAATTTAATTTTTTTTTAAATTATGTGTGTGCAAGACCTGTAGAACGAGAGAAGAAAACGACGGAGCAGCGAATCGAGAGACAATTGGAAAGGTGGTAAAAAGTCTTGCAAAAGTAAGCGGAATGGTATTAATATTGGTATTGGTAAGATTTTATTTAAAAAATCACAAAAAACGACAGACAATTACAGTCCACTGACGATAGATTTGGCATGTCTACGTGACAACCACAAAATATGCACATCGCTGCGCAAACGACAGAATAAAGTTTTTTTTCTTCTCATTTCTGCACACAGAATATGTCTAGTAAATATCCCATACGATAGACGCGACGGGTACTGTATAAGTACAAAGCGAAAGACACACACAAACGAAAGAAATAATTCCCATACACACAAACGATAAACGGACAGACGAGAGATACACAAAATTCCCCACGCAAACTCTGTTGGCAACGAGAGACAAAAAACAAACAAGTCACTTCTTGTTGTTCAACGGCAGTGCGCGGACGGATCTAAATAAACGGCAAATAATAAAAAAAAAAAAAAAACAAACAAACGAAAGACAAAATAAATTTTTTAAAGTTAAATTCTCAAATTGATTAATAATATTTAATCAATCAAAAACTATTCGAGAGACTGTGCGACGGAAAATAACACAAAACACGAGAGAGGCACCAGCCACATTTAATTAAAAAAAAAATATTTTTTTTTTGGAAATTCAACAGCGATAGACATCGATTATGGGTGAGGAGGGCGAAAACCACGAATATCTCTTCGACAAGGGGATTCGATCAATAGGAAGGATTCTGACGTACATCAAGTCAGATGAATTCCAAGAGGCAACGATAGAGGCTGTAGAAGTCAGGATGGAGCCGCTACAGGTGTCTTGGGACATGGTCCAACAGAGCGAAAGAACCATTGTTGGTAAGAGAGACCTCCTTGTAAACCTGGAGACGGAGAGAAAGGCAGCAGCGGTCGAAGACGACTATTTCGCCGCAGCCACGGCCTTACGTCAAAAGAAAACACGATTGATACCGACAGCAACCATTGGAGAGAAGGAAGCCCAGCCCATCGCCGTACAAGTGAATCTCCCATTCTCACAACACGACTTGAACAACACCTGGGGGGTCTTCGATGGGAGTTTCACGAAGTGGCAAGGCTTCCGGGATAGATTCATGGCTGCGGTTCATGAAAACGACAAGATTTCTCCGGCATACAAGTTTGCCTATTTGAAACGGTCACTGACAGGACGAGCTCTGAGCACATTGGGTGAGTGGCAACTCACAGATCAAAACTACTTCGACTCCTGGAAAAAACTTGCATTTTCTGTGTAGTTTCGTATTGTCTTTGCTAATTTCAATGAATAAATTCTTTGTTTTTATATTTTTCTTGTGTCTTCTGATTTCAGATCAATTCAATACGAGAAATAGTTGTTGCTGCAGTGTTAAATTGTTTTCCCGAGACTCCGCTGCCCAGTTAGCGTAAGCAGTAGGTAAGTGCATACGCCTATGTTCATATGCATTGTTCGTTTTGTTTACCTTTGTTGTTTTTTTTTTTCTTTAGGTACGTTTGCCGATGGGTGGGTGCTGCACTGACTGGATTGAATTCCTTATCAATCAGTTGATCGGATAAGTAAATAATGTATATTGATTTATAAATAATTTAATGGTTTATTTTTCTTTTCTTTCCAGATGCTATCTCTTTAGTTTTTAAGATGATTAGGTTTAAGTTAGTCATAAGTGATTGTATTTTATGTTCCTTTGTATATATAAGTATGTAAAACAAACTTGTAATATGTTCATTTAGTTTATTTTATTAAAATTCATTGTGTTACAAATTGGTTTGGATTATTCAATTGATTTGATGCTTCTTATGTTGCTGATTGGCTTGAGGTTTTTGGTGGTTCAACAAGTGAAAAAAGAGAAGAAGATTATTTCAAGCTGGCAACGTCGTGGGGCGTTAGGGGGCGTTAGAAAAAATTCATGAAAGCTCAAGCAAGCTAGTGGGAATAATCTCTGTGAAGGAGCACGCGCTTCAACTTCTCTGTCAAGTAGAACAGAGTCTCCATCAACAGAAAAATTTTTCAGTGAGCCTTCGCAGTACAGAAGTTCTACCACATTTTCAAGGTATAGAGCAGGGCATGTTATAATAACAAAACCACTTCGTGGATACTGCCCAACAGTGGACACAGAACACAGCTACGCCGAGGAACAAATTGAACCTGATGCCCAAACAAATTGCACCACCTATGGTTCCATAAATGACCTTCTTTCTGATACTGAATATTCATAATAAAATAAAAGTTAATGTTTTTTTATTGACCTTAATAAAGTCTTTTAATACTTTTCGTATTACTTGACAAGTCTCTATTATTAAAATGCTCAAAGTGCATTTCGAGATGCGTGTGGGAGTACTTTAGATCTGTATAGCTTCTCCCACACGCAGAAAAGAAAATAATTAACCGAGTGCTTTTTTCCATGGGTTAAAAAAAGATGTGATAAAAACAGCGTAGTCTTATATAAAAATTACGTAGTTAATGTCGTTAAAAACAGTGTAGTCTACTCGGTTATATGGAATTGGTTAAAATTACCAACTTATAAAGGTTATCTAAACCGATCCTATTATTTATATTAACCAATAACCTCGGGTAAGGTAAAAAAACGCATTTTATACGAGTTACTTGGTAATTTTAGACGACTACAATAATTTAATTTAGCATATGTCATAGATAATATTAAACAACTTACTAGATCACTAAACAAATCGATTAAAATAACCCACTGGTGTTATTTAATTTTACTACTTAAACAAATTAATATAACCGAGTTAGGACGGTTACAATAACAAACTCGTTATTTGATTTTTTTGAGTGAATTTTTCATCAATTTTCCCATGATATTCAACCGTTTGTAAGTTTTAAAGTAACCGTTCAGTGTTTAAATTTAAACTTGTAAGACTGCCAACCGTTTTCAATTTAGACACGAACGTGCGTATGAGATATACTCTACATATTTAACCCTTTAAATGTGCTAACTTAACCGAGCAGTCGCAGTCGGTTAAATACCCTCTACATACTTAACCCTTATAGTGTGACTTTCTCAGGTTTTGGATGTGTTTTAATTATTGAATTGAGTTTTGAGAAGATTTATGCGATTTATAGAAAGTGAGAATTAAGTTTAAGAGAAACGTTTTAAACGATAAACATTTTGGTCCTTCGAGCCGGATATGAACCAGCGACTTATGGATCTACAGTCCACGTTTGAAGGTAAGTCATTCATATTCTTTTATATGCTTTTTTTTAAATTTGTTGCTTTGTTGTTGTTCAATAAACATCTTTAATTTGGAACAAAAATACCTATCAAAAGATTAATTAAATAATAATAACACATTGCATTTAACCGAGTGACTATTGTATTGTAACCGGGTGACTATTGTATTGTAACCGAGTAAATATGTAAAAATTTAACCGAGTTGGTTAGTTTAGTTAATCTTTTGATTGGTTTATTGTAACCTGTGACGAAGCGTCGCAATTTAATTTACTACCCCACTTCCAAACCACCGCATCCAAAAACACTGTACGTGTTTCCTTTTTTTTATATACCCACACGCCATCAAATTGCACAATGAAATTTCATTCCAAGGCCAAATACTGTTTACTTCTTCATGCCTTATCACTTGGTGTGCATTTCCTTATGGGGAAATACATTGGTAATCCCCATCCGATTTCTTGTATGCAATATTGTCACTGCCTTACAACTCGCAGTTAGTTGTAGTAGAAAAATCTATGAATAGAAGTGAATTAATCACTATAATTCAGAAAAAGATTTACGGGCTTTTATGCTTCCAACGTACTATTGCTTTTTCTCTTCCACACGAAAGATATTCTTTCTCTGCTTTGACTTACTTAGATTTCCAAGGTAACTACATTGTTGCGGTTTGTTTTGCCGGGCGTGTACGTTTTCCTTACCTGCGGATCTATTCGTTACGGTTTGTTTTGCCGAGCGTTTAGATTTACCAAGATTTCCAAGGCAACTACATTGTTGCCAAACAAAACGACCATTTATAAAAGAAAGCCCGTATCACGACCACAGACTTTTGTTACGAAGTCCGCCGCCGCCGACAGAGTGTTTTGCCTCTAAGTAGACGCATACATTTCCTACGAAGTCCGCCAACGCCGATAAATTGCTCTGCCGTGCTAAACAACGCAGGCACTTCCCACGCAGTCCGCCGCCGCCGCCGATAAATTGTTCTGCCTACCACCCGACGCAGACATCTGCTACGAAATCCGCCGCCGCCGACAGAGTGCCCTGCCTAACGCAGATAGACATTCGCCGCTGCCAAACAGAGGAAACCAATGCCATAATATAATACCGTGTATGGACCCGAAGGAACATCGTCGCTACCCCAGAGAAGATCAGCCATTCCGAGGACCAGCATCAGAAACCGACTATGGTCAAGACATCTTTCAACCTCATTTTGTGAAAATCATAATAAAATTGTTAAACTTGTAAATTATAACCTGAGAGACGTTGTAAAAATAAATTTAAGCTTACTTATAAATTACCCAACCGTCTCTTCGTTGTCATTTACTAAAGAAGTTGGACCGCCGAAGCCCAAGTCTTACGAAGCTTCCTTGGGTAGACCCTGGACACCCTGAGTATACCCCAGCCTCGCAAAAGAAGCATCACAATATTTAACCCTTTAAATGTGCTAACTTAACCGAGCAGTCGGTTAAATATCCTCTACATACTTAACCCTTCTAGTGTGCTACTTTAACCGAGTAGTCGGTTACTTTCTACTGCTCTGTGACACACAGTGAAAGGATCGTGTTTAAAGTATGATTTTGTGAAATTTAAAATAATATCGTGTTAGTGAAATAAAAATCAAACAAAAAAACAACAAACAATTTAAAGTGAAAAAACCATTTAAAGTGAGAATTGATTTGAAAGTTAGGACATTCTCTATTAAATCGATAAAGAATTTCCTCACTTTCAAATCAATTCTCACTTTCGTCAAAGATGGAAGAAGTGGCATGTTTGTTAAAACAGTGGGGATTAGAGGAATATATCCCCACGTTTGAAGGTAAGTCATTCCTATTCTTTTATATGCTTTTTTTTAATTTTGTTGCTTTGTTGTCGAATTTGGACTTAAACTATAAATTTTTCTCTATTTTAATTATTGATAAAATGGATCGCAGACAGCGAACAGATGCGCCGATAAGGCAAACTGAAGAAGCTTCCACGAGTTCTGGAAAACCAAACAGGAGTGAAGCTGGGCAAAAGACGCGCCCAGCGCGATGCCCGAAGGCTCTCAGCCTTCAACGAAAAGAAGGCAGAGAGAAGTACCTGGTCCAACCAGGTTGAAGTAGATGAGAATAGTCAGGACGCTTTCTCGAGTTCGGAACCCGAAGTCTACTTACAGGCCTAAAGCTAAAGATCAAAAGGCCACAGTAGAGACGCCGCCACAAGATGGAATCCTTTATGAAGGACTATTCTCTGGTGGAAAGCCTGTTGTTGAGCAGAATACTCACAACATGGAATTCTCTACATTTCCGTTACTAGTCGAACAGACATACGATGCCATGGAGAAGACCGATGGCAGGTTGCGAAGACGCATGCCTTTCTGCATGTACCAGCACTATATGACGGAGATCCTCACAGCGTATTTAATACGCCACTCAAAAGACGAAAACGAAGACCAGCGTTTCTCGGGTGAGTCTGACCCGTATCGGATAATAAACGCAGAACGTCTTAGAATGCCATTGATATTCGAGGAATACATGTCCGGCATTCATACTAAGCGCACGTTACATTGATAAACATCTTTAATTTGGAACAAAAATACTTATCAAAAGATTAATTAAATAATAATAACACATTCCATTTAACCGAGTGACTATTGTATTGTAACCGAGTAAATATGTAAAAATTTAACCGAGGTGGTTAGTTTAGTTAATCTTTTGGTTGGTTTATTGTAACCTTGAAAAGTGTGTCAGTAAATAGACCAATGTTTTTATTTTCACAAAAAAAAAAAAAATAATCAACAACGCCATACGATAGAGGATACACAAAAGTAAATGCCTCGAACTTCATTTTCTTTCTTTTTTTTTTCTTAAATTTTTCCAGATTCAAAAGGACTTCCAGTTCCCCTATCCGGATACCTATAATTGTTGCGCAACGCAACATGAGTCAAATTTAAAATCATCATCAGTCATTGCCCGCCGCACTATACCTACCGCAACATAAACACAGGAACCATTTGACCTAATAAAAGAATGAATTCCAATCTAACACCGACACCGCCAGTATCATATACCCACTTGTAAACAAAGAAAAGCATCTAATGGATCGATCGTTTAGGAATGCGATCAGGTCGATTACCAATATGATTCATGGAGCCAATAATCATATTCCTTCGACGACGTTCCCTACGACTCCCATATAAAGAATAGCGAAGAACAAATAATAATCAATCACGATGTCAAAGCTCCAATTGGTATGTGCGATCATCGGCACTTTCGGCGGTGCCTATTGTATTAACGAACTATGGAAAGCAAAAACATGGTACAAGCTGCTAGATACCGTGGGTATCTACAACATTCTTGACTGGTGGTAATGGTGCGGCAGGGCGGCGAAAGCAAATAGTGAACTGGACTGGCGACCTTTGAAGAATTGGAAGACCAGTTGTATTCCGACCACAGCAGAGAGCAAATTGTAAAGTGAAAGAAATAAAAATATTCATAGATGTAACCAAGTATTTTTTGGTGTACCGAGTTTTATTTAAGCAAGTTGCCAGGCGCAACAATAATGGACTTATGGAAACTTTCCCAAATATAAAAACGAAGTTGTATCAAATAGCCAAGAAGCGATCAGTCAAGGACAAGTGCATCCAAAACTTGTTGGCCCTTGAAAATAGTAAGTAAAATCACCTTTATTTTGATAAATAGGTAACCTCTCAAATTTCAAAATAGACTATCAACATTTTTTTACTTTTTATAGCTTCTGAGGACACCAGCAACCTCGCTGCTTTCCTCCTCATTCCATCGCTGCTCTCCGTGAGCACCATACGATTGAAGGGCAGCTCAAAAAAAGTTTGGCGGCCTTCGAAATCAAGAAATGAGGGAGGCCTTTATAACCCATATTACATCGGATGCTGGCATCAGCGAGGCAATACAAAGCAGGAAAAAAACTGGAAGGGTATAATCTCACCCTCCAACCTTTTATTTTGGCAGATACAATCCTATTTTGTTATAGTTAATGAAAATAAATACTTACTTCCTTCCATAGTGGAAGCAGTAGATACTTGCTTAAAACTAATTTTTATACTCAATGCTAAATATGCAGAGGAGAGTAATATGTACCTGGATGTTAATTCAAAAAGGCTTTTATAAAATTAAAACCCGATTTGATTCAACATTCACTTCCACTTCCACTCTCCTCTCGGAACTCGGCTTGCCGGAGAACTAGTTATTTTCCACTTTCCGTTCCTGTCATAGAAAATGACACTTTTTATCCTTGAATTGATATTAAGTCCTTTTTGTCATAGCGAATGACACTTTTAATCCTTGAATGAATATTAAGTCCTTTTTGTCATAGTAAAATGAGTCACCCTACTCAAAACAAGGGCAAATAAAGATAATAAATTGTGCACGATTCCTGAAATGGAGCTAGAAGGAATCATACTCCTAACCGAGTTTCACAATGAAGTCAGAAGTAAGTTACACCATCCTAATATCACGGTGTTCCTGTATACCGATAGTAAAGTAGCCCTTAGTTGGGTACGTAATAGCAACACTACCAACAACAAATTTGTTACTAAAAGAGTTGTTGGAGATAAGTCAAATAATAATAAGTAGTCTCTTTGCTGCAAAATCAATTCAAATCAATATGTCGGTCCTAACTGTTAATTTAATACTTCTACTGATTACCTCATTATCTCATATATGTTATGGATTAGTAGGATATGATTGTTCTGACAAGAAGGCAAACATCACGACTTTATCGTTGACAGATATCAAGCCATGCATAATTCCGGATCATAACGTGACCACGATTTCTTCCACGATCCAATTAATTCAAGTCCGGTCAACGTCATAAGTTGTTTAACAGAGTTAACACATACTGTTACGATGTGTACACTGAAAAAAATATTGTACATAAAATCTATGAACAGCGTTCTTAGAACCAAAATGGCAAATTTTTCCCGAAAATGTATGAAAAAACGGTCATAAAATTCATGTATGGGTGTTGTTTTTATGAATCTCCATTCTCCATCCCTATCTTATGTATTCATTCCTACGATTTATGTATGAATTACCTACCAATAAGTCTGAAAAATAAGGCCTCTTTCACATGCATGCATTAATAAGTGAAATGAAATAGAAAAGGAAATAACAAATAAGTACGGCGCGACGCGCATGAGCAGAAAGATTCTTATTTGGAAAATGTAATTAAAGCTGAAATGTACACAAAAATTATAATTATGTATGTATGTACAATTTATATTGTACCTATGTGTGTACAATGTGTTTTTTTCGTGTTCGTAAGAAACTGTCCATAGTGTTTTTTCGCCGTGATTTCCATAAGCATTTCGTTGACGTGTTGGAGAATTGCATAACACAGAAAAAGGAAGGATTATTTCCTTTTTCACGAATCCAATTGTGGACTCCATGTGAATGGAGCCTTAAAGATTCGAGAAATCAAAAATGCCATTTTACTTTTCTCTTCTTAAAATATGTAAATCGTACAGCAAAATATGTAAGGCCTCTTATTAATTATGAAAAAAAATCATGCGTGAAAGGAATTCTTCAGAAAATCAAACCCTTAATCATATAATATCTGTATAGCTTCATATTTTCTATGAATTTGATCAACAAATTTGTTTGAACAGGATTATGAGAAGAATATACAATTTACTTTATAAAAATTAAAGTTTTTTTTTTTAAGAAAATACATAACTATGTTATCTCTGGTACAATATTGGAAATGAGTTACATTTATTAGTTTTTAAATCCAGTCTCAGTAAAAATAAATACGATCTGTCCGTCTGATTAATAGCAGTTGCCTTCACTTTGGTAAATGTAGTGTATTATAGCCACTAAGGTATATGCAAAAACCAATGCGAATACCTACATAGAAACATCCATCTCTTTTTTCTTTCTATTTTCATCATCACTACATTTTCAATTTGATTCACCATCTAAACAGGGCCTTAGATACGAAAAAATTAATGTTTCTGAACAGGCCAAATTCACTGTGGTGAGTTTAGAATTTTTGTGAGGATTATGTATCTCATACAAAGAACGTAAGAACGCATACATAAAACGTAAGATAGCATACATACATTCATATGTTCCAGACTTAAACTACATGAATAGAACATGGAGTGTAGAACATAGTCATACATGATTTTCATGAATATGTGCATATTTTGCATGTATTATTATAAAAGTACCGTTTATTTTAGGACGCGCTTTCGTATTCTTTCCACATTTTTCTCATTTACCGTTTTATTCGTGATTTTGCTTGTTCAGCAATACAGACGGTCTCGTTGCAGTAGCATTTCATTTGGTCACGAGTTTTTTGAGTGTTTGGTAGTTTGGTTATCGTTTATTAAAAGTGAAATAAAATAAAATTAAATTAAAAGGAAAAAGCAATGGTTAACAAGAAGAGCCAACAACATAGATATTCGATAAGTGGAACAACCCTCAACTCCTCCCGAGCCTGGGGTCGAACGAATAGTTTATAAAATAGTTCAAGAAACAGCAACTATGTCAAATGAGTCGCAGTCCCAGTTGGAAATTAAAGAACTTCTAAAAAGTTGGAATCTTGGACACCTATCAGATATGTTTAATAGTAAGTCAAACATTTTTTTCTCAATTATCAATTATAGTCTAGTTAGTCTTAGTAGTTCCTTTTCTAAAAAAATTTAAATTAAAAAAAAAAATGATTTTCTATCTGTTTTACGCGTTATATTATAAATATGATAACAATTGCCAAAAAGGCTTTCCTTGGGATAATTAAATAAACGGGAGGCCTTAAAAATTTTGCGATTTTTCGATCCGGTATTGTAAGAACAATACCTACATTCACATAAATTTGATTTATTATAATCTTCATAAATTTTTCAATAGTTCTTGTTCAGTATATGAGATATGAGATATTACTTAAAAATTGCTATGTAAAGAACAAGAAAATAATATTTTTCCCCATGCACATTGACCTGTGTTATTGATGTCTTGTAGCACAAACACATGTGTTTTCATGTAGCACATCAATTTTTAGTAGAATTTCGATTATATAATTAATTTTTAATAGCATATGCTGAAACAAACTGAATGACGTATTGATTTTTCAACAGCTGAGCGAATAACGGTTGAAGTCCTTAAAATTCTAAAGGAAAAACATTTTCCTTTGCTTTTCAAAAACAGTTCAGTTGGAGATCTGGCAATTTTTGAACATAAGCTAATGGAGTGGAGATCCTCTCTAGGTATCGGAGAGCAGCAAATTGATATGTTTACCTTGCGGGAAAATTCATACAGCCCATCATTTTCATCGTCGCCAACGTCTTCAATAAGAGAAGATCCATCTGTGCCTGCTACATCTCTTTCTCTAATTTTAAAAAACTCTCCAAAGGCGAGAGAAATTGAATGAAAAATGAAATTCCATAGTTACGTCTGAGACGTCACCCAAAACCACTATCCCGTTACCCCACATAATCCCCTTTGCTTAACGGCTTTTCCCAGTTCCACAACGGCTTCCCACGCCATTTTTGCTGAACATGCAAAACGTGTCGAGAACACCTTTATTTTGCTGTTCATCCTAACGCACAACAAAATACTCATATTTCACTAACGACAACGAAATATGAATATTTTGTCAACAAGTGCATTCCTTTCCCTTTCCCAAATACAGGAATACAGAGGTTACCTCAGGTACAATATGATTTGTAAAAGTCAGTTCTAATTTTCATCTGGTTCTAGGAGTGCAGCCTTTGCTTTGGACAGCGGCTTCTAGTTCTAGTTTAATATAATAATAATTAATAACGTGTTACCAACCTGTACTATATACATATATAAGTAACGAATAAATAAAGAAAAATAATAATAAAAAAAACAAGAAAAACAACTTTGTTGTTTTTTTTAAACCCGCTCGGAACTCTGGACACGTAAATCCATGCTTTTTTATTTAAAAAATTTGTTTTTTGAAACATAATGGCTGTATGTGTTTGGGGATTTCCAATCAAATCCCGGTAACTAAGTAATTCCTTTTTCTGAGCTGCGGTGAGCTGGCAGATAATGGATTGAGGTACCGATAGATAGGCTCATTTCTGTAAACTAAAAGTTCCTAAGCTTACCTTCCTTTGAATTCCAACTCAGAAATATTTTTTTAAGTAATTTTTTATAATTATTCATCAAACTACTAACCTTCTCATAAATTAAGTTTTTATTCTAGAAAATCCTTAGATAAAGTTTAGTTAATCTTTGCCCTTAGTTTAAGATTTAATGTTTTTTTTTATGGATAGTGCTGCAGTAAAATTATTTTGGTGTCTCCACGGGTATTTGATACCAACACAAAAAGGCAGCCGAAAAGATAACTCTGGCAAGAGTAGCACTGTTAGATTTACTATTAAAAGCTCTCAAGAGGCTTTCCTATTTATTGGGTCAAGCGTTCAAGAACTCGATGACCATGTAACATTTTTGAAAAGCAAGTCAGAAAATATAAAACCATTTATACTTGCCGTTTGGGATAAGGATTTTGAACATTTTTTGAGCTACTACGTTTACCTTGATGGCATTAAATTCATGTTTTCAAATTTTTTGAGAGCACTTGATATATGTTTCAAGTGCTTCAACTAATTTAATTTGGAGTATCCGTTAGCGTGCTCACAATTATGGACATTTATTGAGTACTACTTCTACGAACTCAACGTTTCTAAAACAAAATCCCCTAAAATGTTTTTACTCATAAAAGCGTTAAGGAAAAGGTGATCAATTTTTAATTTAAATATGGATTAATTTTTCATGCCAACTTCTTGAAAATATTTTTTCACTTCAAGATTATGGGCTTTTAATTATTATTTTGTTTATGAGACAATTTGTTGTAATATTAAAATGCATGCATATATGTTCTATAACTTCTTCTTAAAAGCTTAAGAACAAGTTGAAAGGACTACGATTTTTGTTTTTTTTTTTATCCTTAAGTAAATCTCAGTGTTATTCGAAACAATGTTAGTTCGAAACAATCCTAAAACAGAATCCTTGCAAACATTATTGAGTAATAATGGACAATTACTTTTATGAAACGTTTATGTGTATAAATTACCAGTCATAAGCTCAATGTTTTCATTGCTGAACACTTGTTTTTTTTTTAGTAAAACAACTTCTAATAAAATTACCATTTAAAATACAAATTTAATTCTTTTGTTTTTCTTTTCATTATAACAGCGCTCTAACTCAAGATGACGGAGTTGCAGATTCAGAAGTCGGCCTCTTACCTCTGGATGTATATAATTAAGTCTTATTTATATTGATTTTAATGTTGTGTTTTTATTATAAATATTTTCATAAATATTTAGTCATAAAACTTAAACGTTTTATGACAAGGTATTCAGAAAAATAATGACTGATTCATAATTTCATTAAAGCAGCACATAGTTTTAAGGAATGCAGTCATAAAATCTAGGGACAGTTTTGGGTTTTATGTAGAGGATTCATAAATTTCATGAAAAATGCATGCGTTTTATGAATAGGTATTCATAAAAATAAAGATCGATTCATATTTTTCATGAACGCTGTACATAGTTTTTAGGAATAGATTCATAAGATCTAGGGACAGAATTTTGGGTTTTATGTATAGATTCATATTTTTCATGAATACTGTACACAGTTTTTAGGAATGCATTCATAAAATCAAGGAATATATTCATAAGTTCTATGAATAGCAACTGCATAAAAATCCCATTACATGATCTTAATTCATGCAACTTAAGTATGCAAACATTGGATTTATGAATATCAAATACCTACATTTTATGAATGAATCATAAATCACAGGACTCGTTCATACTCGTATGAATGAATTCACACAATAATACCTAGATCACATGAACGTGATGTTTAGCTCGTTTTTTATGTATTTATACATGAAAAATAGGTAATAATTCATGATAATCATGTACCTTTTTGGTTCAGTGTACGTTCTGGGGTTCAAAACCGCAAGATGTATCACTATATAGTGAGATTCTTGTGCTGTCATCAGAAGAATATCTCTCTATAGTTAATACAGGCAAATTCAGTCCATACACAGGTTTGTATATCGAAGGGATCACACATAATCGGCTAATCAGTAAGAGTTTTACTACCTTCGGTTCAATTAATGATGGATCTTGTAGATCGGGAGGTACCTTAGTCACGAAGGAGCGTAAATATAAGTCAGCGGTAAAAACAACAGAAATTAATATGTTAATTGGAAAATACATTGGACTCGTTGACATAGATAGGTCAGATCTTAAATTATCTGATGGACAAATATGCAATTTTTTGATGAAGAAATGCTTCTCACCAACAACAGGATGGCATTATTGGGCCACATTGCTTGATGGAACCATGTGTGATGACGAGAAGCCCTTTAGTCTCCTATATGAGGATCTTGCCTCAAAAATAATTGGCAACAGAAGGACAACGGAGGTAATGACGTATTTATTTACTAAGCAGGGTTCTGAATTTGCTCTGACAATCAAACATGAGGAAATTTTCTGCGACTACTTAACACTATTTCAAACAGAGCATCCCAAATTATTAATACTGGACAACAAATCGTGGGAAAATATCAAGCTAAAACATACCCCATTAAAAAGCTCAGGAATCGATATCATGACTTATACTAATACAAAACTTGTCTACATAATGAAACATACTAAAGATCAAGTTGATAATTTGTATAAGACCCTTGTCCAAGAAAGGTGTGAAGTGGAACAGACTGTTCTTAGTCATCTGACCCTTGCTTTTTTGTCACCTGAAGATTTCGCCTATGATTATTTCAAAGGACCCGATTACACAGCCCTAATTCGAGGTGAAGTATGTAGTCCACTTGATACAATTTAAAGCTGTATCTGTGTCTGCTCAATTAATCAATGGGTCTTGTACACACGAACTTCCCGTGTCATACAATGGAGTACAACGATACATCAAGCCAAGGACACGTATATTAGTTGACGTTGCGACATCAGTCGAATGTAACCCGATGCTTCCAGTAATGTACCAACTGGCAGGAGTATGGTACGTCTTGTTTCACTCGTTACACAGAACCATCACTCCATCTTATATAAGCCCTTTAGCTTATTCAAAGTAGGAGTTCCAGAAAATTTAAGATCTTGTCTCTACCGGCATATATACACTTAAGGAATTACAGGGCTTCCAAAGATCACTTCTTGTACCAGATGAAGGCAAAACAATCATCTCATCTCTAGCAAAAGATGCAGTTTCTTGGGAAAATGGCCATGCACAGGTCATCGTGTCAAATGCTTTCACTCCAACAGATTTTGAAGTGATTAAGACAAAAGTAGGAGGAATTTTCGAGAGATTTTACTCTAAGTTTTAGGTAGTTTCGGATCGTTTATATTCGGAATGTTCATTTGCCTTCGAGAATTATCATGTTCTTATTGAACATTATAATTAATATTTTTAAATTACGCTATGAGAACAGACCATTAAGTGATCTGATTTTTATCTGGTGGGATAGAATGCTAGATTTCATCTAGGTTCGCAGGGCTCATATGCAGAGGGCGGAAGCGGTGAATTTGGAAGACGTGTATGTTCACGAAAGGAGTCCAAATGATTTATTACAACTCGACGAAGAAAGTCGTCTTTAGTATCTTTCTCTAATTGATTGAAATTAAGATTAACATTAAGATCAGGATTCAGATCAAGATCAGGATACTAAGTCTGCAGACAATACTAAGACGACATCAATACAACCTCAAAACAGTGGACAAAATAACAAGGACATCAACTAACGGGAAACTAAAACCAAATAGGAAATGACAAACACAGTAAGTATTAGACTATAATTTCGTTGTCTGTATATTCTGAAACAAATTGTTCTTTTTTCTTTCTGCAGGTGCCCGCAACAAAGTTTGGTCGCGAGCAAGTCGCATATTCCTGCCTAAAACTAACACGTATGTTAACGAAGAGCGAAAAACCCTCCTAACCCCAAGGAACAAACACACACACACACCACAAAATGCAGACTCGTGAACATCCAATATTATCCAATATTTCACCATAGATGGGGACTCCACGTTATACCAAATAACGTGATTTATGACTCTTCTCAGGTAAGAAGTTTATAGAATGGTTAAATTAAAAGGAAAATTAGTTGATGGTTCGTCAGTAGTTGTGAATAAGTTTGAAAATGAGAATATTTTAGTGCCGAACTGTATTAGTACAGTGAAAGACGTTAAATGTGTAGGTAGTGTTAGTGATTGTGATGGAGAACCTTAGAAAAAAGATTCAAGGAACATTGTGCCGACATTAGAGGTTTTCGGTCAGCCAACTTTTGATCGAATTATTTACCCATCGGAATGGTGATAAAGTATTCTGTTTGTCAGCCACCACCACAATTCAATTATAAGATCATTAACCGTGGCAATACTAGTAGGTTATATGTAGACAATAGCCAAGTTCACCGTGAACTTATGGAGCTATTAAGGAGCACCAACGATGTTGAGGCGCACTCCTTCACTCTGAAGGAGGACCGTACTTCTAATATTGTCCTGAGGGGACTCACCCTAGACTTCTCAGAAGCGGAAATCTTGACGGAATTAAGGGAAAAAATCCCTTATGTTGACAAGGTAACAGTCTTTGAAAACATCCGTTCTAAGGCTGCCAAAATAAGGTACAATCTCTTCTTAGTTAAACTTAAACCGGGTACTAAGCCCGATGAACTATTAAAAATCAGATACTTATTTAACACGCGTGTCTATTGGGAGAAACCCAGGGGCAACAATGGCGCACTCCAATGTCGACGGTGTCAGCAATTAGGTCATCTGGCCAAAAACTGTGCAAGCACATACAAGTGCGTAAAATCATTGAATCCACATGAGCCGGGTTGCTGCACCGTTCTTAGACATGATGGTAGCGCAGCCAAATGCGTCAACTGCGGGGAGGACCATCCTGCAAACTTCAAGGGCTGTTCTTCATATAAAAAATATGAAGCGAAACGTAAGCAAAAGCCACTTGTAGCGAAAGAAAAAAAGTTTGCGGAAGAGGCCTTCTCCAAAGCTGTCGCAAGCGGTAACACTGTTGTCCCTGGGATATCCTACGCGAGCCATCTTCGAACGCTCCCGCCTCAGGGTCAATCCTCTCTCGGTAGCTTCGTGCCTGCAAAAACTTCCAGCAACCCAGCCAGTTCAAGCGTCATAAACGATTTCGTTAACCTATCCAAAGATCCTTTGGAATAAAGATGAACCAGCTCATTTAAAAAATTGAGCATTTTATGAATAACTTAGGAAGCCACCAGTCGCTGACAACATTTTATACGAAACAAAAAACTTTCAATCATCTCTTATCCCAGCAATTTTCGTGACAATTAAACTGAGGTGTAATAACTCCACTTACTCGGTTCAGTTTACTTTCCTACGAAATGCTTGCCGACACTGCTAACAACGGAACTCAACAAAATCGAATCGCTTGCTACATCCTTCGACGGGCTCATAATTGGCGGAGACCTTAATGTTAGAAGTCCTAACTGGGGAGACAGCTGGCAGAATTTTAACGGAAACACTCTTATCAACTGGCTACATTCGGCCGCTCCTTCACTCATCAATAGAACTTCGGAAACCCCTACTTTTCCTAGAGGACCATCGTTCCTGGACCACTTCCTAGTCTCTAACCACCTCAATCCAAACTATTCAGTCGAAGCTCTTTCTACGTTCACCGAACATTGCCCGTTGCTGTTAATAATAAACATGAATGAATCCGACATATGCTACACGAGATCCTTCAAAAACACGGATTGGAATCTTTTTAAAGAGGATCTAGACTCCTCACTAATAAAAGTTATGCCTCCACTTCAACGCTGTCTGATTCAGAAATAGACGATCATATCACTCAATTCAACTCAACTGTATTAGCCTGTCTAGATAATAGCTCAACAAGAACTCTCCTCTCTTTCAAAAAGTACATATAGCAATAACCCGCCTGATATCGAAAATCTTTTCAAGATAGAACACCGGTGGCAGATGAAACTGAAAAGCCTTTTCCACAGATCTTTTAATAGGGTGTCAGATCAATACAAATAACTTTCAAACAGGATTTCCCTGTTGAATACCATCATAAAGGATAAAGTTAACCTGTGGCTAAATAAACAAATTAGCGATAGGCTGAAGAAAATAAATCCGGGGACCAAAGCTTTCAAAGAAGTTTTCAGAGTGTTAGGGGAATAAAAAAAGAGCCTTATGTAATAAAGTCATTAATAACATAGAAATAACTAACGAAGCGGACAGTCAAAAGTTGTGTTCAGTGATTATCACTGAAGCAAAAAACAGTAGGAAAGGAGGGACTACTTTCACCCATCAATAAAGGAGACGTTCCACTGGAGACGTACCACGTAGACCACTAGAGCCCAATGGAAAACACAAAGAAGCAGTACAACCATCTGTTTGTGGTTGTTGATGCGTTTTCCAAGTTTGTTTGGCTTCATCCAACAAAAGGAACCGGGTCGGACGAAGTGATTGCAAAGATGGAGAGGCAGGCGACGCCGACGGTTGAATTACGAATATCCTTTATAGTTTTTTTTTAGGTCTTCTGTCACAGGTAACGTACCTGGAGTCAGCGACCGTTTATCCTGAGGGAATCATTTTGTAGCGGCTGAACACAGCCACAAATAAAGTGCTGCCTACAGTCCACTACCGTCGTGTGGAATGTAAGTACTACTCTAATGAAAATGGAACGTAAGGAGTAGTACTACTCTAAAGAAAATGGAACGTATTGCAAAATTAACGAATGGAATGTAAAAGTCGGCCATTCTGATTTCTTGTGTCGAGCCGATTAAAAGTTGCAAAAGTCTAAATTGTTTTTTCCTTTAGTCATTAGTAATATAAGTTAATTAAATAATAAAGTTATTTATAGAAACGCTTAAAATAAAGCTTTTAATTGTGGTCACACACTGAGGCCACACATTTCGTGCGTCGATTACAATACGACCGTTTAAGTGCCCTTTTTGCGTTGTAGGATGATTATTGTTGAACGTCTTAGTATGCTGATTGGAGCGGATTTTCATTGGACGGTTTTCACTGGGAAACAACGTAAAATTTCGGATAACCTTAGAGCTATAGAAACTGATTTTTGGATGGACGCTACAAGGATTACCTTCAACAGCTGACAGTGATTCGTCTGGTGTGGAGAATTCGAGCAGTCTTGTAACAATGGTTGGCAATGTGGCTAGTGATCGGTAATTAACAGCTATGTGGTCTTTATGAAATTAATAACTTTTAAATACATCAAAGACGTGGGGAGTCGCTACGAAGCATCTTTACCTTGGATAGATTCTGACATGGCTGTGGAAAATAATCTGTCTGAAAATAATCGTTTAAGATTTCTCACTAAACGTCTGTCTAGGGATCCAATGAAGTTGAAGGAAAAACAATCTATTAGTAGACCAATTCGATCAAAATCTCCTTTACCCAAGGAAAGAACTCTTAATCATATAAGAGATAAGGAATCCAAATTAGAAACTTATAACAAAGAATCTACTATTGACCAATCTAAGCCGTTCTGGACCAACTTCAAATGGGATAAGAACATAGAGAAGAATAAGCTAAGGAGCGATACCCCATTAACAAGTAAATTAGAGACAATCAGCGAAGAAAAATCGATAATACCGAATAATCCATATCCTAGAAATGTAAACGTTCAGTTTATAATTTGACCATCCATCCATTGTTCATACTGTAGAGAGGGATGAAAACCCGATCCCTCGGTTAGGCATATAGGATAGTGATACTGCAGAGAATACATTTGTATGGGTATTCGCAGCTCGACTGAGTGAAGTTGGTGGTTGAGTTCAACTACGGATTCATTCCATATCAACGGTTACGGGAGCTCGGTCGAGTTTCGCGAGATTGATCCTAAGAAATGGTTTGCAGAGTTAAATTAATATAGTGTCGGTTAACAATTATCAGAAGTGGGATTCCTATCCAAAATTACGGTATTATTGAAAAGTGAGATCAGAGTGCACGTGCGTCTGAGGAACCATCATGTAGTGCAGGTTCAGGGTCAATGCGATTGGGAAGTGAGGAGCTGAAAAGAATTGTTCCCATTTTCAACCCTTCGCGTCGTGAAGGCTTGCGCGCAAAAGAATGGGTTGAAATGTTAGATAACTTAAGTTACATTTACGAATGGGACGATAGGGCTACGCTGTTCTATGCATCCTTGCGGTAAGAGGAAGCGGCTGTGAACTGGTTCACAGCCCAGCGGGGACAAATCACTAGTTGGACTCAATTTAAAGCCAGGCCATTACGCTCGAGACTGCAAAGTTGATAGTCGTAGGCCAAAACTACAAATAAATCCTGGTTCCCCAGCGCTGTGCTTTATTTGCAAAGAACCGGGGCATTTTGCACGCAACTGCCGTGCAGCGAAACGGCGCCCTTCAGCACAGTTAGATTGCCCTCCAAACAAAATATGACGCCTTTTACACAATTGTAATGATGGTGGACTAATGAGAGAGATTAGAGTTGGTGATTTTACTGTTAGCGCTTTTCTAGATCTGGGAGCTGATTGCTCAACATTGAGACTGCAAGAAGCCGATTTCAATAACTGTAGGCGGGAATATTGCAATGTAACTCTGAATGCATTTGGAGGAGGAACTGCTAGCTCCATGGCAAAAACTAATCAGATGGTTACAGTAGGGGAGGTGTCAATGCCAATCGACATTTACATCGTTGATAATAATACGCAAGACGTGTCTATGATCTTGGGAAGAAATTTTCTAGATTCCCCTCGTGTTCGTGTTGTTAAGGAATTTGGTTCCCTTCTAATAGAAAATGTTCAACCCCGAAAGTCACTAGAATCGACACCAGTTGGCTCCAAAAACAAAGTCCCAGTAAAAATTATCGACATAGAACTTGAAAAAAATATGGATAGTGAGGCAGCTGTGTAACTGTTAAAAATCATTAATAGAAATGAACATGAATAGAAAAAACCAGTGCAATTCATATGCAAATTAAATTAAAGACAAATACCATCATTCGGTATAAACCATATCGCGTCGCGTGCAATGAATTAGCTGAACTTAAAAATATCATAAATGACCTCTTGAAAAATGACATTATAGAAGACTCTTCCTCTGAATATGCAAGTCCAGCGTTATTGATAAAAAAAAAATTAAAAAATGAACCACGAGGGCTATGATTCACGGGGCCCGGGATGTTGCCGCAGCTAATTTGTCATTAAATAAAAACCAATTCAGTTTCCGCCTTAAAATTGTACACACTTGAATGCCTTCCCTGTTGTATGCCCTCGAATGCGTCCATATGACATTTTCTTTATCGTGCTGTTGAACGCACTCTTGTAGTTTCCGGCCTCATGAAAATTGTTCGGCCATTGTTCATTTTACATTCGATTGTGACGGCAGCAACAGGGAGAGACAAAGTGTGAGTACTTCTGTAATATATGTAATACTAATAATGAACATTTCATTTTTACTAGGAAATAAAATTTCTTTATGCTAAAAGTTATTCTTGTTCATATTCCCTGGAAGTCGCCGCCACATTGGCAAAGACATTGATGCAGTTCTTGTCACCCTTGAAAAACTTTTAAGTTCTTCTTTAAGAACAAAAAAGTACTCATATAATTCATTTACAAGTTTAAGACTTGTGACGAAACGTCACACTTTTTACCTTTGCCGCCCAAAAGCCGAATACACATACAACGGCTATGCGACGAACCATCCATAAGCGGCATACGAGTAAGATAAGAGAAAAAAACATTCTGTTTACATTTTTTCATTTTTGTGAGTTCACATCCACTAATCACCGCAGAAATGATAAGTTCACCTCCAGAAAGGGAAGAGAAATTACTAGCTAAACATTAGTTGTGGGAATACCATTCTGATTATATGCTATTATATGCTAAGATTTCTTTTCTGCCGACTTACACAGTCAATTTTTGATTTGTTAAAAATTGGCCTTATTTTGAGGATGGACCCAGGAGGCACACCTCAGTTCTAAGGTCCATCAAATATCAAATCTGCCGCCCTATCGACTTTTTATAGTCACCATCTCCGCTCCCGAATATAAAACATTGTATTTTGAATTAATTGGCCTTATAGAGCGTATGGACCCAGTGGGCACAGCGCATTCATAAGGTCCATTAAAATTAGCAAATTTGCCGCCATATCGACTCTAGTAGTCTACCCCGTTCCGCTCCCGAAATATTATCTTTTGGTTTAATTGGCCTTACATTGAGGATGGACCCAGGAGGCACACCTCAACTCTAAGGTCCATTAAAAATACCAAAACCGCCGCTCGTTCGACTTTTAATAGTCAACCTTAGTTTCCGTGTTAGTAAGGAAACCAGTTTAATTGGCCTCATAACGTCAGGACCCAGTGGGCACTATTTTGTGAGGTCTATTAAACCTAACTAATCTTTGTTAATCCCAAATATAGTTCACCGTGACCAAACGACTAACTCGGCCCTTCAGGCATATTTATTCATTGTTTATTTTGATCAATTAACGTAAATAAAAGAAAATTTTGTTAAATTTAAGATTACATTAACGTTGAAAAACCAACCCGTTTGTAAATAATATTGTAAGCTCTTCGATCTAGATTAGGATAATAATGAAAACATTTAAGAAAACATTTGCGGAGTTCTCCTTTTTACACTGAAGTTGGACCATCACACCCCAAGTCTTTTGGCTTCCTTGGGAAATACCCTGGCCCGCTGAGTCCTACTCCAGCTGGAAACCAAAGAAGCATCACAGACTTAAAAAGAGTATCTCTCAAACTCGTTGGCCTGCTCGTCATGATGCATGGTAATGCGTTACAAAAAGAGTGGCCTGGAATAATTAATGTACTGAACTTTATTGCTCGAAATGGTGATGAAAAACCGACGACGCAATCTGAAGCTACAGGATTGCAGTGAAGATTACAGCATCACATTTCATTTCACTCAATGTTTCAATTGCTGACTTAATTTGCTGACTCACTGTACTTACTTATTTGTCAATTCGAATATAATATCAATAACATATGTATGTAATCTTGTCATTGAAATTCAATTGCTCTCTCTGAGAAAAACTTAACGAAGTAAAGAAATTAGAAATTATGTACAAAGTAAAAGTCATTGTGTCTCTGAGAGAATTTCACTGTTAAACCTGTTTCTTATCTGATAAAGTAAAAGCTCATGCTGTAAAAAGAAATTACCAATTATGTATGTCTCTCTGAGAAATTAAACAGTTTGAATTTGTTTTGAATTCGTCTAGAAAAAGCTATCAAGATCAATTGTATGCATTGTTATATTCATTGGTCGTCGGATAATCGTCTAATAAAGAAGTCTCTAATTTTATTTAAAATAACCAACAAGAGTTTTTTCCATTAGTTTCTTACACATATTTTTATGGTAACCAAAATCCAGACAATCGAAGACCATTGGGGCCCTTTTGGCTGATTATTGGTTGAAGTAAAACATAATAGGACAATTGAAGACGTTTTGGCTGTCTCTGTTGGCCCGAAAAGTCATAGTTCAAAGACGAATCATCTGAGTGGGGAATTCTCTCCACAACAATGCGGATTTATCATTTGTGGTACAAATTTATGGTTCTTTGGCATTATTCCTTCAAGATATGAGGGACAAACAGTACTCTGAATATGAAGAAAAAGCAAAAGCACTGTCTGGAGTTCAAGTTAATTATCGTTATGATACAGACAGGTCGTAAGAAAGCCATTCGGCAGATGAGTCACGGGTGAATGAAACAATATCTTCATCTGATAACCAAAATTTTCGCACCGATGTGTATTACCCAATTTTAGATACTTTAAGCGTAGAATTGGGCGGACGTAAAAGTGCTTATCAAAAACTTTACGAAAATTCTAATTTTTTTAATAATTTATCTGACACGGATACTATTTGTTATAATTTAATTGTGTACAAGAAGGAACGGAGAGTCAATATGAATGAGGTAGTCATTCGGACTATGACGGTAGAGGAGTTGAAAAAACAACTCAGAGAAGTAGGGCTCGCAGTGTCAGGGAACAAAAAAGAACTTGTAGAAAGAGACATTAGGGAATGAATGTATTTACAATGTCAGCTCAAAGATTCCCTAGCAAATACGGAAGATGTATTTTCAATTCAAGTTAACACATTACGACTGGTATGCCGTATGCAGTATAATAAAAAAACATAAAATTCCACATCCCGACAATGAATCCATTGTATCATAGAAATCCATAAATCCCAAAAATGTAAGACGCTAGATAAAGAATCCGTTGTATCCACAAACGATACACAGAGTTCTTTAAGATGTCCGGCAACGAGATCTTCACTTCAGTTATTGCCTAACATTCTGCGACCACGCAGATCTTTTTGTGTTTTCTTCTAAAGTTTTTTTTATAAATCGACTAGTATATTTTTAATTGAGGGCTCAACCGGGATCCCTTCAGCATAAATAAAGATTTGATAAAATAAAGTAAAATCAGTGCTAAGTGGTTCCAGCCAAATAAGCCAACTATTCTACAAGATAGAAGACAGTGCACCTCAACAAGTAGAAGCAGTGTCACCAGGCAGCAGTCCGGAAACACGAAGCATCTAAAGGAAAAATAATGGACATCCTGTGACGAAGCGTCACAATTTCGTTTCCCACCCCACCTCCAAAACACCGCATCAAAACACTGTACGTGTTCCTTTTTTTAAAATACCCACACGCCATTAAATAGCACAATGAAAATTTCATTCCAAGGCCAAATACTGTTTACTTCTTCATGCCTTATCACTTGGTGTGCATTTCCTTATGGGGAAACACATTGGTAATCCCCATCCGATTGTTTGTATGCAATATTGTCGCTGCCTTACAACTCACAGTTAGTTGTAGCAGAAAAACCTATGAATAGAGGTGAATTGATCACCATAATTCGAGAAAATAAATAAAAGATATACGGGTTTTTATACCTCTAACGTATGATTACTTTTTCTAATTTCCCGAGAAAGATATTCTTTCTGTTTTTGACTATTTTAGTCTCCGTTTGAAAGGAAGTTGCATTGACTTGGTGTATGTAATTCACCGACGCGACGGTGTATACTCTCCTTGCCATTTAGCCTCGTCGTATAGGAAGTTGCATTGACTTGGTGTATGTAATTCACCGACGCACACTGGGGCCGCTTGTATGGAGAGCGTGCTCAAAATGCAAAATTGAGAATAACTGTTTCTTCCAAAGTAAATGTTTTGTTGCAAAGTCGACAAGATTGTCTATCAACTGGTAAAATTTGAAGGTCAAAGAGATTGTAGGTTAAAAGGAAATCAGTGTTGAAAGTTGTGTTTTAGGCCAAAAAAATTTGTGTTGTATTTTAGAGGTCGATTTAAAATGCAATAAAAATCTTTTCGCGTTGAATTACGCAAAGCTGCAATATGTCATCGATTGGTTAATTTCAGTAGATAATAAAAACGTATTTCATTAGCATCAAAAACAAAAATCATGGAAATAGTAACAAAAAAGCGAACAAATACGTATTAAATGTTCAAACACATTTTTTTCCAATTTGCAACACGGGCTTTTAAAACTAAGTATGCAGTCTTATAGTGCATACCTTCTTTTAGTAAAAACAGAAGTTAGAAGTGAAAGCCTCTGTTGCAATTTGGAAAAAAATGTGTTTATACATTTTTGTTCGCTTTTTTGTTTCTACTTCCATGGCTTTTGTTTTTGATGCTAACAAAATACGTTTTTATTATCTACTGACATTGACCAATCGATGACATATTGCAACTTTGCGTAATTCAACGCGAAAAGATTTTTATTGCATTTTAAATCGACACAACACAAATTCCTTTGGCCTAAAACACAACTTTCAACGCTGATTTTCTTTTAACCTACAATCTCTTTGACCTTCAAATTTTACCAGTTGATAGACAATCTTGTCGAATTTGCAAAAAAATATTTGGTTTGGAAAAAACAGTCATTCTCAATTTTGCATTTTGAGCACGCTCTCCATACAGTGGGCCCCAGTGTGCGACGTTGTATACTCTCCTTGCCATTTAGTCTTCTCAAACGAAGATCGTGTCACTTATACTATCTGCAACCGCAGACTTTGTTACGAAATCCGCTGCCGCCGACAGAGTGTTTTGCCCTACACAAACGCATACACTTTCCACGAAGTCCACCAACGCCGATAAATTGCTCTGCCGTTTTACACTACACAGGCGCTTCCCACGCAGTCCGCCGCCGCCGATAGATCGTTCTGCCTTCCACGTAAAGCAGACCTTTGTCTCGAAATCCGCGGCCGCCAACAGAGTGCCCTGCCTGACGCAGCGCCAGCTAAGCATTCATCATCGCCGCACAAAGGACACAGCAGCCGCAGTATCCCGCCCCCCAGGGAAACATCAATACGCCCACGAGACGACCTGCCATTCCGAGGACCAGTACCAGAAGCAAAGTTTAATCGCAAAATCATAAAAACTCATTTTTGTAAAAGAAATTGTAAACATATTTTTGAGAAAAGATTATAGCAATAAATTTAGAGTTACTTAGAATTTACCCGATCGTCTCCTCGTTTTCATTCATTTTGAGAAGTTGGACCGCCGAAGCCCAAGTCTTACGAAGCTTCCTTGGGTGGACCCTGGACACCCTGAGTCCTACCCCAGCCTTGCAAAAGAAGCATCACAATCCTTTCATTCATTTTCGCTGCAACCCAGGACACTCAAGACGACTATATTCTGATAGAAGTAGAGGACGTGCTACTAGACGAGAATACGTCAACTATATTTCACGTGACAAACCTCACGTATATACAAAATTTCGTTGATACAACATGGAAGGAATTAGAATTAGAGCATAACACTACCTTTTTAAGGTCAAAACAATACGAGTTTGCGATTTATCGCTTTATACACAGCTTCAAGTGTCAAAAAAGTTAAATCCACGGAGTGGTACACAAACAATAAAGGTATTTACTAATTTTCTTGAGTCAGAAAAGTATAGTCATCTACTTAGCGAAAATGTCTAGGTACAATAATAGGTCGAATAATTTCAGAAATGGAAACAACAATGGTCAGGATGGTTACAACAATAACAACAACAACTGGAGGTATCAGCCATCCCCTCCTATTAATCAACAGAAGCAATATCAGCAACAGCCTTCTGTTAGTGAGCGTCCACGGCGGCCGTTCAATGCTGCTAGGCGAGGTGGAATCTCAAAAACGAAAGAAAATGTGAGATCCCACGTTGTTACGGTTGATTCGTTGCCAACTGGGAAATATTTATCAAAGATCAGCTCAGACCTGAAGAATGATCCTCTCTACTTAGAGGCATTCTTTCCAAATCCTTCGGAGGTGCTACGTTCTGTAGCTGAGGAGATAAACCACTTCACGGGGTTTAGTGGCTTATCCACTTTGGTCAAAGAAAGTTATGAGAACTTCTGCGCTCATAATCTCAATTTTAAACATTCCATTAGTTTGTCCGCGTATAATTACTATCTCACTACTCTCGCTTGGGCCCGCGTCCTTTATCTCAAGCGGATGAATAAGTACAGGTTATCCACTGCGGAGATAGAATTCGTTGATATGGTTTATCAACAGGGAAATTTTGTCCTTCCCAAGAGCATTACGCTCTATTTATCTGGCTTTGGCAACTTCACTATACCTTCTGGTCCGGAGAGTAAGTTTAACACGAAACCTTACACCTACGATGATCTGGGGTATTTTGAAAATATAGATACGCAGTACTACCTGACTGCCGATTATCCCAATATATCGATAGCGGCTCAGAGGATCATGCAAGACCTGATCTATACTGACGGTCCTGATAACGCTCCCACTGATTGGGATCCAAATGATATCGACCAAGAATGGAACAACCGTTGCATAGGGTATGAACCCTCAGTAAAGTTACAACACATGCAGATAATGGTGTTGCAACGGGCAGGAATTGGTCCTGAAGTTTTTCCAAGTGATGTTAACAATTTTCTGGTTAACATTAGATTAATGGGCTCGGTACAAAAGTACATGTTAGAAGTACCTAGCTTAGAGTATTATCCTATTCCAACTAACTTGAGTGGCTCTCAAGGACAATTCGTTATAGAGGCACCGACCTATTTAGCCTTACATATTAATAATTCAACTGACATAGGATCATTGAATTTCGTTTCTGAAGCACCTCTCATTTGTCCAGGTTCCCTGGCTTTCTTAGGTGGTAGTTTTATGTATCGCGTCAAAAAGACGCTTTCTTCTGCACGAAACAGATTTTTCTTCCCATTTACTACCAGTTACCCTGACACTCCTAGGCACAAAAAGCATGACAATAATTTAAACATCATTCAAACGTTCCTTGACCAGTTGTCAATTTCAAGGCCCAAAATAGCTATAGAAACCATTGGTAAGATTTGGAAATGGGTCGCCTATTCACCAGATCACGATGATAAAGTAATCATAGAAAATAAAATCAATGATTTAATACTTAAAATAATGAACAGTTCATTACAAACTCCAAAATATTTGACGCTATTAAAAGTGTTAAAAGAGACATCAAAGATGATCTCATAGCTGATAAGTGTAAATCAATTATTTTTGTACGAAAGTACAATGTTTTTTATGAGAAATGTTTAAATTGAAATATTAATCGAACAATACTTAAATAGAATCCACAAATAATAAATGTCAAACCAAATGTAAACAAAAAGATAGAATTTGTTCTTTTGACCTCTGGATCAAGTAAATAATGTAAATACAACCGATTTATAACGATTGCAAGTGGACGTGTTTTCTTTTACTTTTCTTGGAAAGTTTGTAATCTTTTTTTTCCTAGTTTTTTTTATAATAAATAAACCTAGTCAGAATCATTTGGTCCTTCGAGCCGAATTACAAACTATAATAACTACTGTCATCTTAGCAAAGCTTGGAATATGAAGAATATATCGCGTCTAAATATAAGTTTTATTTTAAAAGGAATCCTGCGCGTTTTACTCATGAAGATGTTGTTAATGACATAAAATGTTTTAAACGCTGCTATCCTTATAGTATAGTATCTCAAAGTATGAGTTTTTCCAAGTGTTTGGAATTATTTTATTTGTTTCTTTATTTCTATCCATAACTTTATATATTCAACGCTAAGTTTTGCTGTTTGGAAATGACGTTTAGAATGGCCGCTTCGCTTAATGATCGCTTCAGCATGCGTGTGATAAATGCATAATTAGTGTTACTACTGCGTAACTAACATGGAAAAACAGCGTACAAGAATTAATAATTTGTTGACTATCAATTAAGAAAATTCACAATAAAGAACCATTAAGTTAAAGTGATAATTGTTTCTTTTGTTATTGGACAGTTTGTGGATAAAAATCTCACATATAATACGTTTGCTGGAGACATCATAGCTAAGAGTGAAGAATTCCAGGAGCGTGATAGTGGATGGGCCTTACAAGATGTACTTTACCTTGAAATCAACATAAATAAATACAACCCTATGCATGGATCATCCTATATCGAATTACTAATGAATATACAATCGAAAAAAGCTATCATCAATGTAAAAAATAATGATAATGCATGCTTTGCCTGGGCTATTGTATCGGTTCTACATCCCTCTAACCACAATGCTGATCGAGTTTCTTCATATCCTCATTAAGTAGTGTGTTTAGGTAGGTTCTGGCGTTCGTAAAAGTGGTGCTAGCACCACCTCCCAGCTCTGTTGATTTGATTGTCAGTTAAATGCTCCAATTGCGGTTAATAGGTTCTTATCACTTTGATGGATATGTGAAAGTTCTAATCGCTTGACATTGAATTGTGAATGTTCTAATTGTGGTTTAGTTGTTTATAATTTTATTTTTGAATGAAGTGATAAGAGCAGATTGACATAAATGAGAGATCATTTCTAGAGGAGTACTTGATGCATACGTATTAATAGAAGAATTTTAATTTAAGATATGTTTTGGATTCAAACGATAAAATCGGGTGATAGATATTGCATTTGTCTCTCATCGTGGAAATATTTTAAAATTGTTAGAGTAGATGTAATTGATAGTAGTTTATCAGTTTATATAACGCCGGAGAGTGGGAGTAAATGTTTGTTGTTGAATATGTGCAGAGGAGATTCATTATCTGGAAGTTTATCATCGATATTATATCAATTTAATGTTAATGAACACCTTAAAATTGAAGTATTAGATGAACTTAGTTCTAACGCCATGTTCATATTTCATTCAATGTTTCAATCGAATTTCAATTAGTGCCATTAATTTTATATAAATTACCATTACTAGGATCTAGGAAACATGTTTTAATTTTAGGTGTAATGTTTTTGACTTAAAAAAAAAAATTCGATAAGAAATTTGTGAGATCCAACTTATAAAGTCGCAAAAGCTTACTTAAGTAATAAAAAGGAATTTAAAATGAACAACCCCAAGAACAACAACAATGTTACGAAAATGACTGAGGAAGAGGAAAACCTCCTACTCGACCCTTTCTCCAGCTTAGGTATGGAAGATGGAGCCAGTGGCGAAGCCATCATTGTCGATGATATCAGTGATGCTAGCTCTATGGCAGACTCCGATATCTCCAACCTATCGTGCATGTCCAGGCGGAGTAAAATCTCCAACTGCAAACGCACGGTTAAAAGGCTGGGGAAAGTTGACTGGAACGAAATGACTGACTTAGAACGGAAACGACTACATAACGCACGAGCCTTTCTAGACAGGGAGAACTTGGGAAAAGACATGCCTACTGCTAGTCTAGCACCAAGCCCCCTGCAAGGTACAACTGCAAAAACTGACAAGACCGATCAAACAAACCACACAGCACACGAACCTTGGTGGAAAGGGAGGGCTTGGGAAAGGATGGGCCAATTGCTAATCCAGCACCGAACCCTCTCTCCCCTCTAAGTCAGAGTGTAAAGACTTCGATGGGTCCGCCTGCTCCGTACACTGATAAAATTCAGCCAAAGAAAAGGCCAACCCCATCGACGGCTGGTGTAGGGACTACGAACACAGGACATAATACGAAGGACAAACAGACAGACCCTAGAGTACGGAAGCACAGCAGTACTTCTCACCCAGAAATGGGAAATGAAGCCGCTGCTGAGGGGAAGGAAGAACAGAAACTTGATGGTAGTGTAGAAGGCCATAGCCCTCCGCAAGACCTGAATGTGACTGAGGAATCCAACCCCGAAAACCCGTCACACAACAAAACGACGGACAGTCTGGCAACTGTCATCGACAGAAATACAAGACAACGACGAGCAAGGGTCCTCAGCAAAGACGAACTTCAACTGAGACAACAACGCAACGCGGTAAAGACAGTCAGACGCCTATCGAAAAAGGACCCCGACTCCTTAACGGGAAAGGCGAGGAAGGCTCTGATGAGGTCCGAACTAAAACTACGGACAATGACACCAACAGACATAACAAAACGAACTGGACAAGACCCGACAGACAATAAACGAGTTGGCTGCGGAACAAATACCGGAACTGGTGAGGCGGCCTCTCTGCCCCTCATCGAAACCTATATGCCGAACTGCTCAAAAAGAGTAAGGAATGCCAGCTCCTCCCCGAACAACTCCTCACCCAACAGACTACCAAAGAGGATGGAGGTCTTCATCCTCTGTCCTCAGTCCCTGCTGCAAAGGGTCACCTAGTCGCTATAGCCGACTTTGGGAAACCCGACCGCAAACTGAGTGAAGACGAATGGCAGTTACTGGAACTAAGGATCCTGGAAGAGGTAAATGAGGCGATCGTTAAGAGTAGGCAACCGCCACTCTTCGGGGACCTCACTACCATCCATGGTTTCAAAGTAATGAACTGCGAGAATGAATGGACCCTTCAATGGCTCCAGGAGTTCGTAAAGAAGACGGCAGCTCCCTGGCAAAATGCTGAGTTACGGCTCGTGACTGCCACTGAGATCAAGGACATAAACCGACCAATAGGTAAACTGCTTGTCAGAGGCCCCGCTATTCCCCGCGATCGGCTGGAAAGGTATATCCTTTCTCTGAATGCCGAACTTTTGAGAGACCAATGCAAGGTCGTGAAGGTGGAGAAGACGGAGACAGGCACTGAAGTGATTGTGAGGTTGACACACAACTCCATACCACTTCTAAGAAGAGTCAGCTTCAAAGTTCGCGTCGGCATTACCCGATGCAAACTCAGGCTGATAGCTAGAATCAAAAAACAGGTTAGTAAGGCGTTGTATAAAAAACAAAATATGCAATGGAATTGAAGTTTATACAAATCAATTTCCACCATAGTAAAGCCGCCCCCGCCAACCTGGTCTACCTCATGAAGAGTAGACAAATCGATGTGGCCCTTATACAAGAACCTTGGGTCGCAAGAGGAAAAATTAAGGGCCTACACTCCAAAGAACTTACGCTATGCAAATCCAATTTTGTCAGCCCGAAGCAAAAATCTCGTTGCATTTGATTGTTTAAACTGAACGAATAAAGTTGTAATTTTTAAAGCTTGGTTGTTGACTTAATTGGCGCAGTCGATCGTGATTTCTTTTTGTCACAAGAAAACACAACGGTTTATTGTGTAAAATAAAAACAGTTAATCGTGTACAATGAAATAGGAAAATACAACGGTTTATTGTGTAAAATCAAAATCACTACTGTTAATAGTAAATAAAAGAATAAGAAAATCACAACGGTTTATTGTGAATACTTAAACAAAAATGTGAATACTCTGAAAAAAGAATTAAAGAATCTACGTAACAACAGAAGTACAATACTTTCATCAGACCAGGAACTTGACTTCTGAAAGATGCATTCCAAAAATTATTCAACACAAAGAAGCAACATGTGACATCATTGAAACAGATATCAACAGTATTATCACCCAACCAGAAGAAGGATTCATACTCTTAATAAATTCCCCGACCACGAAGATGACTTCAACATAAATAATAATCGTAAATTTTTTTCAGTTAATGTAGATTAAATTCGCAGGGATATAAGCGCAAAGTGTATAAACTTCAGTAATTTATTTAGAAGTCACTATGTTAAAAACTTTAATTGAGAAAACCGAAATTCTTAGAGACCAAGATGGTACTAAGGAAATTGAAAGTGTGAAACAGATAGTGCGAGCCGAGGAGAAGACTGCTCCTCCGCTAGATATAAAGGATTCGGACATAAATGTAGTTTCAAATACTGCCACTCCGCTTAAAGGCGATGAATCTGTGAACGCGCGTTCGGATATTCCGGCGTCTAATCAAGAGAAGAGTAGTATAATTAAAATAATAAATGAGTTCGTTAATTTGGACTTCATAATAGCCGGAGCTAGAGAAGTTCCTCTCCTATTGAGTGAGGAATGTGTAAAAACATTAAACAAGAATGATGAATTAGAGCTTAAAACCATCGATAAGGTGGAAAGTATTTATAAAGTATGGTACGATGAACCGAATTTAGAGCACTATATCATTAGGGACGAATTGAATTTTATAACTTGGGATAAACTTTCTGAGTTTTTTAGTAAAATGCTCGATCTAATGGATGCGCGTATGCTAAGAGCGACGTACGTATTGCGGGAACCCCAAACAATATTCCTTCTCAACAATCGAGTGATCGATCCAGTTGCGTTAGGTTACCCTGTCGAGGGGTTGTTAGTGGATTCAGCGTCAGAAAATGAATTCAGAAAACGAATTGAAGAACAATGTGTTTCTGCTCCTATAGACGTAGCTACTTCATGGGTGAACGCTTTAGGAGACGAAGGAGTATTGAAAGCAATGAGCAATTTGGTAACTTTTTCTAAAACATTAATGCCTATTCAGAAGAAGCTAAAAGACAATTACTTGTCACAAGTTTCTAATGTTAGACTGCAGGAGGACTATAAACTTCACGTCCTTGGGACGTACGAGTTAGCGTTTCCCTCATACGATCCGTTTGGTATGCAGGGAATATTTGATGGGTTGACAAAGGAAAGTTTTATAAGATTAAAATTTGCAGAAGAAATCGCAATGCCAATTATTCGTTATGATCCCATACCTAGCAGTACTTTGATTAAGACATCATCTTTGAGTATGACTAGGGCTGGACACATCACTGATATCATAAACAGAGAATGGCGGGCGGAATATTCTAATCCGTTAAGCGCGTTTATGCTCATATTTATTTCCTGAGGAGATACTTTTTTGTGTTAACCTCCAGGAGATTAAAGAAATAGACGTCCGTGGGTTCACGGCACTAATAATGAGATTGATGCTAATGTACAATGAAAATAATTATCTAAGTAACAGCACGAAGGAAAACAAGAAGAAGATGTTGAGTTTATACATTGTTAAGACAAAATATTCATTTAATTTTTTTTGATGTTGGCAATAGTGCATTCACAGTAGTTTCATTCTTTCTTAGATGTCGCTTCAATTTATTTCATTAGAGTCAGTTAGTTCATTTTTAGCATTCGAGCAATAAAGACATTCATTCCGTAGCAACGGCTTATTAATAAAGTAAAACTATCGTTCTCCAATTATTTGCGTACTGATTTATTTATTGTTCGATACCGAACACTCCTTTCTACGGATTATTACAATAGGTTATGGGCCCAGGAAGGCTTAAAATAAATAAATCGTTTTGTTTTGCGGAAAAATAAAAAAAAAAAGTCGTCTCGTCGTAGCGTAAATGAAATAAATTGGAACATTTTAAATGAACTAAAGTGTGTGAATATTTTTGAGGCAAAAACATTAAGAAGAAACATTTTTTTGGAATATTCACAAAAGACAAAGAAAGAAATCATCGTCGCATGAACAAAAGTGAATTTCACAACATTGTGAAAAATTGCATCATTATTGTGAAATTCGTTTCGCTACAACAATTGTATGTACAGTGTACATTCGCTTAGCGCATGATCACAGCAAGCGGTGCATGGAACATTCGATCGAATTCCAGGAAAAATAAGCAAACGTTTTTTTTTTCAGTTCAGTTTTTTTTTATCTGGTGTGCGCGACGTCGCTAAAGTTCTCCGAAATGGATTCGTTTGACAAGAAGGATGAAAACAATTTCAGTGGTCACGTATTGAATGGTTCAAATTACCGACTATGGAAATTTCAAATAATTGCGTATATGAAGGGACGTAATTTGACCAAAAATATAGAAGGAATAGTGCCGGCAGAAAATGCATCTGAGGCGGATAGGGATGCTTATGAACGAAATGAGGGCAAAGCCATGAACGCTATTTTTCAATCATTAGACACGGAACGTGCAAATCTCGTTCTAACATGTAAGACAGCGAAAGCAATGTTGGAAAAATTGGAAAGTGTCTACGAAAAGAATTCAGAAATTCGTGTTATGACTTTGTACGAAGAGTATTTTTCACTCAGGATGAAAGATGATGAAACTGTCGCCGGTTACGTAGCCAAAGCAAATCAGTTAGCGGATGAGATCGAACAGCAAGGTGAAAAATTGTCCGACAAGTTGAAGATGGTGCGTATAATTGGTAGTTTGCCCGTGAAATTCAACAACTACAAAACGGTTTGGTACAATACAAAAGAAACCCGTACGATTGATACGCTAATGGCATCTCTACAGTTAGAAGAAGACAATTTGAATCGTATGAACAATGAACAAGCTACCTCGTCGGATGCAGCATTCTCTGCAAAGCATAAACGTAAAGTATTCAAAGGTGAATCCAAGTCGGGTTCAGGTATTGATGAGTTAAAAAGAAAAACAAAATGTAACGCGTGTGGTCAAATTGGCCATTGGGCAAAGGACAAAAAGTGCCCAAAATACAAAAATTCATCAAATGACAGCAAGGGCAAGAAAAGTGCTGATAGAGGGACCAATAAAGATTCAAAGAACAAAGATGAGCTGGCATGGTGTTCAGTAGTATGTTCGGGTAAATCTGAACAATCTAAGCCCGATTATTGGTGTGCTGATTCAGGTGCAACGAGTCACATGACTTTTCGTCGTGAATGGTTCTCAGAGCTAAGAGAACATAGCGGTCAAGTAAAAATGGCAGATCGTCATTGTGTCGAGATACATGGAATTGGTACAGTTCTCATTGATGCGAAAGTAAACAATCAGTGGGAGCAGCGTCGTCTTGAAAATGTACTGTATGTTCCAGGACTCGGTGAAAATTTATTTTCAACAACAGTCATGACGGATAAGGGTTTGAAAGTATCACTCATTAAAGGTGGCTGTGAAATATTTGATCAACAAGGTAAAATTGTTGCGGTGGGAAAGCGTGATGTGATGAAACAAATAAGAATGGAGTTTCGAGTGCATGCAAATGAATGTGCAAATGTCGCTGTTTCACTTGAGCATTGGCATCGTCGATTGGGTCATATCAATGTTGATTCGATCAAGAAAATGTGCAAAGATGGTTTGATAACGGGCATTGACCTATCAGACAGCGAAAAGTTCTTCTGCGAAGATTGTCAATATGGAAAGATGACAAGATCAACACATAAAAAATCGATTGGGCGACCATCGGTTGCTGGAGAATACATGCATGCAGACTTGTGTGGTCCAATGGAAGAAAATGGGATCGGTGGTGTCCGTTACTTCTTATTGATTAAAGATGAAGCATCAACGTTTCGTTTTACATATCTGATAAAGACAAAAGATGAAGCTAATGGATGTTTGATTTCATTTGTCCACATGGTGCAGAAGCAGTATGGTTTTCAAATCAAACACTTTCGTTTTGACAATGGAACTGAATTTGTCAACGAACAGCTCAAGAAATTCTTGAGAACTGAAGGTGTTCAAATCGAATTTATTTCACCGTATACTCCAGAGCAAAATGGGCGAATTGAACGTGAGAATCGAACGATTCAGGAAAGTGCAAGAACGATGCTTATCGCCAGTGGTTTACCAAAGCCTTTGTGGTCAGAGGCAGTTCGTACAGCAACGTATTTGTTGAACCGAACAACAAATAGCAAATGTCCGGGTAGTACACCCTATGAAAAATGGTTTGGACGAAAGCCATATTTGGGTCACATTAAAATTTTTGGATCAGAATGTTATGTACAGATTCCAAAACAATTGGGTCGAAAGAAGTGGGATCCGAAAGCAAAGAAAGTTTTTTTAGTCGGATTCGAGCCCACAATTAAAAATTTCAGATTATACGATCCAGACAATGGATTCGCTTTAATGAGCCAAAGCCGAAGAAGTTTGTAATTCAAAGTGATATTGACAGTGATAATGAAGAAACGGCTGAGAATATTTTGGATGAAGCAGTTGCTGAGCCATTGAATACAAGTGATGTTTTTCAAGATGCTGAAAATGAATCAGTTGGGGAAACTTCAGAACGGGTCGAGCCCCAAAGAAATAATCAACGATATAATTTGCGACAAGATGTAAAGCGTCCAGATCGATTGATTGAGAGCGGATATTCAGCAATGGTCATTGAACCAAAAACGTATGAGGAAGCAATTAAATCAACAGACGTGCAACAGTGGAAATGTGCAATGGACGACGAGTTTAATTCATTGGTTAAGAATCACACGTGGAATTTAGTTGAACCACCCGAAGGTCAGAAAGTCATCGATAATCGTTGGGTGTTTAAAATCAAAGAAAACACTGATGGTTCAATTGAAAGATATAAAGCGCGTTTGGTGATTCGTGGATTTACACAGCAATATGGTGTCGATTACGAAGAGACTTTCAGTCCGGTCGTGAAGTTCACATCAATCCGTGCAATTTTGTCATTGGCAGCCATGAACAGGATGAAATTGAAGCAGTTTGATATTAAAACTGCATTTTTGTATGGTGAATTAAAAGAAGACGTCTACATGAAGCAACCAGTTGGCTATGATGATAGCAGTGGACGCGTATGCAAACTGATCAAGAGTTTGTATGGTCTGAAACAAGCGTCAAGATGTTGGAATGAAAAATTTACATCATTTCTTCGTATGTTCAATTTTGAACAGAGCAATTCAGACTCGTGTGTTTTTGTTCGTCGAAACAATGAAACAACAACGATCATCGCAATCTATGTTGATGATGGATTGATGGTGACAAACAACGTAGGTGAAATTGAGTCAATAATTTCACATTTACAAGAGAATTTCGAGGTAAAAGTGATCGAAGCAAAGTGTTTTTTGGGCCTCGAAATTGATCAACGTCAAGATGGTTCAATTCATATTAATCAACAAGCATATGCCAGAAAAATATTGAATCGTTTTGATATGATGGAAAGCAAAGTTGTGTCAACACCAATGGACAACAATCAAAATCTTGGTGATTTTGTTAACGATGAACATGATGCAACATATCCATATCGTGAGGCAGTTGGTAGTTTGATGTATCTGGCAATTGGGACACGACCAGATATAAGTTTTGCAATTGGTGTTGTAAGTCGATATTTGGAGCAACCAAGCTCAGCGCATGTTAATGCAGTGAAACGTATATTCAAGTACGTTAGAGGCACAATTAAAATGGGTATAACTTATAAAAGTGATTGTGTTCTGGACTTGGTTGGCTACAGTGATGCCGACTATGCGGGAGATACCGAAACAAGACGATCAACCAGTGGCTATGTGTTTCACATTGGTTCTGGTGTCATAAGTTGGGCATCAATCAGACAACAATCGGTATCAACATCATCAACAGAATCTGAATATGTGGCGGCATGTCAAGCAATCAAAGAATTGGTCTGGTTAAAGAGTCTTTTAACTGGATTGTTATTGGAATCAAATTTGCCGTCAACATTTTATATGGATAATCAGAGCGCCATACGTCTGATCAAGAATCCAGTTTTTCACAAAAGGACCAAGCACATTGATGTACAATATCATTTCATCAGAGAAAAGTTCCAGGATGGTCAATTCAAATTGGAGTATGTAAACACCGATGAACAGATTGCAGACATACTCACAAAAGCATTGAATAAGAATCGTCATAAATATTTGTGTGACTTGATGGAGTTATCATCTTGAATTTTGATTTTATGAAATGAAATGTAATATTCATATATTTTTATATTTTGTTCTGTAAACAATGAGTGGGAGTGTTGAGTTTATACATTGTTAAGACAAAATATTCATTTAATTTTTTTTGATGTTGGCAATAGTGCATTCACAGTAGTTTCATTCTTTCTTAGATGTCGCTTCAATTTATTTCATTAGAGTCAGTTAGTTCATTTTTAGCATTCGAGCAATAAAGACATTCATTCCGTAGCAACGGCTTATTAATAAAGTAAAACTATCGTTCTCCAATTATTTGCGTACTGATTTATTTATTGTTCGATACCGAACACTCCTTTCTACGGATTATTACAATAGAAGAAGATCGACAGAGCGTTAGCTTTGTGGGGACAATCACGTGATTTAGTAGTTTTAAACGAGAATCTGCCTAATGATAACTTCATTATGAATAGATACGTTTTACGAGGAAAGGGTAGCAAGGAGGACTTTCAGTATTTAAAAGTAACGCGTGGTGAAGCGGGAAGTTGTTCAAACGGAAACATCTATCCTGCTAGGTATGATCCGATAGCGCGTTTCTTCCCCAACATTTGTATGCGAAGAAACTACGTTACGAACAGAGAGGATGGTAGAGATATAAGGGATTCGCTTATAGAGTTGCATGCATGGAAGGTGTACCGAGGAGGTTTAGCCTTTTTGGGTAACAAACACAAAAAAGCGCCATATAAAGCGCTGTACACTGAATACGCTCGACGTATTATGACGCACTTCATTAGGATTAATGAATATAATAGGATCATGTGGTACACCATATTTAGAATGACGGCAGTTAATGCGTCGAGGTTTTATGGAGACTATTTATTGGATAGAGCTTCATCTATTGTTATAAATGCAGAGTTCTTTCTTGTAATAGGAAAGGGTTTAGATATAGAAGAACTCATTCCTAGACGTGACGATTTACAGCGCATGCGTATGCAAGGCGCGTTTGTCAAAGAAGTTGCTTCTGTTTACCAGAGGTATGAAGAGGTTGAGCGTCTACACGCTCTTACTGGCCATTTGCGTTCCTTCTCAACGAGAAGGAGGATTCAAATTGCGGTTGAGAAGAGTCCTCTGTTTACATTGATAAGAACCGAATTATTCGCGAGTAATGAAGATAAAAAACTTCCTGATGTGTTGAGGAGGACAAATATACATTTGTCATCTTTATATAAATGTTTTGATCCAATTCATGATCATAATAACAAATTTTTCATATGGAATTCTAAGAAAAGTGTATGTAAAAAACACATTGAATTTCATAAATGAAGAAAGAATTAAGGAGTGTATTAATGAGTTTAAGCCATTAAACAATATTTTAGATGATCCAACGAGTAAAATTTATAGCTACGCCGATATGGAAAGATTGATCAGGAATCGTTGTGCCAATTCAACTTTCTTTAAAAGCGACGTTGAGCCATTTGAATTACACCTGCTTTTGCCCTATAAAGTACGGCATGAGTTAGCTAATTCGCAGAATAATGTGTGTTTAACATTTTTAACGGAGAGATCTGTCGACATATCTTTTGAACATCATCATGTAAGAAATTCGACTGTGAATTTTTATTTATGCGCGTTGATCCTCGAAATTTCAAATTTCCTGATGACTGCGTAGCGAGTACGCATAGGTTAGATGAAGCCTTCCCTTCAGCGGAAGAATTTTTTGACGTGATTAGTAGGTCAAAGAATAGTCGAGTTATGGTAATTACGAAAAAAGACTTCTATTTTATATCTATATACGATAAATGATTAAGCTACATTTTGACGTGTTATTTAGCGTCTGGTTGCATGGTATCTGGAAAAACACAGTAAAAAAAAAAAAAAAAAACATGTGGAATCGATGACAAAATGATCTCAGCTTAGACCAATGCACCATGGCCGTAAGGCGCTTTGCCATCAACCGTGTTGTTACGAAGGTTCTATACAGCGACAACGGTCTCAATTTTGTGGGCACAAACAACTTGCTGGTGAAGGACGCTAAGGAAATGGAAAGGTCTCTCTGTGAGTATGCCTCGAGGTACGAGGGAATTTTATGGCGCTTCATCCCCGACTATTCACCCTGGATGGGAGGAGCGTGGGAACGGCTCATTCAGTCCATCAAGACAAACGTCGAGTTTGTGCTAAAGGGACTTGTTCCCAAAGAAGAGGTATTACGAAACGCCCTTATGGGGGCCCAAGGCCAAATAAATCGTCGACCGCTGACCCACATCCCGGTAGATCCAGAAGATCCATGTCCCTTGACTCCGAACTCGATGCTATTCGGGGATGCTGATCGAGACGTTACCGCTCCAGGAGTATGTTCTGAGAGAGATCACTGCAACGGGCTTTATAGTAGCCAGTCGCAGCACCTCATCGTTGAACTTACGAAACGTTGGTATGCTGAATACCTACCTACCATCACAAGGCGTTCCAAATGGTTTAAAGACACCAAACCAATCCAGACAGATGACATCGTGCTAGTAATTGAACCAAACGAAATTCGAGCAGCCTGGCGTTTAGGACGTGTTGTTAACACTTACACCGGTCCAGATGGGTTGGTTAGAATGGCAGACGTAGAACTAGCGAACGGAGCAATAAAAGTTAGAAGATCAGTTGGAAGACTCGCTGCTTTAGACTTGAAGTCTTCAACCTAGGACCTAGTTCTCAGATGGCCCCGGGAATGTCATCGAGTCACCCTGCAAAGTGTCAACTTTCGTTGTCGAATTTCGCCGGACGTTAATATTCGCATATCTTTCGAAAGAAAGAGATGAATGCATTTTCATTTCCGAAAAGTTTAAAAGCAGGTGGTCAACGACATTTCATTTTCATTTTTAAGGTTAGCACAATCGAGGAAAGTTTGCCATAGTTAAATAAAGTTTAATCAAGTTCGCCAAGTTCAGTGTATTTCATCCTAACGAGAGCATCGATTAATATACATACATACGAGCATAGCAGTTTTCATTATTAAATAATTCAATTGTGCAAATATTTATATTAGAGCAATTACAGTCCACAATCAAAAATTCCAATAAAGAAAATAAACATATTTTGAGCATATTTACATCTTCTTTTTAGCTATCGTTCAATAGGTATAAGAATATCATTTCAAGTCTCAAAAAGCTCAAGGAACATTTGTCCCAATTTTACCAATTCGTAAGAGAGTGTATAAATTTGTATTTTAAAAAAGACTTAAATGTATACCTTTATTTAGAATAAATCCTATCAGTTAATGTGGAGTTTTGGATATTTATAATTCTTCTGGCAAAAATTAAAAATTTTACTTTATTTTGGCATGATTTAATTTAATCATATATTTTCTAACTTAGTATGTGGGTGCTTTCGCACCCCGGCCCTTATGAGCCGGAAAAAAATCTTGCAGATCTAAAAGTGATCGAACCACGTAACGATTTTTCGCGAAACCTTTATCTGTGAAAACTAACACTTATCAAAAAAAGTGGATTTGAAAAGAAAGAAAAAACTGTGCAGCGACAGCAACCGGTTATATTCACAGTCATTTCAGTTGAGGCTGTTTTTTCCCCCTTAATAGTAGCGGGGTAATTACTTTTACATATCTACTTATTGTTATAATTACCTAGCGACTATGAGCCGTCAACCAAGGCGGAAAAGGAAAATTGCGGCGGAAGAGTCCAGTTTGGCGGATCTCTTAGAGGAGGTCAAGCGGTAAAGAGAACAGAATGCTCGATTGCGGGGCAATAATGAAGATGTGGTAGAGGTGAGGGGTACTTCGTCGGATGGCTCTCAACAACAATCACTGCGCGTATCATTAAGTGAAGTGAAGGCTCTCATCTCCGAATATGATGGGCAGACTTAGAATAAAAGGTATATTGTTGTGAATGTTTTGCCATACATTACACACACTTTTTTATAATATTTTTTCGATCACAGTCGTTCTTTGAGCAGCATACTGGTGATGGTGCCGGCCATGATGCAGCCACAAATAGGGAAATAGAATCCTGGCCCTATTTCCAATTATTTCACCAACATGCTTCCAAAAAGCACAACTACCACCCGCCTTTCCTGATAGAAAGTTCATCGGGAGTAGTTTCGCTGGAACCTCCGCCACCAACTGGAGATATTGGTTCGGAGCTGATGTCATCGCCGACATTATCTTCCTCTCTGGAGTTTACTTTCGATGAGATTGATTCGCCAACATCGCCTGTTGCGTCAACCTCACGTCCATCAATATCAGCTTCCATTGCAACACCAAATTTTAGTTAATACGAAAAACATTGCATTTACCGTGACAAAAATCTGTCGAAACAAATGGGTGCACTCATTGCCGTTTTTGGGCAAATGGTTACAAAAGATTACCCAGATATTAATGTAGAAAATCTGGTTGTCTTTTCCTCCTCAGAAGATGAATGGTCATTAATTCAGCAGCCATGAACGCGTCAAGTAGCAAAGCAAAAGTGACACGGAAAGTGAACAAAAAACCCAACAGTAAAGGGCAAATAAAGGTGAACGCTAAGCACGCAACCGATGGAGCAGCAACAACATCACCCTTTGTACGGCAAAGCAGTGTACCGGCTAAAATGAAGCCACCATGTCTACGGCCAGAACACCCTCCAATCCAAGTGGAATTACCGTGGTGGTAATTCAGCCACCAAGACCCATCGCGGACCAAATGATGGCAATCGGGGAAATGAGGCGACTGGCGGAACAGAAGTGGGCAGCACGTTGCGAAGGTGAGAACGGGACCCCAGTAGCCGAGACAACTACCCCCAATTTGAAAGTGCAAATAACAAGTTGTGAGTCGAGCCACAGCTAAGTCAACGTGGCGACTAAACAAAAAACACCTCCAACGAACACCTTGAAGCGAATAAAAGAGAAACTCAAAATGGGCATTAATAGAAATAAAGTACAATTGTAATTGCTCAGCAAATAGCCCACTTAGAAAATGTGGAGCAAGCATTTAAAATCATTGTCTTTATGTATTAACACCATCATAGTTAGGAAAGTAGTAAGAAGAACTCTTCGTCGTCGCAACAACCGTATTGATTTCTTCACCAATATATTCAGGGCCGTGCTTAAAATTACGGCACATCCTTTGGCTTTGGCTGCGACAATTTTATTTGTCTTGTTTGTTAGTACTGAACTCTTCACGACCGCGTGTCCTTTGGAGAAATTAAAAACATTTTTGGATACTGAACAAAAAGTAGCCACTTTGGACCAGTTGGAGAAGACGCTGCTTGGCTTTCTCGACAAAACAGTTAGTGTTTTGATTACTTACAAAAAGAAATTTTCTGCTATTCTCGGTTATTCTATACCCGCGTTAATACGCCCCAGTCGTATTAATTTGATAGTTTTCTGTGTCTTTTCGAGTTTCACTCTTGCTTTCCCCAGTGTAGCTTCGATATTTCATTTCTCTCTTTTGGGCTTACACCCAGTCTAACTCTTTATATCACAAAGCTATAGTTGTTTTTGCCATAACTTTACTCTTTTTGATAAAATATCATGCATGATCATCTGTTGTCAAACCTAAACAACAAACTGTCTTACCAACCGTTATGCCTGTCCAAACGTCCAGTACCGCTCCTGCTGCAATTATTTCTAATATCACTAATATTGCCGGATAGCGGTGCCACACCTTTTCCTGGTGTTCTACCACCCACGAGACCAGTCAACTTTTCCCCTGTAAAGTCGGAGTTATCCTTCGCTGTGGATTTCTCTTCTTTTGTCTACACGACTAAATGTTTCAAAGTTTTCACTGATCTTGACGTGGACTGCGATTTGTGGGGGAGTCTTGTAAACCTGTGTTACGCTTGCATAACAAGGTTCAGGAAATACACGTAGTCTTTTGTGTCGGTCATTATGGCATCAGGCGTTCAAAGCCTGTGGTGGTAAAGATTTTTGAAACCGTAAATAGAGATCTTGTAACCAATCATGTTGTTTGGTTGACGTTCGAGGCTGAGAAAAACGCTATTTATTTTTTCCAAAACCCTTACTACCCTATTTAAACGTACACTGAGAAAATTGAACCATGATTTTTTTAAATAGAAGCATGTTTAACTATATGTTTAAATCAGTACAAATAGAATTCTGTTTAAACCGAATTAAAACCTATTTAGATCCGAAAAAACTATTTCTTAAAGTAAAGTCGGTTTAAATCAAATTAATCCCTGTTTGATTTTTGTAGAGCCTATTATTTATTTTACTTATTTAAAAGTATTTAAATATGAACGAGTTTGTTTTCAACATGAACGCAGTTTAAATATTAACATAAGAAAAAAAAATAAGCAATATTATAATTCAAACCTAAATCTATTTGAATTGAACTCAAACAAAGAGGGGACACACAAAATTTAATTTAAAGCAAACATGAACTAGTTTGATTCAAACATGAACGAAGTTGATATATTTACAAAAGAAACAAACTAAGCAAAGTTACATTCAAACTTGAATCTATTTGAGTTGAACTCAAACAAAGTAAGAACGTAAATAATTTAACATAACACAAACGTGAACTAGTTTGACTCAAATATGAACGAAGTCAAAATATTTACAAAAGAAAAAAATTTTATAGAAAATGTTACGTTCGAACTCGAATCTATTTGAATTGAATTCAAACGAAGTAAAAATATAACTGTATTTGTCTAAAGCTGCTTGGCGTTACCATTGAAAAAGTCAAATGAATAAGGATTGTCGTGCGCGCAGGTCTTTTTCCGCCAAGTTAAATCTAAGTGATTATTCTGTCCAAGTTGATTTCAAGGTGATTTTCGGGGGTGCAAAGTCAAATCGGGAAATAATCAATTCCTATACATTGGACGCAGTGTGTTTAAATACTGTGTTTGAAATTGAACCAGATTCTTTGCATCCAGACTAAAAAGGATTGAGGGATTTACTTGAGGAGTGGAACTTAATTTCGTTGTTTCCTCTTCTCCATGGTAAGTACAAGTTCTTACAATTATGTTGAACGTATTAAATTTTTGTGATAAAGCATTATTTTCGTTTACCCGTTTGTTTATCTTTACGCCTACAATTTGTCATATAATTTTTTTGTTTTCTTTAGATATATTTTTTTCTTGAATATCTAGGAACCAGCAGCATCTTATATCAATATCAAACTTCAGTTCATTAATTTTAACATTTTTTAGAAAGCGAAGTTACGCTAGAGAGACTTAAATTTCTTTCTACAGAAGATATTAAGGATCTTATTTCAAAAGTTGGCCTTAGGGATGAATTTAGGGAAAGGCTTTTTATATGGGAGAAACAAGAAAGAAAAGGTAGGTACTCACTGATACCATAAGAATAACCTGAATAGTAATCTGTATAAATCTTTTGAATAACGTTTGCAGTTTAATATCGACGGTACAACAATTTCTGTCGGCACTAAAGTAACTAAAGTAAACAGAAACATCAACAAGTTCCTTCAGTTTAGCAGATGTAAGTAGAGAAAAATTAAGTTTTACGAGCCTACCTAAATACTGTGCCATTATTCATTTTAGAATTTATTCGATATACTACAACAAACGGACAAGCTACATCCCTGTGATTTCGAAGAAATTTCCACAAAGATTTTAATAATATTTCCAAATGAAATTAAGGTATGTATGTATGTTGCAATAAACGTTACACTAGAAATCATTTGAAATTGGTAAAAAGTTTGACGAATTTTTGTATATCAAGAATATTTCTTATTATACTAGCCCTGCTTTACATGTACAGTACATACTATTAATATTGAAAATGTTATTTTAGAAATAAATTTTTATAAAAAAATAAACTAAAGTGTTTTTTTTTTCTTCACATGGTTTCTTTGAAGCTTTTGACGTTTTAAAACTTTTGGCAGTTTCATTATCCAAGTCATATTCTTTTGCTATATGTGATAAAATAATTTTTTAGGGAAAGTGCATATTGTATATTTGCGTTCAATTTTAAATCGAAAGTTGTTTTTATTTGTTATGAACAAATTGTTTAAACGTTAGCTTTCTTAAGCAGATCCCATAGTTATTCCAAGCATATAAATATGTATGTCTTCTCATTTTTATATAATGAACGATTTTAAATTAATAAGTTTTTTATTTGAAATGATGGTAATTGTTTAAGAGTCGAATGTGAATTTTGAGTAAAAAAGTATACACAATCAAAAACTTAATATATTAGGATTTAGTACACTAAGATTTTGTGGTATATGCATGCTTACTCCAAATTCACACTCGGGTCTTAAACTATTACCATAATTTCAAATAAAAAACTTATTAATTTAAAATCGAACGAGTCTGATATAAACGAATAGATTTATGCTTGAAATAACTATGAATCTGTTTAAAAATACTAACGCTGAAACAATTTGTTTTAAACAGAAAACGTATTTGTTTCAAACACGGACATATTCAAATGAAATGAAGATAATTCTATTTGAAAGAACATTATATGAAGTCAATTAAAACAAATAGAAACACGTTTAAGTTAAATAGAAAGCAAAGATAATTTAAACTAAATCATGTTCAACTTATTTCAACAATTAGTTAATAGGTTTCTAATAAAATTAAATAGAAACCGCTTCCATGCCAAATCATATGTGTTTGAGTTTGGTTTAAATATGAATGCGTTTGAAATTTTTCTGAGTGTAATAGAGCACGCACAGCCCACAGTTTTGATAGACAAATACACTGTTTGCCTGCAAAAGAATATGCATATGATAGCTATAGATTTTTTGTCTAGAAAAACTGAGAATGTTTCTAACATAATCAGTGCATGGAGTATACAACCGCCTGCTCATTTACTGGTTTATAAGGAAGGACGTCTTGGAGCAACAATCTCCGGAACGCTGCTTTTGCATTATGAAGAATGTGAAATAAAAATTAACGATGTTATTTATATAAAAAAAAAAAAAAAACTTGGGATCAAATTAAGATTATTCCATCAATTTTTATCAAAATTAATAACTCTATTCATTTAGACAAATTTAATAGCAAATTCAACTATCAGCATATAAATGTCTTTGCTATTCTTTTTTCTCTTTTCAAACTATCGTATTATTTAAATCATGTCAAAAACGTCTTAAATAGAATGAATATTAATGTTACCGAATGCGATGAGAAGTTATGCGATGGTTGTGCTCTTGGCAAAATGAACAGACTTTCATTCAAGAAACGAAATACTCGACCAACTGCTGTAGGCGAAATCATTCATGCGGATGTACTCGGTCCTGTTGAAATAACATATTATGTTGGAGGTGTTTGTTTTTACGTTTGCTTCAAAGATGATTTTAGTAAATGCCGAAAGTTGTATTTCTTGAAACACAAGAGCGAAGTCTGCACATCTTTAGAACAATTTTTAAATGAAGCAAAAACTGTTAAGATTTGGTTTGGCAACGCCTTTCTTTAGCAACGCCCTTCTTTAGCAACTCAACATTCCTAACGACCTCTACCGTTCATCACGTAACTTAACTTTTAAGTCAGCAGCCATCTGTTTCCGATTGAGCTAAAACTTTCTTCTCTTTGCAACCACCGTACAGTCAAGTTCATTTCATCATCTTGTAATTACATCACTTTTGTTCAACACAAGATTTATCATTATAATAAATACAAATATATTTATATCATTTTTGTTACCAAATTGATTGCCTTTTAATCATAATTAAGAAAGTTTCAACAAAAACGAATGGTCATACTGTAAAGATGTTACGCTGCGATGGTGGTAAAGAATTCAATAACAAAGATGTTGCTAAAGAGCTTGCAAAACGAATCATTGAGCTTTTGATAGCAGCCCTTTGGGATGGACAAGAACAAGACCCTGTTTTTGCATACATTTTTCTTAATGGCTAACAGAATCTGAGTTGTCGCACTCAAATCATTCAGTAGTACTATTTCCAAAACAATGTATTTTTTGTTACTACAAAGAAAAGTATTTCGCTGAGACCTCATTTATCAAAAAAAAAAATTCATTTACCCATCATTCAAGACCTTAACATATGTGTATAATAGAATTGGAAGGAATATAATTTCGGCAAGCATTAAAATAAATAAAGTCCACTTACCAAGTTACAATAAAGCTTTTGTGTTCTTTTAGTAATTCTAGTCTTATTATTATTTTTTGCTATACATTATGTTGCTCCTGAGATAAAAAACTGGAAGAACTGTCGATTTAACGATTTCTTGAATATGTGAAGAATCCCTCGATGGATATTGAGATGGTGTTATGCGTTCTTACAGACGAACAAAGATTCCATCGCTGTTTATGTTGAAGATGAGGTTTGAACATGTTATTATGTTAACTCAATGGGAAGAAGATACTTTTGATACGAATGAACAGTAACAATAGACATTCACGATCATTTAAAATTATTTTCACTATCGAACTTTAGTTAATATTTTGAATGTCTTTCTCCGCGGTAAGTCAGTTTTGTTTTCCAGGAGATATTTCATGGTTTTCACTTATTTTACACCTTGCGGTAGACGTTTTTCTAAATTTTTTCTTTCATTCTCAGATCATATTGACGATTTTGTGTACAAAAACGTTGGCTAACAAATTAGTTGGTAATGGCCAACATGCGAGGTTGTGTGATTATGGATGTCCTTGTTCATTTTGTTTCCGATGCCACAACGTTGATATGTTCGTATTTATTTTGTGCAGGACTGCACTTATTCGACTTTTTGGCTTGCCTTTGAAAACCTATTTATTTCGAGATTTTAATTTTTGAACTTAATTTCCTTTCGCAGACTGCAAAATCAAATAAACTGCTCACAATTGACATTTAGCGATACTTTTTTTTCTTCTAATTTTATAACAACTCCGAGGAATGGAATTCATGTTAAATAGTGAATTGAACAGTTTCGATATTAGTTTGTCCAGATTTGTTTCTAGTTTGCTATTAAAGAGTAAATCTTTCTTTTTTGTCTTTTGCATTTTGATGCTCTTTGCTTTTTAAAAATAATCTCGAGTTTATTTTGTTATCAAAACAAAAAACGATAAAAACAGTTTTCTTTAACTGATTTTCAGCTTTCTTCTGGACGTCTCTCCCTTCCAATTGAAGGTCATATTAGTGATGAACCGATATGGATTGTCTGCAAAAAAAAGAAGAAGATATGGTTAAAAACAAAATAGACTCAAACTTTCTTTTTATCATTTCATTTAATTCTTAAGAAATAAAATTAACATTCGTAGTCCTAAGTTTTTTTGTGCCTGACACATAATACAGTGTGGCTCTTTTTATTTTAAAATAACACTGATCTTGAATATAAACAATACGTTCGATCTTTGAACTTTACACAGGGTTGACCCAGGTTTCCTTGACAACTTTGTGAGTTGTCAAAAAAAACTTGGTTTTCCAGTCCTAAAAAAAGATAAACCACAAAATCACCAAACATCCTTGTAATTTGAACAAAAATACATGACGTTTGTCAGCCCTGTTCATTATCTAAGCTCGCCCCAGCATGCGGAACAAAGTTACATAGTCATGCCGTTGAGAATTACGTTAGGTATCATATCAGCTGATGCAGCATGAAATTTCGAAAAAAATTATTCAGGCCGTCCCAATTGCATATTGCCATAAAGTTCTTTTTGGGACTTTCTCTCTTTTTACTGTGACGGAAACCGGGAAATCTACCGATATGACACAATGATCCGATGTGCCTAGAGGTGATGACACTTTAACCCTGTATTTTTCGGGATGAGAAGTGAGAAACAAATCTAATGTGTTGGCCGAATTTCCAGAAATATCCGGAACCCGAGTGGGCTCATCAACAAGCTAAGTTAAAAGATTTAATTCAGCAAAGATCTCAACACACCTACCTTCGGGTGTTGTCTGGCCAGAATGACGAAGCCACCCAGAATTGTGTACATTGAAATCACCCGCAATGGCGATTTCAGTGCGAGGATAAAGGGAAGCAATTCTTGTAATGGAGTCAGATAGCGCATCGAACTCGTTAGAAGTTGAATTACTATCTAAATTGGGGCTTCTATAAATAAAACAGTAATGGATGATATGCTTATTGACGGTGAGTTTTAACCACATGAAGTTAAAGTTCGTATTGGAACAGAGGCCGTACTGTGGTAGAAGTTGATAAGCAACATCATTACGGATATACACGGCGAGGCCATGGGAGAAAAAGAATAATGGCACCAAGCTATACCCAGGAAGGAAAAACTCTGAAGGATCAGAATCCGGACCCACCTGTGTTTCACTCAGTGCCAAAACAACTGGCCTGCATTTAGCAGTGTGAGCGTACACTGAAAAGAAATTTGATCTCAGCCCTCGGATGTTGCTAAAATCAACACTGAAAATACCCCTCATTACACACACACTTTTTCATTGCATCTTCATCTTTTTGCTTTTGGTTTGTAAAACCATTTTATAAGTACCTACTTATCCTTTATCATTGACTTGGAAATAGTTGAAAACTGTGCCGAAATTGAGTTGATCTCACTTTTCAGAGAGTGAGTGAGTAGAGTCTGTTGAAATGCTAATGTCGCTTTCCATTGGTTTCACACTCATTTTAAAAACCAATGGAACACCTAACATTTTTTCTATTCAATTTAACGTAATTGTCTTTGTGGGAGTGAAACACCTATGGCTCTTAAAAACTTTTCCTTGAGGAAAATTTCCTTTTTGACATTTGAGTAACATGTTGTGTTAGTGCTTCTTGAGTCGATTCTCACTTCAAATCAAGAAGCGGCTGTCATTCCTCAGAATCATGAGAAGCGATCTTTTTGCACCAATGGAATGGGTTGAGAATGCTCCTGGATACTAATGGACGGTTCTTTTCGTCCAATAAAATGACATAAGTAATTAATGATAGCTAGTTATTAATGATGATAAGTAATCTGATAGCCAATCGCACTAACGAATTCAGTGAGTGATTCGTTTAGCTAAATCGATTTTCAATGGAAAATGACTCACTTCACTAACTCTCGAGAAAGTGAAATTAGCAAAATCTCGGCACTGGTTTCCACTTGTTCTTGAACATTATTGGATTGTGTTCTGAGAACGTTCAAACCAGGTCCTATATTTCATCATGGTTTTTTCGAGCCTTCCATTCTTTTCATTGTTTTTGGTCTGTTTGACTGTTTGTTGCGGTATATTTTACCACAACAAGTTAGACCTTTACTTTTCTTCCTCTTCCCATTTTCACCCCTCCTTTTGTTGTGGCTTCAAGGTGCTGGTAGAGTACAAAGCAACCCTAGTCCATCAGCTAGTGGTGTACTTCAAAGCATTTTGGAAAAGCAACCCAAATAGGTACCCCTTCATTGAGCCAGTGGACGGCTGGAGACTCAAGCAGCAGCGTTAGTAAGAACCAGGAAGGTTCTAGAAAAATTTCACCAACAGCAGCAGCAGCAGGTTACTAACAACCTACTATTTATATAAAAGGTACAGATATGGCTACCCACCTTTAACACACTGATATAGATCAGTGATCATCAGAATTTGGCATTTGAAGCCTTTGCAATATAAACGGCCAAGAGCCCAACGTAATGGCTGAGTGCCCACCGTAAAGGCCGAGTGCCCAACCTAAAGTGCTTTACCTTAGCAAGAAATGACTCTTTATAGAATTATCCCCATTCCCCCAAATCTGTGCGAAGGTTCACCGAAGTAGTTTAGTAGTTTTCGCGTAAATTGACGAATCCTCGTTAACTGAATCCTAGCTTAAATAGTTTTCTTGCACAGTGTAACTTGGGTCGGTTGGGCCGAGGCAATTTTTTTAAAAGTAATGGTTTTTCAATTTTCTATTCTGGAATGGATTGAACTGGAACAGGTCTGGATTCGTTCATTCGGGCGAGTTGTTGCGAATCTCTAACGACCGAGAGATTCAGCAACAAAGTTGTTTAGAAAAGAGCGATGGATGCGTTTCGCCTACGACGCAGACTCCAGCGAATTTGCTGAGAGTACTGCAGATACCCCGTGACGAATCTCCACGACTCTGATTGGTCTAAGTGAGTGGAATTTGCTGAATGCGCCGATGAACGAAGATACCGCCAAGAAGATGGCACTTCTTGGTTGACCTCTGAAAAGGACTTAGTGCCAGAAAGTTTTGAAAATTGAAAAAGTGTTCGGAGAATTGATAATCGAGTGTTTAATCTTTGCAAGTAGTGCAAGTTTAAATTGTTATAGTGTTTGTTTGGCAGGAAGGCCAAACTAAACAGTGTTTAAAGTCTGTGTAGGAAAGCTCCAAGCAGGCAGGAATTCAGGAGAGTTAGTGCCAGTACGGGCAAGAAAACTCAGGCAGGATTCGTCAGCAGAAAAAGCTAAGTATTTTTATACCTTAGTCTTCTAATTTTATAAAAGTGGAAAAAGTGTTAGTAGTACGTTTGTTTTGGCTTTGACTATTGAGTCATATTGTTGTTTCGGTAACCCTTCGCTTTTGAAATTAATCCTGAGATTGCAGGACGCGCGACCTCCATTTAACCTTTTTGTCTGTTCGGGAAAATTCCCAAAGAGTCGTTTGTTTGCGGGTGCATTGTGCACATACTTTGTTGTTTACATTTTAACCTGGGTAAAACCCATCTTCGAACTTAAATTTCATACCATTTAAATTGTTAACTGGCCTTCTGCCAGATTTTACATATATTGTACACTCCCAATTGTTTACGAAAAGATTCCAGGTTTTATACCTATATTTGTAAAGGTTTCCTGAACAATATATAACTTTATTCCTTTTGGAAAATAATCGCGTTTTAATTCCATTTGAAGATCATTTTCAGTGCTAAAGTTGGTTTGGAAATTCCAAACAAAAATTTCCTGGCGCCCTTTATTGTATGAAACACCCAGTTGTGTGTTTTGATTGATACTCATTCTTTTTGATTAATTCCTTTCTTTATTCGACTAATTATACTTTATACCTACGTACCAATAAATAAACTACCTACGGACCACCCCTTGCTGAGCAGCTGGCATTGGCAGCATATAGTCTTGCTACCTGTTGCATTCTTTTCCCATCGAAATCCACCCAGCTGTCATTTGACAGTTCATCTTAAAATTAAAGTTTGATCAAAATCGCCACGGCACATCGGTGTGCATATTTTGTTTAACATTTTATTAACATTCGTCTGAATTAATAAATCATACGCACGATTAATTAAAGTATTAGTTTAATAAAATCCAAGTTGTGGATTCATTTAGATTCGTTTTGATTCGGTTCGTCGGGAAAAAAGTGCAACATGTTCTTAAAAGAATAAAACTAATAAACAAGTTTTTGAATATCCTTTCTCATTTTCTAAACCCCATGTGCATTCTTTTTTTGTTTTGCATTTATGAGTGCTAATATCGCTGTGGTCAAGGACGGTCTAAGTTTATACTTATTTCAATATAAGAAATACCACTTGGTTTTTATGCATTTCCTTTATAATTTTTTACGTTTCTTGATAAAAGAAAAATCATATGATCAAAGCTCATAAAAACGACGATGATAAGAATCGGTTTGAAGATAGTAAAATAGATACAAAAATCCAAAGTAGGCTCTGCACAAATGTGTTTAGAACATTAGAGGCTATCAATAAAAGGTTTGCAAACCTAATTGTCATCGAAACACAAGAAAAAAATAGATTCGGATTGCAATCAGCCATCAAACAATTAAAATAATTTTTTTTTTCTGTGATAATGAACCACTTATTAAATTGTTTAAAGGGGTTATATGTACACAGTTACCGCCGTATTAATAAACGCGGAATACCTGGGTTAAGCCTTATTCCATGGATTAAGTGGAAAATGCTATACCATTTTTCACTTAATCCATGGAATAAGGCTTAACCCAGCTATTGCGCGTTTAATAATACGGCGGTTAGAATTTTCCAAAAATCGATTTTTTTCCTAATGCACATATATTTAAGAATGCACACAGAAAATCTCGCATCGTTCCGGTGAATATTTTCGAAGTTACACCCAAATTTGAAAAATTGTATCCAATGTAAAGTGCTTTTCAAACTTTAAACGCGTTTTTCTCAAAATGATGTTTACAAAGTGGGTGACCAACAATACTCGAAAACGGCTAAACCGATTAGTCTCAAATGTAAACACGAGCTTCTTAAATATATTTTTTAGTAATTGATCGAAGAAACGTCTGTTTTCTCAGAAAAAATTCTGGAAAATTCCCTTTTTTTCGGCCTTTCAACTGTATATAACCCCTTAAGTTAGTTGGTTAGTAAGATAGCACATCAAAAACAGAATTAAAACCTTCTGATTACATGTAGACATTACGGTCTTATACCAAACCATTTGCATAAATCCATAAACAAAACCCAATCCCTCCTATCCAACAAAGAATCTTTTGCATCATTTAGCAAAACAAAACATAAATTCCAACAAAAAGTGCTCAACTCAGAAATTTCGGAAACATACCACATAGTTAAGCAATCAACAAACACATTAATAACGTTTTTCATTGAAACTCGAAAGTTTCAAATTCAAATTTCACTCTCAAATCGAGAACTACTCTTATCAAAGGAACATGATTTTAGGTTTTTTTCTGGTATTTTTAGTTTAACTGATGTACACAAATAGAAATATTTAATCGTTTTCTATTAATTTACAGGAGTAAATCTTTTCACAAAAGGAGTAACTCCATTCGTCAATGAAAAACGCTATTAGATTACTCAACAGAAGAATAAAAGAAAAGATGACATCAGAAGAACATAGACAATTTACCATCAAACAACAACAAACGTTTACAAGTATTTGCACAAAAATATATGTGAATAACACACATAAAATCGACCTGCTCAAGCTAACACTTCGGAATAGACTAAATATTAATTTGAATAGCAAGTGGTTTGTTATCAAAAGCGACAATTTATCACTGAAACGCAACAAGAAATCACACGAGCAAAACCGCAATATGCTTCATTCTTTTTACCGCAACTTCAATAACGATGGGTTAGAGAAATATGTAATTAAAGTATACACTAATTCCATTAAAATTCTTAAGAAAAAAAGTGTTATCATTGTGTCAGCTGATAAGGGCTATACAACTGTTGCAATGAACAGAAAAGAATACAATGATATCTTATCATTGTATTCTTTTCTGACAGAACTATCGTCTGTAGTTTGTTCTTTTATGCCTTCGAATGATAATCCCATGAACGCTGATTGCCTAAAAATCTATTATCATAGTGCAAGTGGAATTCGAACCAAACTACCTGCCTTATATCATTCATCTACCCACGTAGACTACGATATTATTGTTCTTGTGGAAACCTGGCTTTGGAGTGGAATCTCCGATTCTGAAATTGTGAACGGCGGTTCATACATAGTCTTCCGACGAGTTCGATGTATTACTGCTGAAGATCGCGGAGGAGGTCTACTATTGGCGGTTCGTTAATGCTTCCCATCCCATATAATATCGCTGCCAATCATCGACATCGAACAATTATGCGTGTCACTTCGTCTCGGAACAGGTATTTAAGTGTATATCATCACCAGCTACATACCACCTAGAAGTCCCATTGATATCTATGAAAAGCACCTTGCTAACATTGATTTTGTAAGTAATTTGAATGACTGTCCGCAGAAGGTTTTTGTAATCCGTGATTTTAATCTAACTGATATGAAATGGTCTTATTTTTCAAATGAAAATATGCTTATTCCCTGTAACTTAAAAAGTGCTATCGAAATAACTTTTTTTGACCATTTATTTGCTCTTAACTTATGTCAGATCAGTAGCGTTGTGAATAGTTTGAATAATATTCTTGATCTTGTTTTCATACCACATGATGAATTCAAAGGTTCTGTGTATGATACGCTTCCTTTTTCATTATTAAATGATTCTATCAATCATAAGGAACTATATATTGAAATTCAATTGTACACTTATTTAAAAATTAATAGTAACAATTCATTATCATTTAACTTTTTAAAGGCAAATTTTATTGAACTTGATAATTATCTTGAAAGTATTGACTGGAAAACTGAATTTTTAAACTTAGATTTACAAAATATGTTTGATCGCTTTTCGCAGATTTTAAATAATGAAAGCAATCAATTAGTGCCACACAAAAAGAAAAAGAATATTTCCAAACCTCCATGGTATAATAACAGGCTGACACACTTTAAAAATTTTAAAAATAAATCTTTCGCTAAGATTAAGAAATCGAATGATTTGGCTGACCAAATACAGTTTTGTAATCTTCGCAGGGAGTTCAATGTGTTAAGTAAACTAAACTACAAAGAAATTTTCTAAAGAAACTGTTCAAGTTACCACTTAATACTCCAAACTACGCCATTCATCTCGAATCTGGACTCCCTAAACTGTTTACCTACACCCTAAAATTGCAAGCCGACTACATTTTGAAAGTTCTCTCCCAGGCAGATACGCGCCTAACCAAAAAGATGCTGATGTACGAGCTGAGGAATGAAGATTGGTGGATGTCCAAATGGAAGCATTTGGGAACTATCTGCGATGAAGAAATCATAATAAGTGTGGACAACTTAAATCTTGTAAAAAACCGGCTCTACAGAATAATACAAAAGTATGAAGATTCAGTACGTGATGATTTCTCAGTAAGAGCTCGTAACTCTGAGAGTAGAATATTATATTCACAGCTTAACACTAATTTGCTAGAGATGAACTATTTTCGTGACCTGTACAGTTACAGAGAAATATCCTTCATTTTCAAAATAAGATGTGAAATACTCTTTTTAAATGGAAGCCCATACAATGGAAGTTCTAATCAATTTTGTTCAATATGCAATCTTAAAGCTAAAGAAGACTCTTTTCACTTTTTAAGTATATGCCCAGCTTTTTCTTCACAACGCCTGATATACTTCGGAAAAAAGACACTGTCCATGAAAGAGGCAATTGAAATATTGAACGGACTCAACTGGAAAAACCTATGCAATTACCTATCGGAATCCTATACATATAGAGCACTATTGATCAGTGAATTTGCATAACGAATTCTCGTATAAAAATTAAACAAAAGAAACCATAAACAATAATAAAATAAATTTACAAGCACTGCTAACCGAGCTGACGGCAATGCCATAGCTCTAAATTCATTTTAAACTCATTGTGAAATAAGAAAACGAAAAATAAATGAATTTACTTACTTACTTACTGTTAAGTAAATTCTCGCACAGAAATTATATTATGCAGGTTGAATTCAATTTAAAAAACGACCCAAAAAGTGTTTGGCCTTTTATAAACTCAAAACGAAAATCGCTCGGGATTCCGAATTCTATGTTTTTTAAAAATCAAGAGTCTGATGAAATTGAAAACACGGTTGAGCTATTTGCTCAATTTTTTGAATCGGTCTATTCTAACTCACATGAAAATCTAGTTCACTTTTCTGGCTATAATCCTAAAGTAAGTATAGGGTCCTTACAGTTAGATCTCAACGATGTCTTATAAGGATTGCATGATCTTCAGCCAAACGCTAAACCTGGCGTTGATGGTATTCCTGCGATAATTTTGAAAAGATTTTCCAGTTCTCTGGCTCTTCCATTACTAAGCATTTTCAATTCTTCATTGTCATCTGGACTGTTCTTAGATGAATGGAAATCCTCTTTCTTGATTCCAATTTTTAAATCGGGTTCCAAAAACAATGTAGAGAACTACAGAGGAATTTGTAAACTATCTGCAATTCCTAAGTTTTTTGAAAGCCTTGTCAAAAAAAACTTGATTTCCTAGTGAAGGAACATATAAGTGATGCCCAACATGGGTTCATCTCGGGAAGATCAACAATCACCAATTAAACATGTTTCTCTTTTTTCGTTGTTGACGCTATTGAAAGTAAAGATCAAGTGGATGTTATTTATACCGATTTTAGCAAAGCGTTTGATTCGGTTTATCACAAAATACTGCTTCAAAATTTGGAATCATTTGGTTTCCACTCAAGCCTCCTTCAATGGATCTGTTCCTTTCTCATAAAAAGGGTTCAAAAAGTCAAAATTGACGAATTCACCTCAAGGCAGATAAATTGTACCTCTGGTGTTCCACAGGGTAGTCATCTAGGTCCTCTACTTTTTATCATATTTATTAATGAAATTTTTAACTGTGTCAACTTCAGCAAATGCCTCATATACGCAGACGATCTGAAACTTTTTCTGAAAGTAACCTCTATTTGGGATTGCCAAAAACTCCAATTGGATCTTGATAATCTATCTCGCTGGTGTGTGTTAAACCGCTTGAATCTTAACGCCAAAAAATGTTTTTTGATTTCTCTCTCAAGAAAGATTCATATGCAAGAGTTTTCATATTATCTTGATTGCAACCTTCTTAAGAGAACTGAAAAATTTAAGGATTTAGGCGTACTTTTTGACTCCAAATTCACTTTTACACCACATATAGAAGCTATTGTATCAAAAGCTAACTCAATGTTAGGATTCATCAAAAGAAATTCAACAGACTTTACTAACCCCTACACCCTTGTGTCTCTTTATACCTCACTTGTAAGACCCAACCTAGAGTATGCAGACATCATCTGGAACCCTCACCAACAATATTTTTCCGATTGGATTCAGAAAGTTCAGAATAGGTTTACGAAGTATGCATTTTACAAAATGCGATGGTACTTTCATCCAAATTCCACAGCTAGGCAGAGTCTTCTAGGTTTGCAGTCGCTCAAATCACGTAGAACTAGTCATTATGACATAGTTTTTGTGCCAGACATTTTATGTTATCATATAAAGTGTCCTTCCTTGTTGTCCTTAATTTGTATTTATGCATGCATATGCATTTATGCATTATGGCATGAGTGAACCAATTTCAAGATCAATTAGAGAATTTAATGAAATTTGTGGTCACATTGATTTAGCCTTCTCTAGAGATAAATTTCGAAATAAATTGTACTACTTATTTTTAAGAAATTGAAACCTGTTTTGTAATAACGTTTAATCTGTTGAGCTCATTGCTCGTAGGTGAAATAAATAAATAAAAAAAAAAAAACAAGTCCCAGAGATGAGTTGGAAAAATTTACGAAACGTAACATTTTGGTATTAGTGGCGCACTGAGGACAACCCCATCGGACGCCCTCAATGTACTACTAGATCTCACACCCCTAGATATCTTCAGCAAACAAGTCGCAGCTAGCTCAGCTACTCGACTCAGAGCTACATCACAGTGGACCAATAATCAAATCGGTCACACTACCATTCTAGATAACTTTAGATTCTTACCGAATCGATGCGACTACACCACCCCCAAGTTGGTGTTTGACAATAATTTCCAAGTAACCATACCTTCAAGAGAAGCTTGGGAAAATGGCACTCTTTTGGAAAATGAAGCAATACACTTCTACACCGATGGTTCAAAAACCAGCGAAGGTGTGGGAAGTGGAATCTACTCAGAAAAACTGAATCTCAGTCTTTTCTTCCGCCTACCCGATCATTGTAGTGTGTTCCAAGCGGAAATTCTGGCGATTAAGGAGGTGCTGTCTTGGCTCAAAGAAAACGTCATATCCTCCACGGATATTCGGATCTTCTCAGACAGCCAAGCTGCCCTTAAATCTCTTGCCTCTGTCTCTACAAAATCCATCACAGTCCAAAATTGTCAGATGTCTCTGAGGGAGATGTCAAATCAGTTCAACATTCACCTTTCATGGGTGCCAGGGCACAGGGACATACCAGGCAACTGTATGGCAGACGAACTAGCCAAAAAGGGCACGACCACTTCCCTACGCTCAGAATGGAACAACATAGGTGTACCTATCGCTACATGTAAACTCCTACTTAGACGGGACGCTTCAGGGATAACAAACACTAGATGGACTGAGAGTAACAACTGCCTTGCAACCAAAAAAGTTTGGCCGTGTGTAGACTCAAAACGATCAAAGAGTTTGTTGGCCCTGAACCGCCTGTGTCTAGGTTCTACCATAGGTGTTCTTACGGGACACTGTCTCATAGGGAGACACGCCAAAAGACTTGGCGTGTTTTCCAATGATTTCTGCAGAAGCTGCATGGACGAGGAGGAGGAAGAAACCGTTCAACACCTTCTTTGCTCATGCCCTGCACTACTTCATAGGAGGAAAACTCATCTCGGTGAATTCTTCTTCGATGATACTAGCGACCTAGCTTACATAGACCCCAAAAGTCTTTCAAAATACATTAAAAGTTCCACGTGGTTTGACTAGCAGGTGATTAACCGGCTAGTCCCGTAATGGAAGATTAATAAGTGATCAACTCGTTAATCTTACATCGGGTTTCTGAGATCAGTAGGTGATTAACTTGCTGATCTCTGTGGTATCACAATGGGCCCTTGTGGCCTAAGTGTGTTAGGCAATGTACTCATTGACTGACAGCCACTTCCACCTAACCTAACCTAACATTTTGACACTTCAACACTGCATTTAGGAACGACATCGATGTTACATTTTGTAACTTTTTTGCATTTACTGCGTGAACACAATGGCTAGAGATACGCAGCCGCAAGAGATGTCTAAACATTAAATACAAGGGAATACAAAAACAACGCAAGACGGAGCCGGACAAGTTAACTTGATTTTAACTCTTGCGGCTCCGGCTCCGTATGCGTATGCGTATGCATTGTGTTCAGCCAGTTAGGAACGACATAATGTCAACCGATGTTACATCGCGTAACATCGAAGAAAATTAATTTAAAAAAATCCTTTTTAAAAATCTAAAGGAATTACACTAAAAGAACGACCTGCGTGATCGCATAATGATGCAACAACTGAAGTATATAGAAGATTGTACTCTAGGAAGGTTAATATACATACTGTTAGAGTGTAGTATATAGTAGTAGTATAGTAGTATATTTATTATTTCATATAAATTTCTTAACAATTGATAAATAATACAAATATATAAAAAATTTCATTTAATTAAAAGAAAAATATAAGAAAGGTTAGCATTCTTTATTTTTAAGAAATTAAAAAAATAGAGTTGAATGCCACTTCAAAAGCTTTAATAACAATAATCAAAAGTAATTGGGTGGGGTGACCCTTTTAGAATTCACATATTAAAATAAAAAATAAAAAATGTTTATATAATACAAAAGTTGATATCAAATCACTAAGTAGGATAACAAAAGTAGTATTAAATTTGAAATTTGAAGCAAAGTTAACCCAGAACATCGAAAATATAAGAATCCAGAGCAAGATAGTCTAAGGAAAAAAGCCACAATTTAACGCTTGTAAAAAACTTTCCAGGTACAGTTATTGTCCTTATTGATTGAGGAAGAATGTTAAACAACCGATATGACATAATTGAGAAAAAATTACGATAAGCAGTGGTACGGAAAAAAGGAACTGATAATAAGTTTGAAAGGTTTCCACGAAGATTGTATCTCGAAATTAAACGACAATTGAGATTGCCAGACTTCATATAGAAAGTTTTTAGCACCTTGAAACAGTATAAATGACGAACTGGTAGTATTTTAAGAGCACAGAACAGAGGAAAGCTAGAGTGCCTACTAGCCTTACGACAAATTTTTCTAACGACATATTTCTGCAATACCAAAAGTGGTTGTATTTTGTTACGATACACACCACCCCAGCAAGCAATTCCATATTGTAACTTAGAATGGAAAATACCATAGTAAATTGTTTTCAACAGTTTAGTTGAGCATACATTACGCAAATAATAAAAATGTCGCAGGGTACAGCGGAAGTACTTCTTCAGGGATTCAGCATGATTAGCAAAACTCATCCGAGAATCTAGAGTCAGTCCCAAATATTTAAACTCGTTGACTTTTTCAACTAGAAAACATTTGTCACTACAGTTCAAATCACAATTAAAGGAGGGAGGAGTGAAACCAGACGAACAGTGGCAAGTAAACATTTTTAATCTACAACAATCAGGAGCATGGAAGAAAACTTCTGCATTCAAAATGCTAGATGAAGATAAGCTGTAAAACATTATCTTGGTCTTAGAGCTTATTACTAAATTATGTTCGTAGAACCAAAGCCGCAATAGGTCTAAATCCCAATTAATATTGGAAACGAGGTCTAAAGGACTATAAGTGCCATAAGAGAACGCAATGTCATCAGCAAAAGCAGTTGGTAAACCTTTGAAACTAAGACCAAAAAGCGAGTTGATATAAACTAAAAATAGAACTGGTCCCAGGACAGAACCCTGTGGTACACCCAAGTCAAGAAACTTTACGTCGCTCCTTATATCATCCATTTTCACTCTTTGCGACCTGTTCACAAGGTAAGATCTGAACCAATGAAGCATGAAACCCCTAAATCCAGCTTTTTCCAGCTTCCTTAATAATATATTGTGGTTGACCATATCAAATGCTTTTGTGATGTCAACAAATAGGCCAGCTACACATTTTTTCTCGTCGAGTTGTGACATTGTTAACGAACAAAATTGTAAGAGAGCATCTTCCGTCGATTTTCCCTTTAAAAAACCAAATTGAGCAGGGTTGAAAAACTTAGTTTTATCTAAAAAACTCATTATTCTATTTTTCATAAGTTTTTCAAAAATTTTACTAAAGACAGAAAGAAGTGAGATGGGCCTATAATTACTAATTTCAGTAGCAGAACCCTTTTTGAATAATGGTAAAACATCTGCACACTTGAGCTCTTCTGGAAATACACCCTCAAATACGCATCTATTAAATACATATGCTAATATGTCCACCAGGTAATACTCAATTTTTTTGAGTATATAACTAGAAAAGCCATCAGCTCCACACGAAGACGAATTAGGCAGGTTCCCAATAACTTGCAGTATTTCAAAAGAAGATATAGGCTGAAAAACGAAACTCCTGCTTTGAATATTCTCAGAGCTTTGACATATAGAAAGACAACTACAACACATTTGATGGTTATGACTCGGTCCAACATTACAACTAATATTTGAGAAATGGCAATTGAAAGCGTCAGCAATGCAGAGCTTATTGCAGATTACGGAGTTATCCACACGCAAAACAGTAGGTTTCTTTGAAACAGAAGCTTTGTTCAATATGCTATTTACAACACGCCATTCACTTTTTATATTACCTTGTGCAGAGTTGAATTGCTCACGGTAATAGGTGTCGCGGCATATAGGAATCTCTTTTTTTAACTCAGCACACAACTTCTTATACCTCATTCTTAGTAGTTGGTTACCAGGATTCTTTTTACACTTCAATCTAAGCTTATTTTTTGTTGTAACCTTATTTACAACTGATCTAGATATCCAGGGCTTTAGATGCTTAACAATTTTTTTGGGTGATACAAAAAAGGAGGCGGACGATATATGCTTTTTCAGACAATCGATGAAAATTGAGTATGCAGCAGATGAATCATTGGTAGCATACACATCTTCCCAAAACTCAAAGCATAAACCATTTTTAAGTTTAGCAAAGTCAATCTTAGCTTTTCTCTCAACTGACTTAGGAGGATTACAACGTCTCGTTTCAGAAATGTCAAAAACTAGTCCGGTCATGCAGTGATCTGTAATTTTAAAATCAAAAACACATTTCTTACACTCTTTAAGTTCAACATTACTTAGACGCCCATAAATATGGTCAAGACAGCTTCCGGAGGCTGGCCTAGTAGGTTCAAAAATGAAGCACGTAAGACCATGAGAAGCGAGTAGTGCCAAGTAACTAGCAATGTTGTCGTTACCATCCAAAATGTTGACATTGAAATCACCTACAATAATTAAGTTCTTTGAATTTTCCCTAGCCAAAAAGTCAGTGAATTCATTCATAAAATTCGTAACACTAAACATATGCAATCTATAAACACAAATAAATACGTACGTAACCCGATCAATTTCCACGGAAACCTTTAAAACATCAGCACTAAGTAAATTAACGCACACAACTTCAATAACAACGTGGTTATCTTTGACAAAAAAACCAACTCCACCGGCAGCATAGTTTTCATTCGTCTTTGAATGAAACTTAAAGCCCGGTATAAAATAATCATTTTCCTCAAACTCATATATCCAAATTTCAGACAGAAAAACTATATCTGGAACGCAAGCAAAAGAATCTATATGCGTAACAAGTGAAGAAAAATTTTCTCTCATACTTCTAATGTTCTGGTGAATTAAAAAAAACTTATCATTACAAAAGGAACTATCTGTTAGCACATTATCACAGTTGGAAGTACATACATTAGGGGAAGAATAGTCATCAATTAAATCTATATCAAAATTCATGATTCAAAACAAAATAGGATTTGCAAAGCACTAAATGACTGCAAGATCATTAAATGACTTAATAGAGATGACTCTTCCCCCCTCAACCTTTCTTATAAGAATTTGATTATTAGAAAACCATACATATTTTCCGCCTGTCTTCTTCATTGCCTCTTTTGTTTTCATCAAGAGCGCCTGGGTATATTTTGTAAGAGACTCGTTAATGTAAATTACAGTACCTTTGCTCTTTTTACTGCTGTCGCTGTTGCTGCTGTTGTTACAATGTGTTGTTGGATAAAAGCAGCTGCATTCCATTGTATACATCCTGTTTGTAGTTTGTAGTCTGAAATTTTTACGACGGGCCTTGTGATAAGGGCCAATATCGTGCAAACGCTCCGACAAACAAATTGTATGACATCAGCATTTTCTGAGCTTTTGATTAGGCTGAGACATATAGAACAATCTTTACGGAGCGGAAGCATGGGCCTTATCGAAAACGGATTTGGAAACCCTTGGTCGTTTCGAAAGAAAAATTCTGCGAATGATCTTTAAAATAAAAAAAATAAATAGGGTGGTGCAACAGAGAGAGGAGGGAATGGAAGGGACCTACAATTTTCTGTCGGTTCCGAACGGCTAATCGAGAAAGCGCTTTTCATGGCAATGAATACTAACGGAGGACTTGCCAATTCCTCGCGAAAGGCGATACCCGTGGAAAAAACACTTTTGCCTCTGTTGGGATTCGAACCACGAACTTCTGGATTAACAGGCGGACATGCTATCCATCACACCACGGGTACCACAAATGCAACGCGAATGATCTTTGGTCGCGACAATATGCGACATGGGCATAGCTAGAAGAGTAACCTCCGCGAGACTACGATGGCTGGACCATGCAGAGCGGATGACCATCAACACTCCAGCTCGACGGATTTTCGAGAGCCCATTGCAGGGAAATCGCGGAAGGGGAAGACCTCGTTTTAAGTGGAATTTTTTAATCTCACAAAAACACCTACATAAACTCCGATTCTGCCACACATCACTGATACCCCACATGTTGCAACGTTCCAATCCAATCAAAACTTTCCACTAAATACTGAAATTGTGGCGTAGTTTTCCACAGGTCACAACGTTTCGACTTGTGGTTTTCCAACAGAATCGTGCTCCTTAAAATTTTATTACTTTGTTGCGGTTGAGAAAGAAGTTGTTCAATCAAAAGATATGCTTGCAAGTATATACAAATGGTAATTAGTACATTTTACTTACCAGAAAGCTTTTAGTTGCCAGTCCGAAATTTGTTTAACCGGCATTTTGCGAGTATTTCGACACATTTACGATACCACGAAAACAAACGCCGGCGCCTTACTTTAAAAATATTAGCTCAATATTATGTTTTGGTATCGTATTTTGAATTAATTTTTCTTCGTAGTGAGCTGTAGCACCAGTAAGTTTGAGTTGAATGATAAATATTTTTACATTTTCCACCAGCCATAGTACTTGCATGTACTTCATGTGTGTATGTACTTTTAAAGAGATTTTCTATTTTTAATTAATTTTAATTTCACGGCTTTGGATTGGTCATCAACTTCACAGTTTGAATGTTTTTATCTACGTTTATGCACTATTGAACTTAGTAGCTTATACGGACTGAGACCTTCAAAATTCAACTCACAAAATTAATTTATAATTTTCGCCCAACGTACATTCAACAACACGGTGCCATTTCTATTACCCGGTACCCGCCAAAACAAAAGTTTGCCAGACTATAAAACACAGAGGACATACAACAAGAGATCAAGCCACACACACAACGGCATAGGGCATCTGTAAGTCCACTATTCCACGGCGCATTTCTCTCGTGCATGAATGAAGTGCAAGCGAGAAAAAAATCGAGATAGAAACACAGCTGCCCGGACATGCACGGGTAGCATTTGTCGTGCATTTTTTCATGTTTCTCTTTATCTCTATTCGTTGTTTTTCCGTTGTTGCTTTATTCTTGAATTCAACTTCGTTGGGAAATCACTTTGTATTATGGCGGAAGAATTCAAGTGGTCAAAGGAATTGACTTGCGAATTAATAGTTCAGTACAAATTTAATTCAACATTAGCCGCGTTTTATTATCACAATGATCCAATCCGGATCAGATCTTGATAATAAAACAGCTTTAGATCATCATATTTCCAGTTGGAAGCTGTGAGAGACTCGCTCTCTCAACTGACATTTCAAAAGAGTTGCAGAGTTGCCCTACGAACTTTTTTTTCAATGGTTAATTTTTTGTTCTTTTTTTTAGGGAAAAATGATATTCATCCACTTTGTCAAATATATATTTTTTTGCACTAATTCTTATGAATTTCACGAATATATGTTTTGTTTTGTAAAACTTTTTCATTATGTCATGTATTCTACAAAAATGACTAAATGTGAAGTTTCTCGGTATCTATCTAAAATATATTTCATATCACACAGATAAAAATGTTCATGTGGCAATACTGTTGTTATTGGAAATATTGGAAATGATACCAACGTTTCAATGGAAAGTCTCCTCTTGTGTGAAATAGAAGAACTAATTTTTAGATCACAAAAATAGATCCAACTAAAAAGCAGGATTTCGCTTTGTTGTTGTAACGCTAATAAACCCATGATCTGATCCGGATCAGATCAATAATAAAACGCGGCTATTATATGATCCCTGCCACCCCGACCACAGAGTATAATATAATAAAATAAGAGTATTATCTACTCTGTGACCCCGACCATACATAGGATCTATATCTATATCTATTTCAAGTTATTTTAGATTCATTGAAATTGTATGACCCATTGATTATTATAAATTTGATTAAAAAAATACACACTTTGCAAACTCAGTTTTCTAAAGAGTTTCGTGAAATGTAAAAATCGAAAAAAGTGGAAGTTATATCTGTGCCGAAACTCTGGTGCTTTGAGCAGTTAATGTTTTCAAGAAACTACTGCAAGATTAGGTGTCCATGTTCAACAAATCATTAATTTCTTCTAAATTCATTTTTTCAACAGCTCAACAACTGTTTCAATGGAAATTTAAAACTGTAAGACTGAGCGCAAAATCAGTATGAAAGAAAATTGGCAAAAACATGCGCAACTCGAAAAATGCAGCGTGGAATAATGAGAGCATTACCGAATACAAGTTCAAAACGAAAAAAGCGATTAATGCGCATTAGAAACATGCGCCATGTAATAGCCGACTAATCATTCCTCAAAGTGCCGATTTACATTCAGACGGTTTTGCAAAGACGGAAATAAGTGCGAAAGAGAAAGCAGATGAAATAGAAATACTTTAAAAAATCTCTACCCGCAAAGTTTTGGGTTGAGGATTGTCCAGTTGTCTTGGATGGTTTTTGACGTTTCTTTTTCTTGTCTTTCTTTGTTTCTTGTCGTTGCTTTATTGTATCTTCTAATGTTCATGAGTAAAGAAGTAGTATGTCTTCGGACAATTTCTTTAATTTTTCATATATTTTCATGTATTTTCCATATCCATGATGTCAATAATCATTGCTGCAAAATCTAATTAAATTATTTACCACTTCAAATTACATTTTGCTCTTTATGAGATTTTTTTTGTGGATTTATAAATAATGCAGCTGAGCTTCTTTGATTATTTTCACACTTTGACTCTGTGGGTGAGAACAAAAAATGAAAGAGAAGTGTCAAAAAACCCGCAGCCGCAAAACGTCTGAGTGTAATAATGAGAGACTGTCGGGATGAGGGTTCAAAAGAAAATATACGAAACACGCAGCAGGCAAACCGTCTGAATGTAAATCGGCACAAACTGACTATTGGGACCATTGACATATTATATATGGACTGCTAGTTGAGTGTAATCTTCATATAAGACTGGCAAAGATTTTGAAGCCAAGCGACACTAGCCCTCTTGGTGCACCATTTACGGCCATTTACGGCAACATTACAATTTGTTCCCAAGAATTAGGTGCCATCTTAAAGAAAGACATACATGTGTTAGTTTAGTTCTAGATTCGACAACCAGTTGAACCCTGATGCAGCACTGTCGCTTATCGCTAGCTTCACTTTTAAGGCTGTGTGTGAATTGGGTTAAAATTTCTCACCTTGGTTAAATTTTGACATTTGTTTTGCGGTGGATTCAGATGTTAAATTTTTGCTGTGTGAATTGGGTTAAAAGGGATTTTTTGAAACACTATTTTCTCTAAAATTCCTTTATAGTTAAAGAAATTTCCCTGCAAAATTCCTTTTTATCGTTTAATTTAATTCATTTTTTACTTAAAATAAAGCAACTTTTAAGAATGTAAATTTAATATTACGTTCCAAAAAGTGTTTAGATCTCCATTTTGCCTAATTTTTTTTGATCTTGTACTACTATTTTCATATGTTGAAACAATAGTCCCGCATTTAGTCAAAATATTTCCCATCACGGATAGTTTGATAATAGGTGTATGAACACTTGTTTTTAGAGCACTGACAACAACTTCAAGCAAAAAAAAAAACATCGATTTGAGATCTGTTTACAAAATGAATAACAATTTGAAGAAATGGTTTAAAATAATTTTATTTATTTAATGTCTTATCAATTAATTCTATTGAACCGCAATGAAAAATTCTTGAAGTATGTTTGAAAATATAATTTTGCATAGTTACATTCATGTTTGCATTTTGTTGATGTAAACATGTTGTCCAGCTCAATTCGGATTTGAATGAGTTTTAGTTTGTCTTCGGGAGACCCTAAAAAACAACAATTTTATTTTTATAACTATGTAAATATGTTTTTCGATAAAAAAAGATCAAACTTACATCTATTGTAAGGTTTTCACGTTGTTCTTTCTTGTTGTCCAATTTTTCGTGTGCCGTCCATACTGCTAAAAACTACTTTCTGCTTTGTTTACTGTTTGTTCGACAAAAAAAAAGTTGTGAATGCAACAAGAACTAGACACACCTCTCTTTCTTGACAAACGTCAAATTTTAACCCATTTTAGCCTGCTCCGTGAGCAAGTTAAATGGGTTAAAATTTTATCCCATCTTATTCACCACGCTAGTGTCATGTTTTAACCCATTTAACCCAATTTTAACCCAATTCACACACAGCCTAAGGCCGTGTGTGAATTGCGTTAAAATTTGCGTTAAAACTTCTACCACGATTAAAATTTGACGTCTTGTTTGAGGTGGGATCAAATTTAGCCATTTGCTGTGTGAATTGCGTTAAAACAATTATTTTAACCAAGATTTCAGCGTAGGTTAAAAAAATTTCCCTCGATAAATTAAGAAATTTCCCTGAACAAAAATTGGTTTTCTTTTCACGGAAAAATAATTTCTCTTACAAAACATATTTTTAAGAAAACAGGGTTAATAAAAAGTCTCTGAAACTGAAAAAAAAATTTTTATTTATTGTTCTCGATTCTAATGTCATATTTTAAAACAACAATAAAAAATATTCAAACAAAATTCCCATTTTGATTCATTGATTTATTTGGTGTAGTAACACTGAAAATTAGTTTTCATGGCTGATATCTTTCATACATTTCAAAAGAAACAAAACAATAAATTCGTATTTGGTTTAGAAAAATGACAAATTTAAAGTATTTTGTATTAATTCTTGTTTTTTTTCATCCAGACTTATCCTAATTTCAATTAGTTTAATTTTTTTTCGTGAAACCCTAGAAAACAAGAGCATTGAATTTATATAAATTAATTGATTTCAAACTAACATTTAATGTATGGTTTTCCAGCCTTTCTTCGTTTTTTTTTTCTTGATTCATATTTCGTGGTTTGAATTGAATGCAAAAGCAAGAGCAAATTTCTCTATCCCTAGAAACGTCAAATTTTAACACACTTTAACCTGCTCCACAGCTCAATAAATTTTAACCCATTTTATTCACCTCATTAGTGTCAAATTTTAACGCGGGTTAAATTTTAACACACATTTTAACGCAATTCACACACGGCCTAAGGAGCCAACTAGCAGTCCATATATAATATGTCAATGATTGGGACTGGCCATCATAGTTTGCACACCACCAGCCTGTCGTTTCGGAACTAAAAGCTAGCGCACAAAGTGAAATGTTGTTTTGATAGCCCAAACAAATTGTATTGGAAAAAGAAGAAATGGTGTAGGATTAAACAATTTAAATAAAATATAAAATCAAACAAAAGCGATTATATTAAATCCGCACTACATCTCAAAATGTTAAAGCTTGAATAAAAACGTGTGATTTGTACCTTTCAAATGTACTAAATTTGCTTTTGAAAAATTTAAGGAAACGCCATTTTTGTATGGGAAAAAATGTAAGCAAAGTTCTACGCAGACATTAGAAACTATAGTAAGTTCAAAACACGATCTAACAATGCTTTGAACCGGAGGGGCACGGTGGCGTAGCATTCGTTTCTCTACACGCAATGGTGAAACAAATGGCTTGGAACGGAGACTGTTAAGTTGGACCGGAGAAAATAAGTTCGCTACCAGTCAAAAAGTCTACATAATAATACTATAATCCAACGGCATTGTTAAATCGATTCATGAACTTACTATAGTTTCTATATATAATGGTTTTACCATTGTTTGTATAAAAGCGATTGCTACGACACCGTTGTGATACCCGTGGTGTGTTGGTTATCATGTCTGCTGTTAACCCGTGCCGTCGGCGTCGCCTGTGGTTCGAATCATATTTGTGTGATAAAAAATCCAAAAATGGTCGAATCATATGTTTTATATATGATACAGCCAAAGTAATAAATCTGGATATTATGTATAATGGCTAGCCATTATGCATAATATCTACTCAGTTTGGTTAAAGTGATAATGGACACAAAATTAATCACATTAACTAGCTATTATACATAATCAGCCGTATTTATTAGATTTTGCTATTACACGCTTAAAACGCATAATAGTTATGCAGTGAATAAGAACCTATTAAGACTTTATTCAGTGAATAAAAAATCCTTATTTATAATCTTTTTCATCACCCATTATAGTTATTCATCCCTTATGTCAAAATCATAAAGAAACTCTCTATTTTTGTTTCTCAATGGTTGAACTGACAACAGAAATTTGTTTTTGTTTATATTTTCCTAGCTATGGAACATTCGATCATTCGATGTCTACTGCCTTTTCAGGAATAAAAAAGTAAAAAAATTTAAACAATTAAACACTTTTTATAGTGTTAAGTTGGAAAACTTGTAAGAAACCAATTTACAAAAAAGGAAAACACAGCATATTTCTTTCAATTGAAAACACATTTACTACATCCAAATTATGTATATTTCCATTTTAGTTTTTTTAAAAATTCTCAAAGTTGTAAATAAACCACTGAATGACAACTCAATACTCAAAATCAAATGACATTTATGCGCTAAAACACGCTTAAGACACGCATATTGGCGTTTAAGCTATTCAGCCCTTATTCACTGGCGAAAAATGATTATAAATACGATTTTTGTTTTATTCAATGAATAAGCGTGTTTTAAAGTTGTTCGGAGTTTATTATGCGATTATAAATACGGCTGAATATCTTCGATGAATTGGATAATGTAATAAAACACGTAGGTATGCGATTAAAATTATAAAATTATATTTCAATTTGCCTTAACTAATCACAAAGATTATTTAAAAAAATTCAATTATAAAATAAATGCGGAAAGCTATTGCATACGGAAATTAATTGCTATTTTCATATTTAGCATGAGCAGCTTAACCCTGCGGAAAAAAGGGTTAAAATAATAAGCCCCGCGAAGCGGGTCATGCGGAAAGCTGTTGCATACGGAACGCGGTAGCGGGATGAAGAGAGGGAGGGGTAACAAGTCGGCTAGACCGTATTTATTACTTTGACTAACTTTGACAAGTTATTATGAATAATGTACAGACAAAGTGATTAATTTATTACTTTGTCTAGTGAATTTGGCCATTATATATAATGACCAGTCATTATGTATAATAGCTATTTAATCACTATGACTGTAACATATACATACAATGGTTCGAATCCCAACAGAGGAAAAAAAAATTTCTCTTCTGGTATCGCCTTTCGCGAGGAATTGGAAAGTTCTTCATTAGTAAATTCATTGCCATGAGAAGCGATTTTTCGATTAAGAGCCCGACCCATAGAATCCGTTGCGTCCGTTCGCTGCCGGATTCAACTGACAGCGAACGGACGCAACGGATTCTATGGGTCAGGCTCTTTAGCCGTTCGGAACTGGAAGAAAATCGTGTTTTCTCATAAAGGCATTATGCTGTGCCCCTGTTCTGTAACTATCGCCTTGGCGATAAACGGTGGAAATGGAACGAAATTCTATGAATTTAGTAGGATTTTGTTCCATTTTCTACCGTTTATCGCCTGCTTTTATCGAGACGATAGTTACAGAACAGGGGCACTGGATTTACATGCATCTGCTTCTACAGAAGTGCAGAAAAGTAAAGCGGAACGGACGAAAATTATAAAGCACAAAAGTTAAAAAGAGAAACGAATACAATAGGGCTTTTCGCGAAGCTATCTCTTTCTAATTATACCTCGTATTTCTTAAACGTCAAATTGGCACTTGTATGAAAATATTGCTGGCGGCAGTACGTAGAAATATGAAATATGTAGTTTAAATTAGTTTTTCAAAGACGTAGGTTCATGAAAAAAGGAAAAAAATTGTGTTTATCAAAACTGTGACGTTTTAAAAACAAAACAATATAAAAGTGTTGTGAAGATGCCCGCGAATCGCTGTCTAAAACAATGTTCAAACCATACAATGAAGACAGAAATCCGTAGATCCTATAGTTTTCCTCGAGTATAAAACAGAATTTCTAAGTTCTCTCAGAGGAAAGGCACAGAATGTGGTAAGAGGAAACATCTGAAACATCTGAACACTAAATTGGCTCGTGTCTGTTCCAGACATTTCATTTCAGGAAGGTAAATATCTGGTTGAAGGTTGTATACAAGTAGATCATCAATAAAAACTCCAGGGAAGAATGCAAAACTTTTGGAAAATCTAATTCCAGATTGGGTACCAAGCTTATACACGCAAAAATTCAGAAATCTAGATAAACAATACCCAATCTGTATTTAGATTGTTCTTACTAGGAGTTCTTACTATGATCAAGCATCTAATATACCTTATAACCATGTTTACATAGGTACCTGAAATGAAATGTGTGGAACAGAAACAAGCCAATTTAATGTTCAGATGTTTGATAGGAGCCAACAACGGCCTGCGCCTTTCCTCTTAGCGATTTTTCAATCTAGGAGTTCTATTCCACAGTCGTGGAAAACTGAAGTCTACAGTTTTCTGTGTTCACTGTATGGTTTGAACCAATTTGAACACTGTTTCACACAACAAATTTTCACAACACTTTTATATTATTTTGTTCTTAAGAGTTCGCAATTTCGATATACACACTGTTTCAATTTTTTTATTTCAAATTCACTTCACTAAATAACAATTCTGAAACAATGGGCGCGTTCGTTGCAATTCAGATTTTAAGATTAACTGAAAAACTTATTCAGTTTTGCGTCGAACGGTTATCTAACAAGACATTACAGTTGCTACTATTTTGATGAGTTTATGTCAAAAAAATTCATTAACTTGTGGACTTTACTGGGAAAAACATTTCAGAAGCGTAAAAAACAATCAGTAATGGAGTTAGAATTAATTAATTGTATTTTTTCAATAAAAATCACGCACAACAAAATCACCATCACTTGGCGAGTATAATTTTTTGATGTCACTTATCGCATCTGACAGCTTAATAAACTGAATCTAGATTTTCAGCATTCTTTTCCTGACTGAAAAACTGAATCGGTAAAAACTAACAGCTGATGAGTTGTCAACTGAAAAACTTAACGTCTGGCCAATCAGAGGCCGAGAATAGTTAGTTAATCTGAAAATCTAACTTGTGACGAACGCGCCCAATTTTATGTTTTTGCCTAGTACCGCCAAGAATGTTTTCATACAAGTGACTTTAGCTGTCAATTTTTTTTTCTATCTCTTTTGACAGTGACACTATCGCGAAAAGCCCTATTATAGCTGCAGGTAAAAAATAATAGGTACAGATGAACATGGTCATCCTATAACACTTGGTGGCTTCTCTCTCTATCAGACAAGTATGCATATTTTACAAGTATGTATATATATTTTACATCTTGTGTTTGCTTCCGTTTTTCATGTGCACTTGCAGTTTGCAGATGCATGTAAATCCACCATTAAAGGCCCCGGCCCATAGAACGCGGTGCGTGCGTGCGGCACCGCTTTCAACTGACAGCTCGATTAAATACACACGTTCTTATGAGAGGTGACCCATAAGCACCGCGAGCAACACGCCGCACGCGCCGAGTAGACAAACTTCTATTTTGCCGCGGCTCTCACGCGGTGACAGAACCAATTTGAAATTTTCTCTCTGATGACATGCGCAGTAAGAACCAATTTGAAATTTTCTCTTCTGTTAACATGAGTGGCCTTGTTGAGTTGAGACACCGCAACGGATTCTATGGGTCACCCATATCAGTTGCGTGCGGCAAAACCCACCGCATCAGTTGCCGCGCCGCTCCTACCGCGCGCAACGCGTTCTATGGGCCGAGGCCTTAAGTCTGACGTTTGAGAATCAGCTGTTGGGTAAACCATAGTATAAAGAACCTATTGGGACTGGGAACATGAGTTTGCACACCACCTGCCGGTCGTTTTGGAACTAAAGCGGGGGCACAAAGTGAAATGCTGCTTTGACCGCCCATACAAATTGTACTGAAAAAAGAAGAAATGGTGTCGGATTAAATAATTTAAATAAAATATAAAATCAAACAAAAGTGATTGAATTATAAGCGCATTAGCATCTTAAAATGTTAAAGCCTCAATAAAAAAGTGCACACGAGTGATTTTTACCTTTCAAATATATTTAATTTGCTTTTGAAAAATTTAAGAATACGCCATTTTTGTATGGGAAAAAATGTAAACAAAGCTCTACGTAGATTTTGTTGAGGGGATGATAAATTTTGCTTAACTTAAATTTTCATTGAATTATGAGTTGTCTTCGATATTGTATTGCTTAATTTGTACTTTTGTGGAAATTTTAATTCATATTTTTCAACTTAAATTTTTGTTGAAAACCACAGCTAGTTTTTGCACTTGCATTTTGGACACTTCCAGTCAACTTTTTGATTGTACTTTAATTTTATATTTTTCTTTACACTTTTATTAATCGATTTCAATAAGAATTTCGAATGCTCGATAGGCAAAACGTTCTATTTTTAAACAATTTTGTTGGAAAGGTGGCAATTTCCATACAAAATGTCACTTGTTGTGCCCCTGCTCATTTCTATTTTTGCCGCTACGCGTCGTGATGGCCAGTCCCAAATTGGGACTGGCCATCACGACGCGTAGCGGCAAAAATAGAAATGAGCAGGGGCACAACAAGTGACATTTTGTATGGAAATTGCCACCTTTCCAACAAAATTGTTTAAAAATAGAACGTTTTGCCTATCGAGCATTCGAAATTCTTATTGAAATCGATTAATAAAAGTGTAAAGAAAAATATAAAATTAAAGTACAATCAAAAAGTTGACTGGAAGTGTCCAAAATGCAAGTGCAAAAACTAGCTGTGGTTTTCAACAAAAATTTAAGTTGAAAAATATGAATTAAAATTTCCACAAAAGTACAAATTAAGCAATACAATATCGAAGACAACTCATAATTCAATGAAAATTTAAGTTAAGCAAAATTTATCATCCCCTCAACAAAATCTACGTAGAGCTTTGTTTACATTTTTTCCCATACAAAAATGGCGTATTCTTAAATTTTTCAAAAGCAAATTAAATATATTTGAAAGGTAAAAATCACTCGTGTGCACTTTTTTATTGAGGCTTTAACATTTTAAGATGCTAATGCGCTTATAATTCAATCACTTTTGTTTGATTTTATATTTTATTTAAATTATTTAATCTGACACCATTTCTTCTTTTTTCAGTACAATTTGTATTGGGACTGGCCATCACGACGCGTAGCGGCAAAAATAGAAATGAGCAGGGGCACAACAAATGACATTTTGTATGGAAATTGCCACTTTTCCAACAAAATTGTTTAAAAATAGAATGTTTCGACGGTCGAATATTCGAAATTCTTATTGAAATGGATTAATAAAAGTGTAAAGAAAAATATAAAATTAAAGTACAACAAAAAAGTTGACTGGAAGTTTCCAAAATGCAAGTGCAAAAACGAGCTGTGATTTTCAACAAAAATTTAAGTTGGAAAATATGAATTAAAATTTCCACAAAAAAACAAATTAAGCTTTTAAACAAGAATGTGCGTTAGTTTAAATCAATAAAATATCGAAGACCACTGATAATTCAATGAAAATTTAAGTTAAACCAAATTTAACATCCACTCAACAAAACCTACGTAGAGCTTTGTTTACATTTTTTCCTATACAAAAATGGCGTATTCTTAAATTTTTCAAAAGCAAATTAAATACATTTGAAATGTAAAAATCACTAGTGTGCACTTTTTTATTCAAGCTTCAACATTTTAAGATGCTAATGCGCATATAATTTAGTCACTTTCATTTAGTCTTATATTTTATTTAAATTATTTAATCCGACACCATTTCTTCTTTTTTCAGTACAATTTGTATGGGCTGTCAAAACAGCATTTCACTTTGTGCCCCCGCTTTAGTTCCAAAACGACCGGCAGGTGGTGTGCAAACTCATGTTCCCAGTCCCAATGGGCGGTCAAAACAGCATTTCACTTTGTGCCCCCGCTTTAGTTCCAAAACGACCGGCAGGTGGTGTGCAAACTCATGTTCCCAGTCCCAATAGTAGCATCATGGCGGGGAAAGCGATGGTATCGCCGTCTGTCGACCCAATTAAACATACACCTTCTCAATCGGAACAAATTTATCGTAGAACCGTGCCAACATGCTGTCAATACGTCATATATTATTGTTTTTTGTTAGGGCAGCTTTGCTTCGTAAATGTGTTTGCAATATTAAGAGTGATGTGCGAGTGATGTGCTTTTTGATTCTAAATGATAAAAAGTTTGTTGTTTTGCATTTGGCGTGTCATGACATTGTTTGAAAATCATTTAAACACGTTTATTAATTGATGAAAATACCATCCACAACCATTAAAGCATCCGAAAAAATACCATCCACATGCCTAAGTGAACAACCACAGCAAAATTTTTTGAACCGATAAAACGCTAAATTGGGTCGACAGACGGCGATACCATCGCTTTCCCCGCCATGATGCTACTATTACAGAACAGGGGCACTGTGCCCAGCCGTTTATCGCCGGCTTTTATCGAGGTTATAGTTTACAGAACAGGGGCACAGGGCTCCTTGCTCTGTTGCACCACTTTTTTTTATTTATTTTACTTATCCTTTGACATAAGTATGATTAGGTTCGTTCGTTGAACTTTCTTTAGGGTTGACCCAGGTTTTCTTGACAACCATATGAGTTGTCAAAAGAACCTGTGCCCCGGTTCTGTAACTATCGCCTCGATAAAAGCAGGCGATAAACGGTGGAAAATAGAACAAAATCCTACTAAATTCATAGAATTTCGTTCCATTTTCCATTGTTTATCGCCAAGGCGATAGTTACAGAACAGGGGCACTGGGTTTCCTGTCCTCAAAAAACGCTAAACCACAAATCACCACACATCCCTGTCATTAAAAAAAAAGTATATGCCATCTGACAGCATTCAACTCGCCACAGCAAAAGCCTATGGCGAGTTGAGGGAAAACCTAGGTCAACCCTAGGGCTCAAAAAACACTCATTTTGACATTCAGGGCGACTTTAGGTTTCTCAAAAAATGCTTTGTGGCGACGAACAAGCCTATTGAACTTGTTCTTGAGTGGTTTTAAAATTTTCAAACCAGTTCCCATATTTCGTTCAGTGTTCTTCGGGTCTTGCATTCTTTTAATTGTTTTTCACCTGTTTCACTATTCTTAAAAGAATAAAATTATGAAACTAGTTTATGAGTATCCTTTTTCGTTTTCTAAAAACCATTTTTGCATTGCTTTGTATTTTTAAGTGCTAATATCGTTGTGGTCAAGAATGGTGTAAATTTCAACTCAATTTCAAAACGAAATACCACTCAGGGTTTGTGCGTTTCTTTTATAATATTTTAAGTTTTTATATTAAAGAGAAATGTCTGAGGATCAAATATGCAAAGCTCATGAATGACGATGATAAAAATCAGTTTGTAGTTGTTTTTTTAGCTAGTAAAACAACTACAAAAACCCAATGTCGGGATCTCGGGATTATGTCCGAATCACGAACTTCTGGTATTGAAAAGTCCAAACCAAAACCGATACTTTGAAATTAACGTTTTGCAATTTGAATTAATAAATAGCTTTTAATACCTGTTACACTTTACATTATATTTTTGAATGTCTTCACTTGGATTGACTATTTTCATTCAGATTGGGGCGATTCTAGTGTTACAGTAACTGGTCCATCGTTTTGTATATGCACTACTCTCACTACACCATATCGACCATCTAAGAAGAAAGAACTCTTAAATAGGTACAATGGGATGTTTGATTCAAAAAAACATTACCTTTAATCTTTTCTTCAGTGTAGTTTGCCGCCAATTTTTTAATAAAACTGTGATAAAAATCTCTTGCTTCGTCACCTTGCATTGCTTGGTGAAATTCTAAACAATTTCCTTTTAATTTGTTATAGAGCGAGAATTGGCTAACACAGAGAATTTCGTATTCTGAGTCCTTCACATTTTTATGAAATCTTTTTCCTGTTGATTTATCTTCAAAGAGTCGAAGCCCAAGCAATTTCTTTACACTGCAGTGAATGAATAAATTGGTGAGTACGGATTACAAAGTTAAAATAAAAAATGAATATTTACATGAAGTCAACGTCCTTTTCGGTGTCCTTTTTGGAAAAACCAACAAAGACACAGAGACCAGTTCCAATGCTGCAGACTTCCTCTTCTTCAACTTCAGAAAATTATGTAAACAGATGAATAGAATCAGCATTTTTGTTTCTTAAGTATTAAATAGGTATTAGAATTTATTTATTGAAAGGGATACATCCTACATCATAATGTACACAATATACAATTTTAATACCTGTTATTCTTGCCTCTATGACTTTCTGAATTACAACTTTCATTTTTATCCGTTTCAAACGACAACAAAATGCGAAGAAAAAACAAAAGATCAGATATCAGATTTCCGCCACCGGCACTCCAGCACTTTGAACGTTTTATGTACACAAACAAACGCAAGCGCGCTCAGCTTCAACCATTCAGTAAAAAATTAAGAGGACAAATGATATAATGTGGTTTTCCATTGATAAAAAAATACATCGTTTTTTGATCCAAAAAATAATTGATCAGTTTAGCCCTGTTCACACTGTACAATTAGTTGGACAGACTTCGTTTGATGGAAGTTGGATGGTCTGACGTAGTTTGCGTTCACACTTATCAAGCTTGTCGTCCAACTTTATGTCACATACCCTTCCACTCCATCCAACTTCTAGATTTTCAAAAATTTTTGAAAACACTCCAACAAGATGGTCAAGCGGTCGTCTGAAGGGTTCACACTATCAAGCATTGGTCGTTTAAGCACAAGTCTGTCCAACTAATTGTACAGTGTGAACTGGTCTAAAACCATTACTTCTCTTGCCCCGCAACTTCCATTTGCTTATGCCGTTTTCGTTTGGGAAAAAAGAGTACTCTAAGGGTACGCTTTTTGCTGTCAGAAATTACCCTCAGAGCAAATTTTGCTACTCTAGAAATTTTTTCAGAGTAAAAATCAGAGTACTCTAAAAAAAAGGGTACTCTAGTTTTACCAAACGAAAACGGCATCACATTGTTGCTTTTGCAACACGATATCCATCTGTGATACACGTATTAAGCTGAATATAAAGCTGTGTCAATGAATTTACTAACTACACTTTATTTTCGGATTTCAACTGGTTTTGAACGCCGAAAAATAAGGTGGTGTTTGTGAAGTCAGCTTGATGGCAGATGCCGTGGTGTGTGAGTGGTTTTCCCTCTTATATTTATTCCTCTAAGGTCGCTACTCTGTGGTCTGTTGCTACTGGCTACTGGCTACTGCCATGAATGGCTAGGGCTACTCGCTACTACAACCTGAACCTATTCGTTATTCGATTCGAAGAAAATGAAGAGGTAGCGTCTCGTCGCACTTTGCATTTTGCAATTGTTTTTAATTTTTGCATTTCTAACGTTCTATTTTTTGAACTCCAAAACAACAACTTCAAGATGGAGACATATAAGTTGAAATACAAACAAAAAAATAAGTTAAAACATGCTTATAATAAAATTAGTGAATAGTGACACAAAAATTTGGTGAGTTAATGAACATTGTTTTATTTTTTCTGGTAGAAGTAGAAGTAGATATGTATGTATATATATATAAAATACAAATCTGTCTGACTATCAGGCGACCAGCCGGCTTTCGCGTACGTAATCGAAGTTTGAGTTTTTCTTCGGATATCAAATATCACGATTCACGACTAATCGGAAGGTCCTCCGATGGTAATAACATTGCTATGTAAAGTGCTTCCTTATGCAAAGTTTCATAAATAAAATTCATTTATCTATTAATATAAAAATCTTCGGCTTATAAAATTTTGCATGTAGGTAGAGAGTCGTCCGTAAGAAGCAGAAAGTAAAGTCTTGGAATAAAGTCTCTTAAATCCCTCTGGGTTATGTTCTGATGATGTGCGTTTGTCCGGTATAGACTTCTAAACCGACAAACTCATTTCTATAAAATGTTTAGGGTTAAATGTAGTTCAGTCCAGCGATAGTTTCTGTCAAGGGTTCCCACGACAACCGGAATAAGTTACCAACTCGCACCATTTCTGCGTCGAGTATCTGTAACCTCGTGCGAGAAAAAGCTGGACATTGACAGAGGAAGTGCGGACTGTTGCAATTTGTGCGCATCTCAAACCATAAATCGGACATAAACAACAACAATCCAGCAAAAACAGCTCTCACATTACATGCCATCGAAAATAAACATCTCCCAGACTTTGACGGTGCCCAAGTTCTCCAAACCGAGGAACATATCTCTTAGAGATATACACTAGAAACCTAACATATCAGCAAAAAGAACAACATGAATCGCAAACAAGATTCTCAAAACATCTCGTCCATATACTGCTCTCTTGTCTCTACATAAACTATGTTATTCTATCCGTTAAATTTTGTTAAACCGAGACTAATTTCATACTGAGAAGCGTAATTCCAGCTTCAAAACATTTTTCTTTGTCAAACTTTGTTTGTTAAATAAACAAACAAAGTTTTGTTCATTGTTGTGCATACTTTATACTATATCTTACCTATTTGTTTTTATAATAAAGTTCCCCTGAAGAAGGCAACAACCCTTGCCGAAACGTCGGGAAAAGGCGAAAGATCTTTTTTGTTTCTTTGCAACAATTAAAGTGACAAAAAAAAAAGCGAAAATACACGTTCTGTATAATAGTGTAAAGATTTTTTATTTGATTTTAAGATGGCGGTAGAACAATTTTTTTTCTGACCTTCAATTTGAGTTTCTGAGAGTGATTGGGCAAAGCTGCCAATTTCATGGCTTCTCAGCTGGCTTGGAAAGTTCCATACCAGTTGGCTTCCAATCTCAAATTTATTCAGCGTGATGAACAAAATAATGATCCTTTGAGTGATAGGGAATGAATATTATTTATTTCTTATACGTTGGATGAAAAGATAACAAAGATCGTATAGGTTGGAACAGTATTCAATTGAAGTAAAACTATCTAAATAAAAGCTTTTTGATTTGTTACTTTTCGCTTCTGACCTTGTGTTGTTTTTTTTTTATGTTTTCAGATAATTCTTTAAGAACCTTGTTTTGACGAATAAACAGCACCAAGTTATTCCGAGAAGATTGATTGATTGAAAGACGCTTTAATTAGCGTGTAAAGTGAACCAACCAGTAATCAACTTATCGAAAAGAAATTTTTTCAACCAACAGAGAAGTCTAGGAGCTGGAGTCTAACTACAATTTATATTAAATCTTGCTAAGGCACAAAATCAAAAAAAGGAAAATATGGATCCACGATATCCAGTTGGCTTATTTAAACCCACGATGCCCCAGATTCTCCTCTGCGTGTGTAGGTTCCAGTTTATTTTGCAATAGAGACACAATCCAAAAACCATCAGTTGTATATCAAATCACTTTTTTTTAAGTGGATAATTACGGAGATGCTGATGAGAATGAGTAAAAGAAAGTGTATTTGCTAACACATAGTAAAAACCATGTTTTGTCTAATGAAGAAACCAAGCCATTCTGGGGGAATTGTGCATCCAAAATTTGAAAAACGATTTATTAGGCGCTCTCGTATAGAGTGAAGCTATCAGAAATCAACATGATCTTTCAGCCAAAAAGACTTCTGGAGTAAATCGACAAAGTTTAATAATCCACGCATCTCAATCGTATGCATGAAATGAAAAACTGGATTCATAATATCCAGTCGGTTTATTTGGTCTGTGATGTGTCATACCCAAACTGCATGTCCTACATGTGCTGGTTCCTGTTTTCAATAGCGACGGTACCCAATACAAGAAACCGTCCTTAATATATAAAAGCACTTCTCCTCGGTGGTTCCAGTGCCCAGTACGCAGAACTAACTGTATAACGTGCCTGAGGAAAACTACAAAGATGCTGACCAGAAGTACTCGGTTGTTCCAGAGATTTTATTCAATGTAACATGAAAACGATTATTTGTAATCTATGAACAACAAAGGATTTGAATGATGTTCGTCTTAAGTATACTCAAACTAAGCCATCAACTCAAATAATGAAATTATGTGGAAGATAACTGGTAAGTGGACTTTTTAAATTAACAATAAAAAAAAAAACTTGTCAACTTGTACATATTTTATAAATTTAACCTGACAAAAATCAAATATTTAACCAGTGTCGAAATTGGTAAAACTTTGGGTTTGAACTTTTCTGAAACAGCATTGTTATAACCTTCGCGGTTCCTTGCTATTTCAATGGCCAAGACATTCGCACACGAACAACACGCAATGAAATTTCAGTTAAGAATTCCTTCTAAGATTCCGATCTTAGGAGAGTTCCATATGAAGAGTCATCTAGTTTGTTGAATTTTTCTATAAACGCTTGCCATTTGATTTTTTGATCAGGGGTCTTCAGGTTGTCATCCGTAATCACATCGATTCTTAAGCTTGGGAAATCTTGTCTGAATGTTGTTTTCAAACTCTTCAGTCGGTGTTTATAGAACGTCCTTGGTATCTAGGAATATACTATAAACAGTTTACAGGTTCTTATGAGAATTTGTATAGGTTTCCGGTTAAATATTCTAATTCAATTTACCATTGCTAAAGTATTTGATTAATTAACTTGCAAGAGCACGTACTTGTGGTATATTTAGGTTTTGTCTTGTTGATGTTACATATCAACTTAAATGTGAAATCCAATATGCAATACCAACACTAAAAGGTTATTAAAAACTATTGAACAGTAGTCCTACAGTTTGGTCTATTATAACTAAGATTTTAGTTAATTTATTTGCAACTGAAAACAAAAAAATTGAAATGTGAAAAAAAAAATGTTCACACATTTCTGCTCATAGAAATTTCTTCGGCTAGAATGTGTAGAATGGGGAAATCGTGTACTCTCTCACAGAGAGAGTTTTCTGTCAAAAAATGTTGTTTTCAAAATACTCGAACAAAACGTGTGGTATAATGTGGATGAATGTGTTTAAATGCTCGGTTATGGGTGCGTACTCGAACGCTACTAATAAGTGCACTCAAAAACCGATAAATTTTATGATTATGTACTTGAAAAAATACGAAAGGTTTAAAATAAAAAAAAAAAATATATATATATATTAGAGTGGGTCAAAAAAATCGATTATTTTTTTTTTTACAAATGCTACGGAAAAATGGGTTGCTAGACTCCTTAAAAAAATTCTCAAAAATTATGAGCTCTTAATTTTAATATTTAGGTCCTCCGCATCGCAGTTTTGTATATTTTCGTCAGTCCAATAGAAAAAAATTCATACCTCATCATTTATCGATTGAAGAGAAAAATGTTCCAAAAGAATCTTTTAGGAAATTTAACGTTATACAAAAAAGGTATCTTGTGTTTTTTCCGTAAACCTCACCATTTGAAAGATATTAAGGATTTAATTTTGATTATTTTAGGACAAATATCATTTTTGTTTATGAATTTTATAACTCGACAATAAATGAATTTTACAAAATGCGCAATACAAATTTTTGTTGGAAATTTACTGCTCTATAAAAAAGGTCTTTTATATTTTAGTGCAGAAATTAACCGTTCCAAAGTTATTCATCATCAAACTTTTATGTGTACGGATTTTAAAAATTTTTGGTGAGATATTCGAAAAATTTCAATTTAATTTATGAATTTCATATGAATTTCATTTCTTGTCATTAATATTAGTATTATTTGAGTTTTTTTTTTTTCAAAATTATCAAAAATTTTCTTTAGTTATTCTAAACATCTTATTTTTAATCATTAGAACTCACTATCCTAGGGAAAATTGCTCTCCTAGAGAATTTCTGTTTTGTATTTCATTTCATCTGTTTGAATTGTGAAAATAAAACTCAAAAAATATTTATATTAATGACAAGAAATGAAATTCATATGAAATTCATAAATTAAATTGAAATTTTTCGAATATCTCACCAAAAACTTTTAAAATCCGTACACATAAAAGTTTGATGATGAATAACTTTGGAACGGTTAATTTCTGCACTAAAATATAAAAGACCTTTTTTATAGAGCAGTAAATTTCCAACAAAAATTTGTATTGCGCATTTTGTAAAATTCATTTATTGTCGAGTTATAAAATTCATAAACAAAAATGATATTTGTCCTAAAATAATCAAAATTAAATCCTTAATATCTTTCAAATGGTGAGGTTTACGGAAAAAACAGAAGATACCTTTTTTGTAGAACGTTAAATTTCCTAAAAGATTCTTTTGGAACATTTTTCTCTTCAATCGATAAATGATGAGGTATGAATTTTTTTCTATTGGACTGACGAAAATATACAAAACTGCGATGCGGAGGACCTAAATATTAAAATTAAGAGCTCATAATTTTTGAGAATTTTTTTAAGGAGTCTAGCAACCTATTTTTTCGTAGCATTTGTAAAAAAAAAACATAATCGATTTTTTTGACCCACTCTAATATATATATATTTTTAGTCCTGAGGCCTGTTTGAATATAACAAAGTGCCCTCCTTCGGACCAGAGCCCATTTTTAGACTTCATTGTGGATGTTTGCTCTCGATAACTCTTGTCTTACTTGTAGTCATCCTTCGGAAATACTTACTTACTTAAGGTGGCGCTACAGTCTGGATCGGACTAGGGCCTCAACCAACATGCTTCTCCAGCCAGCTCGGCCCCTAGCTAGCTGCCTCCCGTTTTGCAAGTTGGTTGAGGTCCTCTCCTACTTGCGTGCGCCACCTGAGTCGCGGTCTTCCTCTACTGCGCCGTCCCTCGGGATTGGATTCGAAGACTTTCCGGGCCGGAGCGTTGGTGTCCATTCGTTCTACATGACCCAGCCATCTAAGCCGCTGGACCTTGACTCGTTTGACAAGGTCAGTGTCGCTGTATAGCCCGAACAGTTCATCGTTAAATCTTCTCTCCACTCTCCATCTATGTAGACGGGATCAAAAATCACCCGAAGAATTTTTCCTCGAAGCATCCCAAAGCGTTCTCATCTACCCTTGGCAAGGTCCATGCGCCATATATAAGTACCGGGATGATAAGTGTCTTATACAGGGACACTTTAGTTGCTCGAGAGAGGACTTTACTACTCAATTGCCTTCTTAGTCCGAAGAAACAGCGATTGGCAAGAGTTATTCTTCGTTTGATTTCAGCGCTGGTGTCGTTGTCTGAATTAATAGCGGCGCCTAGGTAGACAAAGTCCTTAACTACCTCAAAGTTAAGGACTATTCACATGAGCACGACCAACGAACGACGAATAAATAAAGAAATGTGATTTTAAGTACCTTACAAGCATAAATTTCTCACGAATTTTTTGGAAACGATGGAAACATAGTTCATACTTATTTTTAGGTGGATAAACTTTTATTTTTGTGTCTAAAATTAAAAAAATTGAGAAAAAAAGTTTATTCGTTACGAATAAACATCTAGTAGGTACGAGCTGTCAGACTTTATTCTCGTTCCACATACTCCACACTCCAACGAATAAATTTTTCGCGCGCGCTTAACCTCAAAATCATTCCCCATTTTTGTTTTGCATGTAAATTGTGTTCGTTATTCGTGACGAATGTAAAACACTCATGTGAATGAAATGTCAAAATTAACGAATTTTCGTTCATTCGTCGTTCGTTGGTCGTTCTCATGTGAATAATACTTTATAGCTGTCTATCGTGACGTTCTGTCCAAGACGTCGGTGTTGGGTGTCCTTTCTTGATGACAGCATATACTTGGTCTTGCCCTCATTGACCATTAAACCCATCTTCTTCGCTTCCGTCTCAATGCTCATAAACGCGCCATTGACATCACGCTGCGTTCTTCCAATTATGTCAATATCGTCGGCATATCCGAGCAATTGGACGGATCTTTGAAAAATTGTGCTTGTGTTGACGTTGAAGTTTTGCACTATTCTTTCAAGAACGATGTTGAAGAAGTCGCATGACAGTGCATCGCCTTGTCTAAAACCTTTTTTGACATCGAATGTATTGGTGAGATCTTTTCCGACCCTGATGGAGCAGCGTGCGTTCTCCATCGTCATCCTACACAATCGGACAAGCTTGGTAGGGATGCCAAAACTAGACATGGCTCTATATAACTCCTCTCTATAGATGCTGTCATACGCAGCCTTAAAATCGATCGATAGAAAGGTGGTAGGTATCGATTTGAAGTTCTTGGGTTTTTTCCAAGATCTGCCGTAATGTGAAGATTTGGTCTATGGTGGAGTTTCCTGGTCTAAAGCCGCACTGATAAGGACCTATCAGGTTGTGGACGAATGGCTTGATAGACAGAGGTGGGTTTTAAGAAAAACCTATGGACGCTAGGGTCCTCTTGAGTGCACGTGTCTATCATTTAACCATCCTTCGGAAATACGTTGTTCTATTTCAATTAAGGTTGTTATTTCTTTCATTCGTCCCCATACAAAAAAAAATCCAGTAGAGTGAACTGGGATTCGTCTGTACAAAGAATACTGGTTGTCATTCAAGCTTCTCTCTAGCAACCAGTTACAAAATTCGAATTTCATCTCAAAATTATTCGGAAGTAGTTCCTGCACAGGTGTATAGTGATATGGATGCATATTTTCTGGAGACTCTTTGTTTGGAAACATTGGCCCCTATCACAAGGCCCGTCGTAGCAATTTCGGACTACGAATACCAAAATGGAAGCATCACAGACGCCCTTGTAGTGAATGTTTTGCCACAAAATTTGTTACTACTAATAAAAATATTAACAAGTTATAAATATCTGTTGCCAAGCGTTCATTACGAAGTTGTTTTTAGTCATTTCTATTTGACATTCGTAGTCCGAAATTGCTACGACGGGCCCTGTGATAGGGGTGATTAAACTTTAGAGCCAAGCGCCTTATGCTAATGGAAGGATCGATCTCAACAGCTGCCAGAATTCTTTCATCGACCGAAACTCTTCTTATGGTTGCAGTTCCTGCTTTAGGTCTTGCTGTTAATACTGATCCAGTTTTTCCAAACCTTCAAAAGGTATTTCCAAAGACATTTTGAGAAGGAAGTCGTCTGTTGGGATAAAGTTCCTGGTATCTTCGTTGTGCTCTTCTTGAATTTCCACTGCAAACCCCAACGAATTAAATGTGCGTATTTTTCTCTCGTAAGTGAAGGCATTTCAAAAAGCTTTCTGATCAAACTCCAATCGTGACTTATTTTGATAAACTGATGAACAACTTTGTTTTCTTATTTTTTTATACGACTTATTTAACATTCATACCTCAAACTTAAATCATTCTGAGAAGAGGCAAGTCAATTAGGATTTTGGTAGCAGGTTAAATACGCTTTTTACTCTTGGAAAACTACTCCCATTGCAAGCTGTTGCAATAAAAGTCCGTAAAAAACCCAAAATTAGATTTTTTAACCTGTTTTAGGTTTTTCCAAGTATGTATCATAAAATGTATGGGTTTTTGAGTGCACTTATCAATGAAAATTTTATGATACGTGTTTTTTTGAGTGATAGGAACTGAATATTTATTTCTTATACATTGGATGGAAAGAAAGAATATCAAAGATCGTAAGTTGGAACAGCATACAATTGAAGTAAAATTACCTAAATAAAAGCTTTTTGATTTGTTACTTTTCGCTTCTGACCTGGTGTTGTTTTTTTTTTATATTTTCAGATAATTCTTTAAGAACCTTGTTTTTCCGAGAAGATTGTGCTTGAAAGACGCTTTAATTAGCGTGTAAAGTGAACCAACCAGTGATCAACTTATCGAAAAGAAATTTTTTCAACCAACATAGAAGTCTAAGAGCTGGAGTCTAACTACAATTTATATTAAATTTTGCTAAGGCACAAAATCAATGAAAGGAAAAATGGATCCACGATATCCAGTTGGCTTATTTAAACCCACGTTGCCCCAGACCCTCCTCTGCGTGTGTAGGTTCCAGTTTATGTTTGCAATAGAGACACAATCCAAAAACCATCAGTTATATAACAAATCACTTTTTTTAAGTGGAAAATTACGGAGATGCTGATGAGAATGAGTAAAAGAAAGTGTTTTTGCTCACACATAGTAAAAACCCTGTTTTGTCTAATGAAGACACCAAGCCATCCTGAGGAAATTGTGCACCCAAAATTTGAAAAACGATTTATCTGGCGATCGTATAAAGTGAAGCTTTAGGAAATCAGCCTGATCTTTCAGCCAAAAAGACTTCTGGAGTAAATCTCTCCAATCGTATGCATGAAATGTAAAACTGGATTCATAATATCCAGTCGGCTTATTTGGTCTGTGATGTGTCATACCCAAATTGCATGTCCTACATGTGCTGGTTCCTGTTTTCAATAGCGACGGTACCCGATACAAGAAACCGTCCTTAATATATAAAAGCACTTCTCTTCGGTGGTTCCAGTGCCCAGTACGCAGAACTTACTGTATAACGTGCCTGAGGAAAACTTCAAAGATGCTGATCAGAAGTATTTGGGTTTTCCAGAGATTTTATTCAATGTAAACGATTATTTGTAATCTATGAACAACAAAGGATTTGAATGATGTTCGTCTTAAGTATACTTAAACTAAGCCATCAACTCAAAGTATGAAATTATGTAGAAGCTAACTGGTAAGTGGACTTTTTAAATTAACAATAAAAAAAAAACTTGCCAACTTGTAGATATTTTATAAATTTAACTTGAAAAAAATGACAAAAATCAAATATTTAAGCAGCTACCCGATTGTATTGCAATGTCAAAAGAAATAACTTTTGTTAAGTGAAACAAACTGTTGTCATAAATGTTTGGATAGGCGTGGGGTAGTGGCACCAGGTCTCGAAGAGTAAAAAATAATGAGTTGAAATTCTATTATTTTTATTGAATGGTAAAATCATAGAGCCTAACTGCGCTGACTATTGGCTATGAGTCGAAAATGTTTATCAAGTTTTAAATTTCAAGTGACATATAAAATATGATAGATTAATTCTATATTTTTTTGATCTGGAATTTCCAGGAGTTTATATATTGATGGTTTGTTAGTTGTTTCTGTTAAACTTTTATTTTTGGTAATTTTACAATTTTTTAGTAAATGTTCTAGATTAAGTGTAACTCTTCAAGTGTTGCATGTGGGGGGGGGGGGGGTTTTGTTTGTTGAGGAGATGTTCATGTTCATGTTTTATAAAGTTTGTTATCTTCGTTTTCGATAAGGAGGGATATCGATGTTGAACACGTTCAGCGTTTAGTTCCTTATAGTGGTGGTAGTAATGGCTCCAGTCGTTCAGTTGCTTCTGTTTTAATGAGTTTTGTATCGAGTGCACTAGATCTTGTTTTGTAAATATGTTGATTTTGAATACGTTTTCTGTTGAGCTTGCAGCTAGATCTGCTTGTTCATTCCCGCGTATACCAGTATGACCGGGAACCCACATTAGTTTAACTTTGTTTGGGGCTTTAATAAGTTGGTATCTTATTTCGGTTATTAGTTTTGAGCTATTATTTGGGTTGGTGATAGCTGGAAGTACAGACATAATATACTGTCAGAGCAGACTATTTTTTTTTTGTTATTAAAGCTTTTGCACTCATGTGATGTTAGCTTCGTGTGTACGAGTTTCCAGGTAAGTTCCTTGTTATCTTTTCTAAGTACTGATGGATACTCGACAGTGCCTCGAGACATGCTACAGGCTTAACAGAGCACGTCTGTTTGATTTGCAGTAGCTTCATTATCCTCGTTTTGAGAGTGTCATCGAGATTGTCACAGTCATCATCATATCCTTCGAGTGGAATGAGCCACTTATCATCGATTTTAATTGTCTCCAATAGCTTTGACTTGTAATTTTTGAGCAATGTGCCACCTCCAAAACGGTACATCAAAGCAAACAGGTGCTTATATGTATCTTGTGTCATAGACCTTAGTTCGGAAGGGCACACATACTTTAAATATTGATAATTCTCGCCATGTTGTAGTTTCTTTTCCTTGACCCACTCTGAAAAAGTGAGGATCTCCGTAGCTATTCTTTTTACCATGAACCCTCTGAGTTTAACAGGACCCGTGAGTATGTTGTCTGTGAAATTAATCATGGTCATTCCGGACCCCTCTAACAATTTATATGCATACTCACAAACAAGTCCGTAACTCTGGTGTTTTAAAATCATGATCAAGTCGGGTTTTACTACGTCTGGCACAAACCCATTAAATGATGCCAACTTTGTATGCGTGAAGTATTTGAATATTTCAGGGAGTTCTCGTGGAGCCGCTAGTTGATTTTGTACATAAAAGGCGGTATACCTTGTTAGCATAGAGCCGCTGTTGTCTGGGGTCAATAATTTGTCGTTTGCCAGAATCACTATTAACAATAAAAATTCAAAGTCCTCTTGGCATGTAAAAAGATCAGAATTCTCCTTACTCGCCTCGATTTCCAGTGTCACTTCCACACAATCTATGAGGTCGTTGTCTACTTTGCTATCCCACATGTCAATAAATCCGGGGGATTGCTGCAGCTAAATTAGAGCTTAACTGTGGGTTATTCAACCCTGTCAGTATGTATTGTATGATCGTTCGATCCGCTAAATGTACTCTTTTTCCCAGCATATTCATTTCAAAACAGATATTTTCGATGGACTCGTTCGGTTGTCTTGTTCTTCGTGCCATTTGTTGGTGTACATCTCTTTCGTTCCGTTGGAAGGGGAAGTTCGAACTCGATTGTCATTTGTGCCCAAGAGCAGGAGGTCTCTTGATTAGTGTCCCACCAGAACTTTGCGGAGCCTTTCATTTTTTTTGCTGCTGCCATCAGGAGGGCCCTCTCGTCCCATTCATATATCTTGGTAAGGTTCTCAACGTGGTCTATCCAGCTGCTGGCTGTCATCGATGTTGGATCGCCTGGAGTAAATGATGACAATGTCTCAGCAATGTCTTTAATACTACACTGTATTCCAGGTCTTTGGTTTCGAAGCATTTTAATATACATTCGCAAGTTCTCGTTCTTTAATCAAGAGATTCCTTTCGTTTTCTATCAGATTCCTCTCTCTTCGAATAAGGTCCCACTCGCGCTCTTCACTTGTTTGGCTGTCGTGCGTTCCTGTTTCGGACGCGGTTCGCACTTCACCGGTGGTTGGAGCTCTCGAATCCACATTCGACATGTTCGATCTAGGTGCAGATCGGTTTTGGTTTTCCTTATCGTAGCCGAGAAGCCGACTCACAAGTGTCCTTTTTTTCCTGATGTAGGCAATCCTCGATTCCTCAGTTCGCTTTGTAGCTGCTTAGTGCAAAGTTTTTCTATTTTAGTTTAGCTGTAAAGAGAATCAGTTTTCGTCAACCTGGTTTTAACATGTTCCATCTATTGTCCGTACAATATGAAAAATTTGAAACCACTTATATGCAAAAGTACCACAATCTTTGCAGTACACTGCTTTGGTTAAAAATAAACACAAATTTTTCATATTATTACAACTAGTTACCATTTAACTTAACTTTCACAGTTCAAGGCAAATCGCACTACTGATGTTGCGTCTTTTAGTCGGTAGTTGAAATTTAATTAAGTTTTTAATTTTAATTTTCATAGTCATCTTTTTCAAACAAGGCTTTGTAGCGTGTGTACCATTGTTCGAAAGTTGCCCCAGTTACCTCTTCGTATCTAAATTCTTGAATGTTCTTGTTGAGTTACATAGACAAGAACATACTCGGGTGATGACCTTTCCTTCTTTTCACCCAGCACTTTGTCAGCCAGTTTACCAATTAAAGTATTTTGGTTAGTCATCAGCGCTGAGAAAATATCCATAAACGTTTTGTCCGATGTATTTAGCAATGTCGTTGAGATGTTGACTGTCGCTGCTTTTAATCTGAATTTTTCGTTTTAATCCGCCGGTGAAAAAAGGTAATCCTCGTCGCCACTAATGCGTCTTTTAGTCGGTAGTTGAAAAAGAAGTATCTTTAAACAATGACGTATTTATTAATAAGGATTGAGGATAATGAAAGAACATTCAGTTTTATTAATTCACATAAATCTTTATTGTTGAATCAATTCTATATGTAGATTATAAAAGTATATGTAGTCAGCGTAAGGAGCAGGCGGACCCATCGAAGTCTTAGCACCCTTACCTAGAAGGGAGAGAGGGTTCGGTGCTGGATTAGCAGTTGGCCCATCCTTTCCCAAGCCTTCCCTATTCAAAAAGGCTCGTGTGTTGTGCGTTTTGTTTTGGTCAGTCTTGTCAGTATTGTCAGTCATACTTTGCAGGGAGCTTGGTGCTAGACTAGCAGTAGGCCCGTCTTTTCCCAAGTTCTCCCTGTCTAAAAAGGCTCGTGTGTTATGTAGTCTTTTTCGTTCTATGTCTGTCATCTCGTTCCAGTCAACTTTCCCCAGCCTTTTAACCGTGCGCTTGCAGTTGGAGATTTTACTCCGCCTGGACACGCACGATAGTTTAGAGATATCGGAGTCCGCTATGATGTCATCAACAGTGATAGCTTCACCACTGGCTCCATCTTCCATACCTAAGGAGGTAATCTATAACATACATATATAGATTAAGATGATATAGATTAAGATGATCTTGGGTTGTGATATAGATTAAGATGATCTTGGGTTGTTAGAGCAACTTGGATCCAGATCCAGACCCCACTCAGTTCCACAGAAACGAGTTTAAACTTAATCATCATCTGATTCAACATCAAACACATAATTCATTTCCCTGTTTCAAATGTAACTGCAGTTTTATGTCAGACCACGAGTTGCGAATACATTCAATTGAAACTGGTCATAATCCTAAGGAGAGAAAAAATATCATAACGATAGATAGAAGTATGACAATAACAAATAGAACAAAACCAGAACCACCTCCAACGAAAAGAGTGTATCGGTGCACTGAAAAGATACTAAGACTACCAAAAATGCCAACCAAACGACCGATGCAAATCAATTGGCCCAAGTACACAAAACTATTTTTAGGAGACCTAGATTATAGTTACGAACCTGCTTTTGTTCTTCTCGGATACACAACACAACTGGCTCTGGTGGAACGTTGTTGCCATTATTTGATCCATATACTGACCAACCGAGTTTGGTCTTTACGGCGAAAGGTCCCTTTTCTACGGATTGAACTATTGTAGAGGAAATTCCCAAATGTATGTTGTCCAGTCCAAGAAGAATGCTGGGCTTTGCATTTTCATAACTTTTCATTGGTACCCATTCTAGATACGTATATCGCGACTTGATGAATGTTTGGACCGGCAAGTTCAGGTTCCTAATAGTGTGACACCTTTTAATATTGAACACAGTTGACTCACCTTCCCCCTTTATCTCCAAATTAACTATGGTGGACGGCTCAGTCGTTGTCTTTTCACTGTACCATTGAAGTGTTAATGGCCGTGATTGTCCTTTGAGACCCAAGCTGTCGGCAATGTCTTTCTCTATGATGGTAATGGATGATCCCTCATCGAACATGGCGAATACGTCAACCTTTCCGTTCGGCCCAAACAAAGTGACTGGGACCATTTTAAATAGGAGTTCTCTTGATGGCGTAGCTTGACAACTCAAAACTGGCTGGGCGGGTGTCACTTTCATCGGCTGATCATCGTGAAGGCTGGTGTGATGGTGGCGACGGCATCCATTTGTACCACAAATTCTCTTATTCCTGCAGTTGGAAGTACTATGACCCTTGCGGAGGCAGGGAAAGCACAGATGTAGTGTTTTGACTTGTTTCCAACGTTTATCAACATTTGCATCTTTAAAAAGCGAACAACTGGACATGGCATGGCTTCCGTTGCATTGATAGCACTTAACTACATGCGGTGGTTCTGACTGGGCAGTGTCGTCCACGTGCATGATGCGTCGTGGTTGTGTATGTTGCTGCTGTCTTGTTGATTTAAAAGTTGATGAAGGCGGTATTAGGCATACTATTCTTGCTAGTTGACAAAGCCATTTAGAAAAATCTTCTATTGTTGGATATGGCTTTAGTTCGGCTGCATGTTTCACCCACTCGTACTGTTTGTCTGGGCCCAGCTTTGACACCAACTCGTCCAAAATTGTAGAGTTTGTTAGACTGTGTTCGCTATTCGATGACTTTAGGAAAGCGACAACGTTGCGGACCTGTGTGGAAAACGCCAGAATTTGTTCCACTTTGTTGTCTGCTATGGCTGGGAACTTTTGTATTTTCTGTAACTGATGCTGGACGAGTACATCTGGCCTTCCGAATCTAAAGGCCAGCTCATCGATTACGTCTGGAACGTCTTGCACATTTATTAACATGGAAGCTACTGCTTCACGGGCTGGACCGACCAGGCATTTATGTAGCCTTTGCATGTTCTGGCGATGACTGTATTTGAAATCTTCGGTGGAGTCCTTGAAGTTGGCGAGAAACAGTGGCCACTCTTCGACGTTTCCAGAAAATGTTGGTAGGTCATATAGTTTCACGGGACGCGCTGTACAACTGTTGCTAGGTATGGATGACTCACTGATGTTATTCGTATTCGTGGCTGGAGCGTTGAAATGGTTGCTTGTTCCTGCGAGGTTTTCTTGCAGTTGATATACGTCCATTTTGGTGGTTAGTTTTTCAATTTCCTTTTGGCTCTCAGTGGTTGAACTACTTAGATCGCGTACGAATGTGCTTAGCTCTTGTAGACTTTTCAAAATTGTTGTGACAGTATCAGACTCCACTACTGTTTGATCGCCTAATGTTCTGCCCAAGGATTCTTCGCTGTCACTCATGCTTAATATTTAATGGCCCAAAAGGGCCAACACTTAGACTTATGGTAAACAAGATTTTATTGAAGTTGTGGCGGAAAAATATACATTTACTCTTGGCAAAAGATTAAATTAAGTTATAAATGGCTTATGGCAAAAACGAAATCAGATGGCAAAATTAAAACTATCAAGACTAATGGCAAACTGATCCTTCCTTCACGGCTGCTTAAATAGTTCTCCCGTATATTCTACGAAATCTAAAGCGTCACTTTTGCACATTCAATTTTTACAACGCGAGTTCTCATTGGCTGATGAACAATGTTGTTCTGTTTGACGAATGATGGTTCAAAACAAAATATCCGAGAACTGCGCGTTAAAAACACCCGTGTCTAATACTCGACTTGGCACGGCGAGATTGAAACTTAAACAACGATGGATTTTATTGGCTGTTGTTTATCGCCGCGAATATCGAACAATTAAATCGGTGAAAGAGACAAATAGTGCATTCTTGTAAAACATGTAAGACGGCGGCGGCAGCGCTATATGTTTACTTTTCTGTCCGAATAATGTGAGGCGACACAATTATTATAAAAAGAGTATTTAATGACAAATAAAGTTTACATTTCTAAGAAAATCCAAATTGGATGATAAATTAATTAAACTGTCTTTAGTAACTTGCGCGTGGCTTGTTTTTGTTTACAAGAATGTATGCACCTCTGTGCTCGGCGGCTGGCAAACTAAAACTGCCCGTCTGTTGGGCGAATACATGTTGTCGTTTTCGTCTGGTTATCTCACTCTAACAGCATGTAAAAAGAAACAATGCATTCTCATACATATCAAACTGGATCTGTTTTACTATTTGTAAAAAGCGATTTTAATATTGTAATTATGCAGTTGCATTGAAGAAGATGCTTGAGTGTTATCAAGTTTTATTTGATAGTTAATTTCTCCCATCCATGTTATTCATAAATCTTGTTTTCATTCATAAATTTGTTGAGAAGTTTTTATAGTGAGTGAAAGGAAATCAGTTTTGACCCCATCGCCGATTAACAAGATATTTTTCTAAGCTAGGACTTATTTCATATATTTAATATCTCTCTGACTTTAAAATGAGATTATTAAATACAGATCCAAGAAATTTTGAATGACGGTTTAGTTGTGATAACAGATTCTGTTTGCTTCTAACTAGTAATCCTCTTTTACGAAATTTAAAAGTCAGGAGTTGGAGCTACAGTGTGATGCTTCTTTTACGAGGCTGGGGTAGGACTCAGGGTGTCCAGGGTCTACCCAAGGAAGCTTCGTAAGACTTGGGTTTTCGGCGGTCCAACTTCTCAAAATGAAATGAATACGCTGAAACGGTCGGGTATTTTACAAATAACTCTAAATTTATTTTTTCAATTTCTCTCAGGATTCGGTCTCTAAGTTTTACAAATTTTACAAATGAATGTTTAACGATGTTGCATGCAAGCTAAGGGGGTTCCTTCTTTTGTCCCTTGCACTAGTCTTCTTGAGATGGTTGGTCTTCTCGGGACGGCTGGTCTTCTCGGAGGTCGCGGTGACGTTTTTCCTAGGGGGTGGACGCTACGGCCTTGGGGTCCTCTGTCCGGTACTGGTGTATCGTTGACTGGCTCTGCGTTAGGCAAGACACTCTGTCGGCGACCGCGAATTTCGAAGTAAAGGTCTGCGTTATGGGAAAGGCAGAACAATCTATCGGCGGGGGCGGACTACGTGGGAAGTGCCTGCGTTGTAGCAAACGGCAGACCAATCGATCGGCTTTGGCGGACTTCGTAGTAAGTGTGTGCGCTTACTTAGGGCACGACACTTTGTCGGCGGCGGCGGACTACGTAGAAAAAGTCTGCGGTTGAAGATGACCCTCGCTATGAAGGCTGACTGAAGAAAGAAGCTCAAAAGCTCGGTGGACAACACCGCAGCAATGTAAGTTCCTTACGGCAACTGGGGCGACGAGGAACGTTTACACACTCGGTGGACAAACACCGCAATAATGTAACTTCCTTAGGGCAATTGAATCGGCGAGGAACGTTTACACACTCGGTGGACAAACACCGCAATAATGTAACTTCCTTAGGGCAATTGAATCGGCGAGGAACGTTTACACACTCGGTGGACAAACACCGCAATAATGTAACTTCCTTAGGGCAATTGAATCGGCGAGGAACGTTTACACACTCGGTGGACAAACACCGCAATAATGTAACTTCCTAAAAACGGTAGGGAGTTTTACCAAAAAGAAGAATCCACTCGCTCGGTGGACAAACACCGCAATCGAATAGATCTACCTTAGGGCAACTGAATCGGCGAGGAACGTTTACACACTCGGTGGACAAACACCGCAATAATGTAAATTCCTAAAGACGGGAGGGAGATTTACCAAAAAGAAGAATCCACTCGCTCGGTGGACAAACACCGCAATCGAATAGATCTACCTTAGGGCAACTGAATCGGCGAGGAACGTTTACACACTCGGTGGACAAACACCGCAATAATGTAAATTCCTAAAAACGGGAGGGAGATTTACCAAAAAGAAGAATCCACTCGCTCGGTGGACAAACACCGCAATCGAATAGATCTACCTTAGGGCAACTGAATCGGCGAGGAACGTTTACACACTCGGTGGACAAACACCGTAATAATGTAAATTCCTAAAATGGCGAGACTAAAATAGTCCAGGAAGAGAAAAAGTAAAGTTTACGTTAGAGGTATGAGAACCCGTAAATCTTTTTCTGATTTGTAGTGCAAAAATCACTTCTACTTATTGATTTTTCCACTGAAACCAAGTGTGAACTGTAAGTCGGCGAATAAAAAGAACGGCTGGTTATTGCCAATGCATTCCCCCACAAGGAGATGCACACACAGTGATGTCATTTGGCCTTGTAATAAATGTAATTTAATTGCTGTGGGCAACGAGAACTAAAAGGAGAACACGTAGAGTGTTTTGATGCGGTGGTTTGGAGGTGGGGCGGAAATTAAATTGTGACGCATCGTCACAACAGTCACTAACACCCACATGAATCAAATTGAACTGGAATCACTTGTTTATCCTCTCCAAGCTTCAAAAATCACTAAACCAAGTGTTCCCTATAAATAAGCCGTTTTTTAAGAGCTCTAAATGTTCAACGAAACTATCATAAAAAAAATATTTTGACCGCTGTTTTTCATTGGGTCTAAAAAGGTACTGCCAAGAACTTCTGGCTTTGATCAACTAACTACTATTGGTCGCATTCTGAGGTACTGAAACGTACTTCGCAAGGCGCAATAGAATACGGCTTGGATAACAAACGGCAAATTTTACCAAAAATCAATTTGGCATTTAAAAGCAAAGCTTACCCTGAAATGAATGATGTGAATTAGAAAGTAGGAACTCTTTGCTACTTCCGATTTCTTCATATTTTAAACTTCCACATTTATTTTAAAAAATTGTACAACTGTATAACCTCTTCCCCGTCCATGAAAATTTCATAGAGATTATTTAAATAGAGTCGGCCAAAAATTTAGAAACTGCGAATCCTTTACATTCAGATGATTAAAAAAGTATTTATTTCATCATTGGAGTTCATTGATCTGGCGGCCTACTGTGTAATGTAACTCAATTCTACAAGTTGAGATACTTTGTAATTCATAAGAACGTAAGAGTAAATGGCAGGCTTGAACGAAACTCTGAGGTTTTGGTTGAAAGCAGTTAGAAGAATTAAGATTTGATTCTACTTTCATTCTTCTTATTGGTCCCCTGAGATTTCTCTCTAATATCTCTGCATTGACGAGTGTTGAAATGTTCGTAAATCGAATTCTTTTTTACTTAATAAAGGTACATATTGACTTTATCTTGCTCCTTAGGGGCCAGTTATAACGATCATGAGAAACCATCTGTAAAATTTGAGACGGCTGAAAACACAATTTTTTTCGTAATGACTGTTTATATCGAACAGGGAAAGTATGTCAGTTGCCAAGCTCTCAGCTCTTCATAACCAAAGCCTACCACCTACTTTTTCTTAATGTTTCAAAAAAAGTTACAAAGTACGGCCCAATATAAATGGAATTTATTTATAATAACACAACTCATATCAATAGCATCGTGATCTCAAAGGGATCATATCTGTAGGGTACGCCCAGCGTCGTTTACTCGAAAAAAAAAGAATTTCAATTAAAATCATCAACTGACACTACTTTCTTTCTTTCGGTACAACTTGTTTCATACCACAGTCATTTATAAATATTCATACAATACAACATCCTGAAAATTCTCATTTGATTACATTAATATCAAATAAAAGTATACCACGCTTGCTTTAATGTTTAACAAACACCAAAATATAATCTTTGGATCTATATCTGGTTTGCAAACAAATTCTTTTACTTAAAAATATAAAAAAATCGCCACAAATTTTTCCCTCAGCTTATATATAATATTTAATTTATACTCTCTCGAAATGCTTCAGGACAAATTTTGTACGCAAGCTTCTAAACCACTTTTCATGCAAGAGTTCTTTTGTAGACCTTACTTGCATTATTGTAAAAAAAATCATTTTAAGTCAAAGTAATGTATTGAATGTTGCTGTTTTTTAAAAATAGCGATAGTTTCAAAAGCATGCATTATTTTATACGTTATAAATCTAACTTATTCTTTTTTTCCTCATATTTTTAGTGACCTATTTTTATACGAAAGTACAATTTGTAATACGAGTTTAAGTTATTAATTTTCTTTAGTTCAAATTTATATTTAAGTAGCGCCAAACAAACAGAAAAAAGAGAATGTTTTGGTTTTTTAATGCTTCAGAGAGGTGTATAAATTGATACTGAACTGAACAATACTGAACTATTGGTTAGATTTTTTTTTATTGAGTTCTGATAGAATTTATGTCAATATCGACACTTCTCGATTCCTTTCATTTTTCTCATAGCATATTTAAAATTGACAGAAGACAATATACTTTGTCTGCTTAAAAAAGTCCCATAAATGTTTAGTTAAGGACCCAAACTAAGGCGTTTTTACAGTTGCTCCAACTGCAAGATCAGTTGCCAAAATTAAGTTATACAGCGACATATGAGAATACCCACACCGACGCGACAAAAAAACGCAATGTTTTCTATAATTTATAATCGGCCCTATCGTGGTAACCGTCGCGTCGCACACTGGGGCCGCTTGTATGGAGAGCGTGCTCAAAATGCAAAATTGAGAATAACTGTTTCTTCCAAAGTAAATGTTTTGTTGCAAAGTCGACAAGATTGTCTATCAACTGGTAAAATTTGAAGGTCAAAGAGATTGTAGGTTAAAAGAAAATCAGTGTTGAAAGTTGTGTTTTAGGCCAAAAAAATTTGTGTTGTATTTTAGAGGTCGATTTAAAATGCAATAAAAATCTTTTCGCGTTGAATTACGCAAAGCTGCAATATGTCTTCGATTGGTTAATTTCAGTAGATAATAAAAACGTATTTCATTAGCATCAAAAACAAAAATCATGGAAATAGTAGCAAAAAAGCGAACAAATACTTATTAAATGTTCAAACACATTTTTTTCCAATTTGCAACACGGGCTTTTAAAACTAAGTATGCAGTCTTATAGTGCATACCTTCTTTTAGTAAAAACAGAAGTTAGAAGTGAAAGCCTTTGTTGCAATTTGGAAAAAAATGTGTTTATACATTTTTGTTCGCTTTTTTGTTTCTACTTCCATGGCTTTTGTTTTTGATGCTAACAAAATACGTTTTTATTATCTACTGACATTGACCAATCGATGACATATTGCAACTTTGCGTAATTCAACGCGAAAAGATTTTTATTGCATTTTAAATCGACACAACACAAATTCCTTTGGCCTAAAACACAACTTTCAACGCTGATTTTCTTTTAACCTACAATCTCTTTGACCTTCAAATTTTACCAGTTGATAGACAATCTTGTCGAATTTGCAAAAAAATATTTGGTTTGGAAAAAACAGTCATTCTCAATTTTGCATTTTGAGCACGCTCTCCATACAGTGGGCCCCAGTGTGCGTCGGAGCGGAGTTTTCTCCGCAACGCATCTTCTTTCGGAGATTCATTTTTGCTTCGAAGTAGTAGAAACTTTTCACAAATGCGACAATGTATTGCATTCCCAAAACTAAAATCTCCGCAACAAAAACTTGTCGGAGAACGTCGGATCGTCCGATCGGAGAACTACCACGAAGCAAAATGTCTCCGATCGGAGAGAATTCCGCTCCGACGGTTACCACGATAGGGCCGAATGCCGCGAACGCAAAATTTATAACAGCTACGTTTCCGCCGCTGACGCAACTGCAAAAATGCTTTGGTTTGTCAGTACCTTTACTTGAATTATACTTTTATTTTTACGTTATGCTAAGTTGACATCCTTATATAAATTTGTATTTTTTTTGTTCTCAGTTTGTACAAATTTAAGACAAAAATAACGATAAATTACGAAACCTGTTTATTTTTGATTAAGCTGTCGTCGTTTTTGCATAGCTTTAGGTAATTGAAAAGTGATTTCATAAGTGTTTTCCTCTCGAACTGATTAGAGAGTCTTATTATAATTGCACTATTTTGATTGGTTTGTCTTCGATTGACGCTAAAAATATGTATTGGTTTTAAGTCCGAGCAGCCAATTAACGTGTCAATTTTCATCACTGATGTATATTAATTAGAACATACCTCATGTTGCCACAATTTGGTGGCAGCTGAAGTAGACTTTCAACAGCTTGTATGTATTTGTACAATTGCAGTTAAAATCCTTTATTAAAAAAGTTAATTAGAAAAAGTTACAATATAGTGTTAGTATAAATAATTACTTAGTCTTCTAGTATTATCAAATTAATGCTGCTTCTCTATGGTGTTTGTTGGCTGGTCTTCTTTAGTTATTTGCTGGTTAGTTATTTGCTGGGTTTTCTTGCTGTCTAAAGGTTAAACTGAATTCCGATTAGATTAGGTCAATTCAGGATAATTTTACTTTTTGCACGTCTTAGAAAATATTGATGGAGCCAAAAAATTAACCTTCTTCGTTTGTGTTTATGCAGAAAAGAAAATGTGTGCAAGAAAAGATGGCCGACAGACGAAAGTTTCACAGAAAAAAGATGGTCGACCAATAAAAAAGATGGCCGGCCGATTACTTTCGATGACGTGGCCAGGGCAGTAGCTCCTCCTATGCGTCGGGCGGAAACTACCGCCACTTAGGGTGCACTTACACCAACACCTCACGCGCACATAAGCTTTAATTCTATTACTTTTAACATTTGAGGTCATTTTAATTTTTTATATTTTTTTTTACAAGGCACTAACAAACTTGAAAACAACTACATAACAACGAGACAACCTTAGAAGAATAAGGAACTATAAGGAGACAGTTCCACACTTGACGTGTGGAATGTGAGGGCATAACAGTACGCATGGGTCTACACACGTCAGAATGTATTAGTTCTAAAACTCTCCTTGAAACCATTCCGGTTTTGAGATATAACCTCATATTCATGAAAAAACAATTAACAATCTTGACCTCTCAGAAAATGACTTGATAAACCATGTCATTCGATCCCAGGCAGGGATCTTCTGGGATAGCAGCAGTTATTTATCTCCAGTCGGGATTCTTTCCATAAACCTGGATTCGGCATCGTCATCCAATCCCTTGTTTTATACAAAGGCCACTTCTGGGCAAAATCGTAGCTAACCCACCTGAATCGGCCCTATCGTGGTAACCGTCGGAGCGGAGTTTTCTCCGCAACGCATCTTTCTTTGGAGATTCAATTTTGAAAATTTTCAATCTAACGAATATTTTTATTCGATGTCTCTTAAAAGAGATTTCATTCATTTGATTCTATACTAATGTCTAGAATTTCGAAAAGAAAAAGAACCACACAGTGTACCCTAGTTAATGTTTTCTATTAATTACATATTTATATGTACAGTCGACTCTCGTTTTTTTTTTTAAAATGCAAATATATCATTTTGGAAAGGTAATTTTGTCTTTTCTATGAATTTGGGTCAAAGAAAGCTCATTTCTATGGAATTGAGATGATCTCAGTACACCATTCGAAACTGGAGGGACTCTTAATACTACGAATTATCGAATGTCAAATGGTTCGAAATTTGTTAGAGAAAATAAATAAAACTTCGAATTACTAGGTATTGATCAATAAATTATTATTTATCAACTACTATAGAGCTATGAAAAAGAATTAGAGTGTACATGTACAATTCGTAAACTGTAACGAGTTTTGTTTCTTTGAGGATATGCTGGCACACCATAAACTTCCCAAACTAGCTCGTAATGGGTTCGTTTCCTCCTCGTTAGCAAAAAAATCGAATGCCAGTCTTATTGCATCCCGATGTTGTTGATGCGCGAGATGTTTAAGTCAAAACCCACCCTACCTGGTTGCTTTTCTCGCCAAAAACAACCCCTTTTTTCAACGTCCCTTTATCTCAGCATTTCAATCGTCGTTTATCATCCCTAAAATTAAAGATTCATGTTTCTATACATTATTTTTAATATTCAACTTCCTTATGATTTAACATTTATTCCTACATGATTCAAGTTAGGTGTGAATTTAACGGTTTCTTTTTCTGTTTAAATGTTTAGTTACTTTGAATCTAAATTTAAAATATATGGCAAAGCTTATGAAAGAATTGAGTGTCAATTGGACACATATACAAACAAACGAATTGAATTGACTTACCCTTAAAATTTGTCGCTGCAGTGGCCACTCCTCGACGAATCTTAAAGGCAGGGTGATTTTCTTGTGAATAACACCTTTTTCTGGGTTTACCATCTAGCTTACTATTCTCATAAAAATTACCACACTTGATTAGAATTCAAAGCAAAAAAAATTAAGCAATTGTATGCGTATATATGCAAATGTATATGTACAGGTTATGAATCGCAAATCGTACTTGAAATCACACTTTTTAAGATACAAATTTTTGGTTCAATTGGAATGAGTTTAAAATTAATGCAGTAACTTAAGTAAATTGATAAATCGAAGATCGTAATATAAAAAAAATTGATTTAAGATTTTCTTATGTATCTGACAAAAACTCTCTCGAAGCGCGTAGGCGTCTGAAAACCCTAGCAGGTAGAAACACGAGCATCTTACGACCCCGGTAGGTAGAAACACGAGCGTCTTGCGACCTCGGTAGGTAGAAACACGAGCGTCTTGCGACCTCGGTAGGTAGAAACACGAGCGTCTTGCGACCCCGGTAGGTAGAAACACGAGCGTCTTACGACCTCGGTAGGTAGAAACACGAGCGTCTTACGACCTCGGTAGGTAAAAACACGAGCGTCTTGCGACCTCGGTAGGTAGAAACACGAGCGTCTTACGACCTCGGTAGGTAGAAACACGAGCGTCTTACGACCTCGGTAGGTAGAAACACGAGCGTCTTGCGACCTCGGTAGGTAGAAACACGAGCGTCTTGCGACCTCGGTAGGTAGAAACACGAGCGTCTTGCGACCCCGGTAGGTAGAAACACGAGCGTCTTACGACCTCGGTAGGTAGAAACACGAGCGTCTTACGACCTCGGTAGGTAGAAACACGAGCGTCTTGCGACCTCGGTAGGTAGAAACACGAGCGTCTTACGACCTCGGTAGGTAGAAACACGAGCGTCTTACGACCTCGGTAGGTAGAAACACGAGCGTCTTGCGACCCCGGTAGGTAGAAACTCGAGCGTCTTACGACCTCGGTAGGTAGATCACAAGCAATAGCTCTGGGGGATCGGCAGGTATAATTCTCTGCCCCAGGTGGCACAATACGTAAGCAATATATTTAGTTTGTTCAAACTTACTCATACACTTTACCTTTACCTTGGGTTGCTAGCTATTTTGCTTAGCTGGTTGCTGGTTTGCACTTCCTTCTTCCTTTTCCTGGTTATCTCTGGAGATGATGTGCACCGTATGACCGGTGCCGGCGGACTGTGATTTCCTTGCGCTGAGCCGCCCTATTTATACTCAACGCTCGTTGTGGTACCGTGCGCAAATCCCATATAATATTCCCTATTCCCATGTAATTGTTATACCTACACATGATATTCCCATATGCTTGTTCATATGCTACCACTTCATTCATATGCTAACTCACCATCGAGCTCTGCCGGTCGTCATACTTTGCCACTTGCTACGCGCTCCAAGCAAAAAACCGTCATTTGGAATCCATAAATGTGTTTTTATTTCGTCTTTCTTTTTTTCTTTTTTTTTTTGTAATAAACATTTTTTTTTTTTGCAATCAACAATTTAAGAGCCTTCTTGGCAAAGAAACAATAATATAAAGCCTTCTTAGCAAAGGAACAATAATAAGAAACAAAAGCCTTCTTGGCAAAGGAACAACAAAAGAGAAAATAATTAAATCATTATGGCTCGAATGTAATAAATTTCGATTGCCCTGTCGGCAAATGGGTGAGCCAGGCTTCCCCGCGTCTCAGTACACGGCACAGTATAGTGCCTCCCCGTCGTTTGAAGATCAAGCGTTGGCGGCGTCGGGACGGATGATACTATTCGTGGTGGTGAATGTCGAATCCCAAGAATGGATCCTTCTTGCTTTCTCCTTGTGACTTGGGGTTAGGCTGCTTTTCTTGCGAGGTTGCCAGCGTTGAGCCAGACGCCTTAGGGTTTACCGCTGCGGGTGGCACTTCCTGCGTAAAAGTCACCAATGGCCTTTCGGTGCGTGGCTCGGCTTCTCAGAGTAGAATGGCAGCTGAGCTGGGTCCGGCTACTCCTGGGTTGGTCCTGGTTGACGTGTACCGACCCAGGTTTTGGAGGTCGAATACGGGACCTCTAGTTGTTGGAGCTTTGTTGGCTGTTGCGGGGGTCTTACCCTGGTCCAAGCTAGGTTGTCCATTGCTGTTGTGTTCTTTCTTGGCGATCGCTGATTTCAAGAAGTCATATACACACAATGTCAAAGTCTGGATACCTGCTCTGTGCATCGAACGCGTCTTGGACATTTCTGAAAGTCTCCGACAATCCATCCAGAAGAATCATGACAAGCAAATCTTTGTCCAGAACGGCGTCAGGTTCTTATAGCACGTTTCATCATAAATGCAAATCCATTTTCTCGTTGAGTTGTTGCTACTTGAATTTGTCTGCCTTGGTCATTATTTTGATTAGCCATAATCCTTTTAAATGCGAAGCAGTCTCTTTTAATGTGACCTTTATTACCACAATGATGGCATTTAATGGTGGTCCTCAGACTATTTTTGTAAGGTTTGAATTTGTATTTATTTTTAAGGTTATGTGCTTTCGATCTGTGATTTTTTTCTTTATTATAGGTGATAGTTTGCAATAACTCATCACTGGTATCTTTACTGTCGTTTTTCAATTTTATTTCATGAGCCAGGAGTCGATTTTTCACAAACGCCAATGTTAAGTTATCTTGTTCTAAAGTTTCAATGGCAGTTATTACTCCATTGTAAGATGATGGCAAAGCCAACAACAAGTGAGACACTTTGTCCATCTCTTCAATTTTAGCTCCAGAAGCTAATAATTCGGTTATCAAGTTGTCAAATATATTAAAGTTACTCAAAAGCTGACCTTCACTCTTGAATTTCAACGAAAATATTTTCTTCCGTGCAGCTAACTGCGACGCCAAACTTTTTCTCACATAAATGGCGTCCAAATTTCGTTAAATTAATTTGAGAAAACGTTCTTTCAACATTACCCAGAGTTTCTATCACTTTGACAAGACTGTCATACTCAGAGGGTAGAGTGAGCAACAGATGACAAACAATGTCGGATTCTTCCAGTGAAGCACCCGTCGAACGAAGATTTCTTACGACTACAAACGCAATTTTCGGCAAATAATTTTACTTTATTTACTCAAACTATTCTATTCAAATAATCATACCTTTTCAACTCAAAGCATATGCAAGTATGTTATCGTCTCTCTCTCCCGTTTATCTTCCCTTCCCTTTCTAGCTCGTTTTACGACTTTGTCAAACTTTAACTTGCAAGTGTATCATTTTTGGCGTCGAATTTCATTCATAGAAGTGATTTGCGTGTATAAGCAACTGACTTGCGATTCCTTTTCTTTCAAATGTTTGACATAGCGCTGAGCACAGATCATAGGCACCCTATTTGTCTTTCGCATATTCAAGATGGCTGTCTGCGATACGCTGAATTATCTGCGATTTACATTTTTTTCACTATGCCTTTGTAAAGCTTTCAGTCCTTTTTTTGTCACAACTTCACTTTCTCCGTCTGTAGCAGATATTTGCTACAATATATGTATGTATGAATATATATGAATTTTAGAATTTTAACTATCCCAGAAGGGTCAAACCTTTTAATTTTGAAGAAATGAAAATTAAAGCCAATCAAGCAATGGCGGAAGGCCCAAGAGAAAATATGAAGAGATGATGCTTGTTGGTTTGGTGGTTGGTGTAAAATTTTTTCCCAGTACCCTCAGGTTTCAATCGCGGTTCGTGATCTATGAAATATGCTGAGCAGTGAGCATGCCTCATAATTTTCGTTGCACATTTTATACTTGGTTTCTATAGCTTCAATGTCTAATGCTGCTTCTCTGGTCTTTGGTCTGAATTTTATGCATAGTGCATAGGTTTCTTTGACTGCGAGCCACAGTTCTCTTAACTCTTTCTGACTTCGAGAGCGGAAGGTGTGTGCCCGTGCTCCGGCACATCTTTCGCCGCTTGGTGAAACTTGACCAGTTGATCAGTCGAGAAAATGAAGTCTTCCATTAAAGCCATCACAGAAAGTGCTTTTAAGATTGTATAAAAGACATGGAATCGACACGAAACCAAGAAAATTCAAAACTCGTGGTTTAAAGCACTAGAATCTTCAAAAGGCTTGAAAGATTCTATCTGGGGGGCCAACCACCCCGGCTTGGATACACCGTTATCAACGGTGTGTGCGGCACGAACTAGAAAAAGTAAAACGCTATAAAAAACGCAGACTCCTTCGAAAAGAAGGCAGTCGATTAAATTTCAAAATACCATATTTCAAAATAAAATAGGCTGGGGAACAAAACAAACCCGCGTATATCGAAGATGCCTATCGAAAATGAAAAGCCTTTAACTACCGCGATGGAAACCGAATACCTAGGAACCGCTTCAACCACAAAAAATACCGATATTTCGTATCAAACCACGGAAAAAATGACGCGTTTTTCGGTCAGGGTGCAACACAAAGAAATTTTTTTTTATGTACATATTTAAAAATTGCCAATTAAGAATTTTCACTTACCCTGTACAATTTTAGATATAAAGATGCTTCGCTCCAGGTTGTTGTTGTCCAGGTCTCGTGCGTTGGTTCCAAATTGACGCCAGCCAACAAAATGGCAGCGTACTAGCAGCGTAGCCAGGCAATGTGGCTGTCCTTTGCTGCAATTTCTACAGCTTTCTTTTTCAGCGTCAGCGGCGTGGCAAAGGATTGTGCCCCTTTTTGGGGCAGCGTGCGCGGCGTGGTCGGATGGTGTGCCTTTTTTTTGGCAGCGTGCGTAGCGTGGTCGGACGTGGTGCCGTTTTTGGCAGCGTGCGTAGCGTGGTCGGACGTGTGCCTTTTTTTGGCAGCGTGCGCAGCGTGGTCGGACGTGGTTCCTTTTTTGGCAGCGTGCGTAGCGTGGTCTGGCGTCGATGGCGTCCAAGAATCCGCCCGATGGACCAAATGTTGAGATTGACCACACTTACCCGAATTTCCACTGATTCTGCAGACCTCACTCACTCCTTGCTTAATGATGCACCGTTCGAAAGAAAACTCTTTTCTTTATGGTTTCAATTACACGTAGGATTGTTTATTTCAATTCAATTACTGATTTTAATTTAGTTACAAAACGAGTTTAAACCAAAAGGTGAAGTTTATAAACTTGGAAGAAGATAAATTAATTTAAAGCCAACTCAAATTAAAATGGCTGAAGGCCCAAGCACATTTTATAATTATAAGATGTTGTGTGGTTGGCTGTTGATATAACGATTGAGTCGTCGCAATAAGGCGATCGACTCTGATTTGAAAGGTATGGTGAAAAATGTACTTGATTTTAGATTTAGATGGGGAGTGAGTGATGACTGCTCACTGGCACTCCCATTCAGAGTCGTGTGAACAATATTATCTGTCGATAAAAGTCTACCTTATGCTGTAGTTAATACTATAATTCTGGTCTGTAAGTTATAACCTGGTACAAACCTTTGTGGTGTGCTAGTTACCTTTGTGGTTTCTCCGCTGTCCACCTCGTACTCCAACAGTAAATGTCTCTCAAGATATTCATTTTATAAAAGAGCTCTTTAATTTGACTCAATAAAATTTACATTAATTTATTATTGATTTTAGGTTGGAGCTGAGAGTTTTTCTTTTCATTAAAATGCCGGCACGTCCGAACTGTCCAAGTATCAAAAGTAGAAGAGAGAAAATGTAAAATGCCGGAAGTGGCATGGCGACAAATATTTTATATAGATTTGTTTCGTCAACTACCTTGAAACTTTTGTCGCGAGTAATGAATGGACACATTCACGTTAAGTGTTGCTGCGTTTCACTTTCTAGTTTTGTCTGCGGCTTTTCTGTGTTGCCATAATTCTATGGCTAAATTTTTTAACTACGTTTTTTAAAATGTACATCCGCTACTGACTCTTGTGATAATCTTTTAATATCTTGATATATAGAAGGTAAAGTAATACTCGTTATATTGTTTTGTCTATATGCCACCTCTTGGCGATCAGTACCCAACCGATTCACAGCGATTCCAATTTCATTCAATTTGTCGTCTACCAAATTCATGTGTTTCTCGATAGAATCAGCATCATCCTTAGAAGATATAGGTAATGCTACTGCAGTACCAATAAGTGCAATGGATCCTGCCACAGCTAATGTCACCAATTCTCTCTTCTTTCTAGGATATGGATTATTCGGTATTATCGATTTTTCTTCACTGATTGTCTCTAATTTACTTGTTAATGGGGTATCGCTCCTTAGCTTACTCTTCTCTATGTTCTTATCCCATTTGAAGTTGGTCCAGAACGTCATAGATTGGTCAGTAGTAGATTCTTTGTTATAAGTTTCTAATTTGGATTCCTTATCTCTTATATGATTATGAGTTCTTTCCTTGGGTAAAGGAGATTTTGATCGAATTGGTCTACTAATAGATTGTTTTTCCTTCAACTTCATTGGATCCCTAGACAGACGTTTAGTAAGAAATCTTAAACGACTTACCGCTTGAGACAGATTATTTTCCACAGCCATGTCATGCAGGATGGTCCTCCCCGCAGTTGACGCATTTGGCTGCGCTACCCTCATGTCTAAGAACGGTGCAGCAACCCGGCTCATGTGAATTTAAACACTTGACACACTTGTAAGTGCTCGTGCAGTTTTTAGCCAGATGGCCGAATTGCTGACACCGTCGACATTGGAGTGCGCCACTGTTGCCCCTGGGTTTCTCCCAATATACACGCGTGTTGAATAGGTATTTGATTTTTAATATTTCATCGGGCTTAGTACCCGCCTTTAGTTTAACAAGGAAGAGGTTGTATCGTATTTTTGCAGCCTTTGAACGTATTGTTTCGAAGACTGTTACCTTTTCGACATTAGGGATTTTTTCCCTTATTTTTGCTAATATTTCCGCTTCTGAAAAATCAAGGATGAGTCCCCTCAGGACAATATTTGAAGTGCGGTCCTCCTTCAGAGTGAAGGAGTGCGCCTCAACATTGCTGGTGCTCCTTAAGAGCTCCATAAGTTCACGGTGAACTTGGCTATTGTCTACATATAACCTACTAGTATTGCCACGGTTAATGATCTTATAATTGAATTGTGGTGGTGGCTGACAAACAGAATGCTTTGTCACCATTCCGATGGGCAAATAATTCGATCACAAGTTGGCTGACCGAACACCTTTTCTAATGTCCGCACAATGTTCCTTGAATCTTTTTTCTAAGGTTCTTTTTGTTTGTCCATAGTAAAGTCCATCACAATCACTAACACTAACTAGACATTTAACGTCTTTCACTGTACTAATACAGTTCGGCACTAAAATATTCTCATTTTCAAACTTATTCACAACTACTGACAAACCATCAGCTAATTTTCCTTTCAATTAAACCATTCTATAAACTTCTTGCCTGGGAAGAGTCATAAATCACGTTATTTGGTATAACGTGGAGTCCCCACCTATGGTGAAATATTTTTTTATTGGATGTTCACGAGTCTTTGCATTTTGTGGTGTGTGTGTGTGTTTGTTTCTTGGGGTTAGGAGGGTTTTTCGCTCTTCGTTAACATACGTGTTAGTTTTAGGCAGGAATATGCGACTTGCTCGCGACCAAACTTTGTTGCGGGCACCTGCAGAAAGAAAAAAGAACAATTTCTTTCAGAATATACAGACAACGAAATTATAGTCTAATACTTACCGTGTTTGTCATTTCCTATTTGGTTTTAGTTTCCTGTTAGTTGATGTCCTTGTTTTTTTGTCCACTGTTTTGACGTTGTATTGATGTCGTCTTAGTATTGTCTGCAGACTTAGTATCCTGATCTTGATCTGAATCCTAATCTTAATGTTAATCTTAATTTCAATCAATTAGAGAAAGACAATAATTAATAAAATAAATTTAGATCTTTTCTCTTCGGTAGAAAACTTAAGATTGAATATACATTGCGATGCTTTCTTTCAGAGGCTGAGGTAAGCTCAGTCTGTCCAAGGTATTCTCGACGAAGCACCAGAAGTCGAGATAAAGATTCAACAAAATTTTTGCCAAATTAACCAAATACAACCAACGTTTCCTTTTTAATAATAATTCCTTTTTATTTATCTTTGTAGCGGCTGAATATCTGAAAAGGTAAAAAGACCGATAGCTTGGTAAAATCTCTACCACGATCTATGCTGTCCGAGGACTGCAGTAGCTCGTTGAATAGGCAAATTAACAAACTTAATTAGTTTCCCGTAATTGAAAATGAAAGATGAGGTTTTCTCAGTAAAAATTAAGTTTTTTCTCTTTAATGATTCTAATATAAAAAAAATCAAAATCGACAAATTGTGCTCACTCCACAAAATTATGCTGTCCGTAGGACTACAGTAACTTTATAAAAGAGAGGGCAAAAGTTGCACTACACGAGACAAATCATGCGAGAGGCGCAGCAACTTGTATAATACTTTCACTAGTGACGGTATTGAAAACAACCGTCGACCAGAGCGAGCATCACAAAAGTGCTAATGACTTGGGAAACTAATTTTCTAGTGACGGTATTGAGAACAACCTTCGACTAGAGCGTTAGTCACCAAAGTGAATCGTCTCGATCGTGTGGGCCCTTTTATACAAATTCTAATAGAGCTTTTTCGTGGAGGGAGTTTACAAAAGCTTTTATCATATGTTTTTTGTTCGAATTCGAAATAAAAGTTCACATCGAAATAAAAAGGCATTGCCGGATCTAAATTTAATTTATTCGAACATTGAAATTGAATTTATTAAATTATGTTGAAAAGTAAAAATGTTATTGTTCAAAAATTACGTTAAAATGTGTTTTAATCAAAAAAAATAAACTTGGTTGTTACATTCTCCCCCTCTGGCGCGGAGATCGTCTCGATGAGGCGACAGGAGTGTTGTTCTTTGCTGGTCGTCCTCGTCTTCGCAGAGCCCGGAGTGCAATCCTATAGGCATATAACTCCGAGTCTCCAGTGTAACCTGATTTAAACGCTATACCACTGCGATAATCGATCATCAATCCACTATTTTGCCCAACAGCGTGAGCTATAACATGCGATGCGATCCCTTTGGGGACGTAGGATGCGCCTGTCTCCTTATTTAATTCGATTGGTTTACAAACTAAAGACTTTAGATAAAGGTAAAGTCCGAAAATTATAGGTACTTTATTACTGAAACTTATAGGTCTATTATGAGTAGCACTAAATAAGGAATGCTGAATTGCGTACTCTTTCAATTTATATGGTAAACAAACTATACAGAGCTTCACTTCATCATTAATGGGCCCAAGACGAGTGGAGCAAACATGTGAACTTGGAGTTGTAAAGGGTCTTACGAAGCATAGTATGGCATCAAGAGCAAATTGGTCCTTAGCGTTGTTCAAGGCATCAAGACCATGATATACATTTTGGTTCTTCATAGCCTTAATTCTATTCGTAATTTCGCTTCCCGCTGATAGAGGACAGGCAAAAAAGTTATATTTCGGTGTGAATATGACCCCATTGGCTGGACCAAAAGTATGGTCCCGCACTAAATCTGCAGCAGTAGTTAAAAGTCTCGAAGCGTATTCAATTGGATGTTCATCCGCGCTCTCCCCCTGGACCAAAACAGCACCAATTGCATAGCCACTGGCGTCAGTTTTAAGGCGGAAAGGTTTGTCATCGCAGGCTTGTTGTAGTATGGGTGCGCTGGTGAGTAAGGATTTCAAAGTATCAAATGAAGTTTGTTCTTCTTTTCCCCATTTCCATAAAGCATTTTTCTTTGTAAGAGAGCTCAGTGGTTTAGAAATTTCAGCAAAATTTTTTATGAACCGCCGGTACCATGAACATGTCTGCAAGAAGGACAATACATGCTTCGGATTCTTTGGCTCGGGTCGGTTAGAAATTGCAAGTGTTTTCTCAGGGTCAACTTGTATACCTTCATTGGTAATTAGATGGCCAAGATATTTTAGTTTCGAACAACAAAACTTAGATTTCTTTCTATTTACCTTAAGTTGAAAAAACTTTAACCGGTTGAAAGTTTGCTTTAGATCGGAAATATGTTCTTCAAAACTGCTGGAGCATATTATCAAATCGTCGAGGTAAGTGAGCAGAAGTATATTTACTAAGCCGTTTCGGAATTTATCCATTAGCCTTTGGAACGTTGCAGGTGCGTTGCGTAAGCCAAAAGGCATGCGTTTGAAACGAAACATTCCAAATGGAGTAATGAAACCAGTCTTATCCATGTCTTCCTCTGCAACCTTAATTTGGTAGTAACCTGACTGTAAGTCCAAAGTTGATTTGAACTGAGTTTTTTTTGTTGAATGAAGAAGATCATCAATTCTGGGTAGTGGATATGGATCAGGTACAGTAAGTTTGTTTAGTTGTCTGTAATCAATACAGACTCTTATTCCTCCATCCTTTTTGGGTACCAGAACGACAGGAGCTGCCCATGGAGTTTCACATTCTTCTATTATTCCGTTTTCTAACATTTTTTCCAATTCTAGTTTGAGTTGGCCTTTCCTTGTAGGCGAGAGTCGATAAGGATTCGTTGATACAGGACTATGATCACCAGTGTTGATTCTGTGAACCGTAAAAGGTGTTGGTTCAGTGATAGCATCGAAAACACTTACTTCGTCAGCAAGTAGTTGATTCAACTTGTTTCTGTTTTCAATGCAAAGTTCCACTGCTTCATCCTCACGTAGAAGAACATCAATAGCAAGTATCTCAGTAAAGTAAGGTTCTAATACAATGTCTTCCTCTTTTTGCTTCGGTTGCGCTTCTTTTGGTTTCTTTGTTTTTTGTAATGGTGGGAACAGATTTTCCTTATCACTTTTTCTTTCTGGTGTTACTTCGTTATTTCGTAACGAGTTTTGAAAAATTTGCTGAATAGAGTGTGGTGAATAATTGTTGCTTGTAGTTGCTTTCTTCCTTTTCTGAGGCATCTCAGGACCAATGTTTTCATCTGTTACTGGTAATGAAGAAAGTGAAGCAGATGTTTCTGTGTTATCAAACCAAGTTAGAAAAGCTGATGAGGGTTTTTCAAAGCGAACTGTAGATCCGGGATTCTCAATAGGGATTACGGAATTAATTCCTGATGATGTTGAAGGTTGATTACTTGTAACATTAAGCGTAGGTGTTTTTGCAATTGGAGATATTGGTGTGAACATTTCAAACATTTTTGCAGAAGCAGTGATGTCTTGGATTGGATTCTTACTTATCACTCTTGTGTGCGTCGTATCGTAAAAATCGTAGACCTTATTCCTTTCATCCGCAAAATACCAAAAACGTTGTCCTAAATCCAGTACAATGCCGTTTTCTTCTAAGAAATCAATGCCAATTAATGTTCTGTTGTCGGTTGCTTTAGGGAGAGCTATGAACTTTATCGGCCTTAATCGATTTCCGATTTCAATTTGTGTGTCGGCTATATAAATTTCTTGTGAGTTTGAGTTCCCGTCTGCCATGGTTACGTCAGCTTTGATTTGGCTGAATTTGGTTCCATATCTTAGCAGAGTTAAGAACAATTCTCTTCCAGCAACACTCGTACGAGCTGCCGTGTCCATGTATGCAATTCCTCTTTCACCGTGGGCTTGTATCGTAACGGATGGAAGGTTTGTACCGAGTTGAGTTTTGATACAGTTAAATGAAACTGTCGCTGGTCCTTTTGGTAAGTCTTTGCAGGTAGGGCAATTGGAACGCACAAAACCTGGGGCCTTGCATTTGTAGCAATGAATTTTCGACTCCAAGGCTTTTGGTTTACATTTTTCAATCTCCTGTTTCTCCTTCTTTCTGCATTCATCAATTGTGTGTCCAGCATGCTTGCAGAAATTGCATCTTTTCTTGACAAGTTGTTCACCACTTGAAGTACGTTGGGAACTTCTTTCCTTACTGGCGATTTCTACTGCTCTGGCTTTGTTAAGTAGCTCTGCAAACGTATTGACGTTGTCACGGGGAACTCCGTCGCGGATAGTGAGAGTTAGTAGTCCATATATCATATTTATCATCATTGATTCCTTGGGGATAGGTTCTGAAAGCTGCGAAAATAATGCACGCTTTGCACAGACGAAGTCATCAATGGATTCATTTGGTTTTTGTTTCTGCTCAAGTAATTCCATATAAATCCTATAATCAGGTTTAACCGGTGCGTAGGCATTACGCAGTAATGCTAAGACATCTTCCCAATTCGTAACTTCATTTTTCACCCCTTGCCACCAGTTTATAGCATTGTCCTGTAATAGGAGCGGGAACCCTTTTATAGCATCGGCTTCAGAAATGCGTTCGATGTCTTTATACACGTTTATCTTAGATATAAATCCTTCAACGATCATGCTGTCACGGTCACCTTTGAAACGATCCGTACAGTTACTGAAACTACCATGTTCAGGTCTAAGGGCTTGCATAAGTTCGTTAAATTGTTGTGTTGTAAGAGCCATTTCGTCTCTTGGATTATTGCAAACCGATTGATTGAGTGCAGCAATGCGGTTGCTTCTTCTAAACTCACTCGAATTCGTGGTGAAGTTTAAATTATAATATATAGTAGCTGTATAAGCTCGCTAGCTTTTTATATGGGAGGGGCTGTTTTCACTTCTTTTAAAATTATTTTATTTTAAGTGACCCACTCGTTGGGCGTCAATGTAGCGGCTGAATATCTGAAAAGGTAAAAAGACCGATAGCTTGGTAAAATCTCTACCACGATCTATGCTGTCCGAGGACTGCAGTAGCTCGTTGAATAGGCAAATTAACAAACTTAATTAGTTTCCCGTAATTGAAAATGAAAGATGAGGTTTTCTCAGTAAAAATTAAGTTTTTTCTCTTTATTGTTTTCTCTTTAATGATTCTAATATAAAAAAAATCAAAATCGACAAATTGTGCTCACTCCACAAAATTATGCTGTCCGTAGGACTACAGTAACTTTATAAAAGAGAGGGCAAAAGTTGCACTACACGAGACAAATCATGCGAGAGGCGCAGCAACTTGTATAATACTTTCACTAGTGACGGTATTGAAAACAACCGTCGACCAGAGCGAGCATCACAAAAGTGCTAATGACTTGGGAAACTAATTTTCTAGTGACGGTATTGAGAACAACCTTCGACTAGAGCGTTAGTCACCAAAGTGAATCGTCTCGATCGTGTGGGCCCTTTTATACAAATTCTAATAGAGCTTTTTCGTGGAGGGAGTTTACAAAAGCTTTTATCATATGTTTTTTGTTCGAATTCGAAATAAAAGTTCACATCGAAATAAAAAGGCATTGCCAGATCTAAATTTAATTTATTCGAACATTGAAATTGAATTTATTAAATTATGTTGAAAAGTAAAAATGTTATTGTTCAAAAATTACGTTAAAATGTGTTTTAATCAAAAAATATAAACTTGGTTGTTACATCTTCTTAATACTAACAAGTGTTGCTTAATCTAACATAAAACAATTCTTTCTTAATTCTTTCATAATTAATTTAGATTGTGAGCTGGTATTGTGGCTAAGGCAAAATCTTAAGCATCCAACATTACAAACGTTTGTTCTTCTGTGTTCATAAAGGAAGCTTTAATTTTCTTAAAAAGATACAATGTTAATATATGTTAGTTATAAGTTTTTTGTTTTTTTTTCCTACTTGTAGTTAGCCCTTTTTAGTTTCTAGGTTGATTTTTTGGTCAGACTTCTTCTCCTCGTGCTTGTCGATTTAATAAATGGCGAAAGATTTTCCAATATCCGTTTAGGTGAAATGTCATCGTGATGTGCTGCCAAGTTGAGTCTTGCCAAGTTATGTGCTGCCAAGTTGACTGTTTAGTAACAGCTGGCATCACTCATCTGGTCCAAATGTACTAGATTCTTTTTGCGCCAGTTGTCAATTCTTTCCGTATCAACATATCCTGCTCGCACGTTGTCAACGTCATTCATGCTAAAACATGTTCTTGTTTTTTCATTTGTTAGAGCATTTATTGGTTGTTGCATTCTTTCGATTTTCGTGATGTTATTTGCTACACTACTCGCACCACCACTAGCACAAGTATACATCCCGCCGTCGTCATGCATTTGTCTGTCTTGCAAATGCAAATCACGGAATGTGTTTGTGGCGCCGTCGATTCCACCATCTTGGAATCCCAACAATGTCGAGCACGATACCGACAACTCCCTAGCGATTTGCACCCTGCCACCAACCTCATACCTTTTAAGGTGTTCCGGCAGCCGACCTTTATTCCTTCTGCCGCTTCGTCTTGGTTCAGACGTTGTTGAATATATTAAATTTTCCACAGAACTGTCGTTGTATGTGGCTTGAAGGACCAGAAAATGTTACCTAATTTTTTCTGAAAGTTACCTTACTTCCCGTCGTCGTCTTTCTTGCAAATTCACAACCAATTGAACCAATATACTCTAACACTGAAATCTGCTTTTAAACATTTTTTATTTCCAAAAACTATTTGTATTTATAAAAAAATGGATTAAATGTATATATTACAAAATGGACTGTATCTTTTTAATTTTAAATCGTCTTGTGTCTATCAAATTTTCTTCTTAGTTTTTACTACTTCTGCTGCTCGTTCATGACTCACTCCTCTTTCTTTTCAATTGCGAATATTATTGTTTTCATAGTGTGTGTGGTTTTGCAGTGTCTGCTTTACTTTTTCTCTTTTTCTCCAACACTTTCTTTAGAATACTTGTTAACTTCCAAGCTGTGCTTATCATAAATTAAAAGAAGAAGAAATATCTGGCTCCATGGCCTGTCACCAGAAGGATCCTTAGAGTAATCGTTTAATTCGTATTGCATACGATCACGGGTAAAAATGATTCTTCTCAGTCAGGTCGGTGCAACTCCATATAGGTATTCGGGCGGATAATAACTTGACTCTGTCCCCAGCGCAAGTGTCAGGCAATAAACGGGTGGCTATAAGCCTGTCCTCGATAACCTCTGAGGGAGGGGAAGGAGGAATAAACACAAGTAATTCTGTCCTCAGCGCAAATGCCGAAGAATAAACGGGTGACTATGGCCCTGTCCTCGCTACACTAAGAGGGAGTGGAAAGAGAAATAAACAAGCAGGTTCTCGCTTCTGCCTAATGTCGAAAGCACCAAAGCAATGGAATTATCGTTGAAACTACTTTTGCGTTAGTCGCTTCCAATGTCCGTGGTGATCCCTGAAGAAAATCCACACGGAAAAAACAGTTGAGCCTTTCCGGACTCTGCAAAATCAATGATCGGAGAGAAGCCCGGATCAGTTGGAGATATATTTTGAGGAAATATATTTCCAAGTAGAATCTTGGATAGGTGTCTAGTAAACTAGTAAAATATAACCTTTATTGTAAATGTTGCAAATTTCTTGGAGGAGTCCGCGAATATAACTCACGAATCGATGTACTTGGTACAAATGAGTTTATTCTCTATTAAAATACACACGTTATTTGGTTTTGATTACAATTATAAGAAATACTCACTAATTTTAGCAGACTCTTGGCGGCAATCGGCAATGGCATCTGCTCCTTTCCAAGTTTCATTTGCAATTGAATTAAAGTTTTTACGACAACATTCAAGCAACAGTAGTGCGTACTCTTTCTTATGTTTTTGACGTTTCTTCAACTTGGAAAGTTCTGTTCGACGAGCGTAAAAGTTCTGTTCGACGAGCAGATACCATTGCCGACCGCTAAGGTGTGACTATACTTAATAAATTCAATAGTAAAGATAAAAGGTATAAATTACATAAATAAAGTCTTTGACTTATATTGAACTTACATGTATGGTTCAAATATACAAATTCATGAAACTCGTGACTACTTCATAAAACTTAACTTATGAAGTGAACGACAGAAACTTTAACGCAATATGAAAAATGGCTACTTATATTCAACGAAGTGAGGTTAGTTGCATAGTGAAGTGAGTTGTGGTGGATATATAAACATTGTGTAAATTCCCCAATGGAATTTTGTAGAAAAAAAAAGATGGCACGATGGTTTTCTTTCGTTGATGAATTTCTTTATTGTTTCTTTTTCGTTGGTTGTACACTTGTTGATTCTTTTCGTTTTCCTTTATAATGATTTAGATTTTAGTTGCTTAAGTTAATTTACTTCAAGATACTTTTAAGTTTTTTCATGAAATGCAGAAGGCGACTTGAAAGATTGATGGCTGCCAAAAGAATAATGAAGTAGCCACGGCGATGCAATGCGATGACGGGATGACGGCGAAAAAACGAAAGGCAGGATGCCAACGTAACAAAAAATAATTAATTCTTCGTGTACCATGAAAGTACTAGACCTAAGGGCCTGTTATAAGTTATTGTAAATATTTTCAAATTATTTCTGGTTTGAACACACATTATGATATCTTGTCCTCAAGATAAAGGAAATCTTTTATCTTTTGCGATTTACTTTACTTGATTTCCGGAAACTTGAGTTCCACTACTTTCATTTAACCAAATTTTCTATTATTCCCAGAACATACAGCTGAATGAGTTTTTATGGCAACTAGAGTTTGACCTGAACACTTTTCCTCAAAAATTATTAAAATTATAAAAATAAATAATTTAGGGTAACTTACTGTCAGGTATTGCGCATATGCCTGTTTGATTCGGAAGCAATTTGTTCAAAGCATCAATTATGTTCCTTTCTTTTACGTGATTTTCGGACAGCAGGAATTTTAAAATTAGGGGTCTAAGTTCTTCCCAGTTTTCTAACAGTGAACCGGCATTTGGGTGCAAGTAACTAAAATCCATTTCGATCTAATAAATGAAGTCATAGTTCTTAGGTTTTAGTCATAGGAGGTTGTACCGTTATCCCAGCTCCACCCGCCATTTGGGCGTAGGAAACTTCGGGAACGACGGCCCTTGGAATTGGTCTGGCTGTATGCCTTCCCTCGTCCTTGGTTACTGTTGGAGCAGCTTTTAATGATTTTTTAATAACTTGGTATCGAGGACATCCCCGATAGTTAGCAGGGTGTCCATCTCCACCACAGAGAACACATTTCAATTGGGTCTTATCTTCGACCCTTTCCTCACCGAGCTTACACTCTTTTTCTTTGTGGTTCTCTCCACACTTTACGCACCTCGACTGCATTTGCAACCGTTGGCAACGAAGACATTGTAAAATGTCTCCGTGCCTGTTTATTTTTTCCCATCTTACCATCTGGTAGTCTAGGACGGAGATTTTCCTTAGACTCTCCAGACGGCTACTGGGTGATAGAGTGACGAGGAACATCGGCAAAGCCGCCTCTCCCGTCTTGCCTTGGCCGTGGTGAACGACTTGACCCTGATAAACTCGAGATCGTCGCTCGCCAACCTGCGGAGTTCCGCTAAGAGCTCCTCTGGGTCAGAGGTAGGCTCTACCCCTTTCAAAACATACTTTTTGGCTTCTCCTCTTTGGGAGTATAACTAAAATGTTCGGTGGATGTCTCTTTCAACAACTCCCGAACTACTTTATGGTCACCAATGCTTTTGCATTGGATCGCATGTCTATCTACACCGAGTCTTTTTATTGTAAAATTATCGCCAATGGCTGACTAACACAGATTTTTAGTAGCTTTGATTATTTGGGGGCAAAACTATTATTATTAATTAATTTTAATTAGTATATATATATAAGTTTTAGTTTTGAATCAAACGAAACAATTTTTAAAATGAAATCTAGAGACGGAGCTCTAGATTGAGGTTATCTTTATTGCTTGGAAGTTTATTAAAGTCTGACCAGAATGTCGCAGACAACTGGTATTTATCTCTTACTTACTAAAGGCATACGTGACTTATCATCATATACGACTTCTTTGGGGAGATCGAAATATGATGATTCGTATCTTTCTTTATTATTAATCTTTTGTTTATTTCAATATCTTAGAGTATTGCGTTCGAACGGATATGTATTCGTAAGCAAAAGTGTTTATCATTTCGTTTGGATTGAAATGTTCTTTATCTTAGAAAATACTTGTATCATTATTCTTTGTTATAACTTATATATATATATAGTCACCTCTTAGTTGTTTGCTGTTGTTGTTGATTAAAACTTGTTGAGATGATTTTGGTTTTCAAATTGTTTCGCTTGTTGATTAAAAGTTGTTGAGAAGATTGTCTTTTCCTTGTCGTAACTGGCTTTACGTTCTTTATTTGATTCATAAAATAAAATTTTTATTTTTTCTTCACTTCAATTTTGTCTTTCTATTTTTATTTCTTTTGAATTATTTTTCCTCTGTGGATCTTGTAGCATTGGTCATATTAGTTGACCTGAACTACGAAAATAATTATGTTGAAAGAGATTCAATTTTCGTTTGAATTCTTTTGTTTAATAGATCGATTCCGATTTTTCACTTCTTAAAAAAAATTATAATTCACAATTACCGGCTACGAGTTGGCTTCTTATGTTTCTCGTCTTTTATATGTCCACTAAACTTTCGGGGTTGATAATAAGAGTTAAACTTCACAATCACGAGTTACGAGTTGCTTGACTTTTTTTTTTATAATTGATAAGTGTTAGTTTTCTCAGATAAAGGTTTCGCGAAAAATCGTTACGTGGCTCGATCACTTTTAGATCTGCAAGATTTTTTTTTGATTACGGCTCATAAGGGCGGGGGTGCGTCAGATACAACGTTAGGATCCTCGCGTGAAGCTGTGGTATCCTTTTCATTTTTAGAGTTAAATAACTCTTCAAACATCTTTTTGCGTTCCTCTGGAGTCATTCGTGGTTTAATACACTCTTTGACCAATGGAGGATTGCGATAATCTTTAAGTTTGAATCTATCAGGAAATATGATAGACTCAAAAAGGACAAATACACCAACGTCGTCTTGATCGACGTCTAAGGTGTTAGAATTAAACTGCAGAAACTCGTTAGGTTTCGAGAAATTACGACGGCTGAACATATTAATAAGCCAATCAAACATGATAACGTTTAATTAGACGAAAGAATTGTGGCGACTTGCGGCGTTCAGCCAACTTAAACCGCAGTACCAAACTCACCAGGTATTGTTATATTTGTCCCATAGAGCATCTCTGCTGCTGAAGCCTTTATGTCGTCCTTATAAGTTGTCCGTAGTCCCAATAGTACTGTAGGAAGTGCCTCGACCCAGTTAGTTTGTTCGTGGCACATGAGGGCGGCCTTCCAAGAACGATGCCATCGTTCCACTAGTCCGTTTGATGCGGGATGGTAAGGTGAAGTTCTGATCCTTGTTGTTCCGATCATCCTCATGAGTGCTGTGAAAAGAGCAGACTCAAATTGAGTGCCTTGGTCGGTAGTTAATGTTGTTGGCGAACCGAATCGAGCAACCCAATTGGTATAGAACGCTGTTGCGACAGTTTCAGCACACATGTCTTGAAGTGGTACTGCTTCTGGCCATCTGCTGAATCGGTTGATCATGGTCAGACAATATCTGTTTCCTTTGCAGAGTGGAAGGAAGATCAGGTCGATGTGTACATGTTGAAAACGTTCGTCTGGTACATCAATTGACTCAGGAAGTTGTCGAGTGTGTCGATGTACTTTCGAGCGTTGGCATTGGACGCAAGTACGAGACCACTCCAATGCGTCCTTCCTGATGTTTAGCCAAACGAATTTTTGCCTGAGTTGGCGGCTGGTTGTCCTTCCACTTAGATGGGAAAGACCGTGCACTGAGTCGAAGGCTTTTCGACGTATAGAGTTGCAGGAACATATAGAGTTGTCCGTTGTGTCACAGTAGATTTTTACTCCTGGTTCTAAGGTTATTTTGGTTGTTTTTAGAAAATTGGGGAATGACACGGTGATTCTGCATGGTGAAATAACTGAAAATTCCGAAATTAAAACTGAAACAACAATTGCGCCAGAAAGCGAAACTGACATTTCCTTGGATTTATCCAAAGCTAAAGAAGATGAAGAGTTAATCACGGAAAAGGCAAATAAAGATAAGAAGGTGGCAGAATCTAAACCAATGGAATACATAAGTAGTCGTTTGAGAAGTGCTCAGAAAGCAGACGGAAATTCCTTAGTTTGCATTTTGGAAGCGGGGGCTTTTGTCGCCGAAAATTGTGAACCACGAAATTATGAAGAAGCTGTTGAATCAAAAGATAAGTCAAAGTGGCAAACAGCAATGGAGGAAGAAGTCGAGGCACTTAATAGGAACAACACTTGGGAGCTGGTAAAACTTCCATCGGGCAAGAAAGTTATCGATAATCGCTGGGTGTTTAAAATTAAGCATGAAACCAGCAATGAACCAAAAAGGTACAAAGCGAGGTTAGTTGTACGAGGTTTTTCCCAGCGGCATGGGATTGATTATAAGGAAACATTTAGCCCTGTAGCTAGATTTGCATCCATTCGCTCAATTCTTGCTATTGCAGCAAGCAAAAATATGTCTTTAAAGCAGTTTGACATTAAGACAGCTTTTCTTAATGGTGACCTTCAAGATGAAGTCTATATGCAACAGCCGATTGGTTTTGAAGATAAAACGGAGCGCGTATGTATGCTGAAGAAGAGTCTCTATGGTCTTAAGCAAGCTTCAAGATGTTGGAACATAAAGTTTTCAAATTTCCTGCGTACGTCTCAACTTGAAGCAACCGAAGCTGACCCCTGTGTGTTTGTTGGAAAGCATATTATTATGGCTATCTACATAGACGATGGCCTGATTGCAGGTGATGAAGACGAAATTAATAAGCTCATCCAGGAAATGAAAAAAAAGTTCGAGGTGAAAGTGTTTGAAGCTCGTTGTTTCTTGGGGCTGGAGATCTGTAGGCGGATAGATGGTTCGATTCTTCTTCATCAATCTGCTTATGCTGATAGAATCATAATGAAGTTTAATATGAGTGAAGCAAATCCTGTTGCTACACCGGCTGATGGCTTAACATACAAGGATTCAACTGGTTCAGAAGAAGAACATAATTTTCCCTACAGAGAGGCGGTAGGGAGCTTAATGTATTTGGCGATTGGCAGCAGACCAGACATCTCTTTTCAATTCTCTTGACGGGGTCTTTAATGTGTCCAGATGCTAGTAACTCTGAGTTATACATCCCGCTAGCCATGATCAGCCCCAGCGCCCAGTTATTCACTGCAGTCTGGATATATGTGTCGGCGTCTTCGTCTTCCAAGTTGACAAGTAGGTGTGCATTCACAGAACTAACAACTTCCTCTGTTTTTTTTGACTCCAAGGTGGGATGTCAAGTTGGTCGGGTCTTCGCAGAAGTGTTTCAATGCGGATCGGTTCCTGTCAATAGGTCTTTTGAGCTTGGATCGAATTTGCTCTCCTTTCGCTTCTGCCATCTCTATATCCTTTTCAATGGCTATAAGGTTGTCCAAGTCTACACTTACCATATCTAGCTTTCGTTTAAATCCCCGACTTATTTCTTCAATCTTCCCCTCTAAATCCTCAAACAAACCTCCAACAGGCTGGATAGAAGATGGTTCTCTGGGAGATAATGAAGACTGTGTGGACGCATGATCAGGCTGAGTCGTTGGTGTGATCTTTGCTTTTTTCTGCCTTGTGGGCTTCGAGGACTGAAACACATCCTCAAGGGTCGCTTGTGGGAGAACCTTTTTTACCTTTCCATCTACGATAGATAGACCAATGGCAGTCAGGAATTTCTTTTTATCTTCTTCAAGAAAAGGGCGCTCTGGCCACTTGTTTATTAGGTTTTTTTCCATCTGCGTGGCCCAATCAGTCTCGGCAGCCAGTTGTATTAAATCGATCCCGGACCTAATCCTGATTAATTTCTTTTTGTTTTCCTTCGTCATTTCTATCGAAGGAGTGCAGTTCTTGAATAAATCTTCCATGCTTGAGAATTTCCCAGGAGTAGCCGCAGAGAAGAGAGCTCCGATGATAGCCGGTTCATTATACTCCTCTGTTAAATCGACATAAATATTTATAATCCAGAGCCTGATTAACTGGTTCATCCGGTCCAATTTGCTCGTTGCGTTTCGATTGAGCCAATGGGTAGGTGATATCGGTAGTAATGTTTTAATCTTATCAACTTGGAAGGAGTCCAAGTCCTCATCAGTAAGAAGTTTCGCTCTTGTAGACATCTTGATTGTGACATACAAGGATTCAACTGGTTCAGAAGAAGAACATAATTTTCCCTACAGAGAGGCGGTAGGGAGCTTAATGTATTTGGCGATTGGCAGCAGACCAGACATCTCTTTTGCTCTTGGAGTTGTTAGTCGACATCTGGAAAAGCCTAATACACAAGATGTCACCGCTGTTAAGCGTATTATACGATACGTGAAAGGAACAAGACTTCTTGGTATTCTTTTCAAATCAAATAATAAATTTACACTTAGTTGTTTCAGCGACGCAGATTATGGTGGTGATGTTGAGACAAGACGGGTGGTTCGAGTACGAGTGGTTTGGTGTTTTTACTGGGTGATTCACCGATATCATGGTCTTCACAGCGACAACAATGTGTTGCGCTTTCTACAATGGAAGCCGAATATATGGCAGGGGCAAACGCAGTGAAAGAAATTGTATGGTTGTTACGATTAATGAACGAGGTACTCATAGAAGGATGTCAAAAACCAAATCTATACTTGGATAACCAAAGTGCCATAAAACTAGTGCGAAATCCAGAATACCACAAACGAAGCAAACATATCGATGTGAAATTCCATTTCATCAGGGAGAAGTTCGCTGAGGGTATGTTTGAGCTCAACTATGTACCAACTCAAGATCAACTCGCCGATGTGTTTACTAAACCGCTGCCAAAGATGCGGTTTGAACTCCTAAGAAACAAAATCGGAATGACACACTTATAAACTTCTGTAATTTTAACAAAACTTATTGCATATAATTTTTGAATTTTGAATTTTTTGAGTATTGTTGAAAGTGGGAGTGTTAAGAGTATTCAGCAATACTAACTTGCCTTACTGTTTCATAAATACATTACTGCATATGCATACCTACCTTTGCACTTGTACATATACATACTTTGCTATCTCTTTTGTAAGCTATTGACATCATGTCATTGTAAATGAATTGAACTCTTTGATATGAATAAATACTCACTCTAGTTTTGTACTCCACAGCGGTCGGTTGTTCTTTTTTAATTACTTATCTTAACAAATTTTAGAGATGATTTCCCTGACCTTAGAATGTCGCGCAGTTCCTCATCCAGTAGTTGTGAAAGGTGTAGTTCACGTTGGTCGAATTGCAGTGGCATTGATATAGCATTGACTCGTGACAAGGCGTCGGCTACTATATTGTCTTCACCGGGCAGATAGACGAGGTCTGTCGTAAACTGTGATATAAAATCCAGTTGCCTCAAACGTCGTTGAGGAGCCTTGTCCGAGCGCTGTTGAAATGCATATATCAATGGTTTGTGGTCTGTTTGTACCACGAAGCGTCGACCATCTAGGATGTGTTTGAAGAACTGAATGGCAAGGTAGATAGCCAGAAGTTCGCGATCGTAAGTGCTGTAGCGACTTTGTGCACTTGATAGTTTGCAGGAGAAAAATCCAACTGGTTGACTTAGACCATTTCCTTTCTGCTCCAACTTGGCACCGACTGCTATGTCCGAAGCATCAGTTGTTAGTACCAGTGAGGCTTGATGGTTGAAGTGCGTCAGCATAGTTGTTTGCTTCAAGCTGTTTTTGCACTGTTGAAACGCTTCTTCTGCCTAAGGGGTCCATGGAACTGGTCGCTTGTCGTTTTTCTTGGAATCCTTGATGAAATTATTCAAGGGTGCTTGCAAAATGAAACATTTGTCAATATAGTATAATTGTGTTTCATTGGCTCAAGTAGCTAAAAATACTTTTGGATGTTCAGTTTGATATAATGTCAGATAGTCACAAAATGTTTCTTTATGCTTTATTGTGAGAGCAAACTCGGACCCTTGCTTTGAGAATAAATATGTCATTACCTCCGTAGTTCCTCTATTATCGAATATTTTCGAGGCAGGTCCTTCATTCAGGAGACTGAAATGCTTCTTGTCCTCGCACATGGTTCCTTCGAGTAAAGTCGCCCAGTAATGCCATCCTATAGTCGGCGAAAAACATTTTTTCATCAGGAAATTGCAGATTTGTCCATCTGACAATTTTAAGTCTGATGAACAATGTCGACAAGTCCAAGGTATTTTCCGATTAACATTTTTACTTCCGTTGTTCGTACCGCTGAATCATATTTGCGATCTTTAGTTACCAAGGTACAATGTGCAAGATCCATCATTAATTGAGCCGGAAGTATAGTAAAACTTTTACTGATCAGACGATTGTGAGTGATTCCATCTATATATAAACCTACGTATGGGCTGAATTTGCCTGTATTAACGATGGATAAGCATTCGTCGGAGGATAACTCGAGAATCTCACTATAGAGGGATGCATCTTGCGGTTTTGATCCCCAGAACGTACACCTGGACATTGTGACATTATGAGTCAATTCTATTAAGCAACTTATTACATTGACCGACGAATAATCTTGTACTTGGATTAATTGGATAGTTGAGGGGATTGTCCTGACGTTGTAATCGGGGATAATACAAGGCTTGATATCTGTTAAGGACAATGTGGTGATATTTGCAGTCTTATCCGAACAATCATGTCCTACTAATTCCTACAAAGAAACAAAAATCTTCAAACTCTTTTAAGCAAAGTCTTAATTAAAAATATGATACATAAAAAACTAATCCAGACGACTACTTGAGTGACCTTGTGATAAAAATCCAAAAAAGACTCAAGAATTTCGGAATTATACCATGAGTTTAAAGAGTCAGAACCCAATCCAGTTGTTATAGATTTCTTCGCAAGCCTTCTAAGAGAAGCCTCATCATATTCTTCAATTCGAAAAATCTTTCTTTTCATTTCTATTGTTGAAAAACTTCTATTTGGAAACAAATCAAAAATTTCATCTCCATCTTCCGCTTGTATATTTTTAGACAAGCTAGTTTCATTCTTTCTAACCACTGCTGTTATCAAAAATATAATCCATGACAGATTGTGACGTGTTTTTAATTTCCCAGCCGAGGTGATACTCAGGGCGGGCCAAGGTTATTGTGAAGAAAACACGAAACTTCACAAAGGTCAAGAAACTCTCTTTATTACGAACTTAAAGTATTCAAATATTATAATTAACAAAATCGGTATAAAAAGTACGGCTGGTATTGTATCGGCTGCTGTCTTGTAGCTTGGTACGCCCTCAGGCGGATTTTAACAGCTTATGTCCCTTCTGGTCAGGTCCGTCAGTCCTGGACTGATTGCGGTCGGAAAACTCCTTTATTCGTATTAGCTAGGGGAATAAAAAGGATTAATAACTATTGATACAGGTGGTTGCTGCCTTAACGGCACTATCCCGCACTAGACCCTAGCAGGCAGAAACACGGGCGGCACGAGACCCCCGGTAGGCAGAAACACGGGCGGTACGAGACCCCCGGTAGGCAGAAACACGGGCGGCACGAGACCCCCGGTAGGCAGAAACACAAGCGGCCGAAACCCTTGGTAGGCAGAAACACGGGCGGTACGAGACCCCCGGTAGGCAGAAACACGGGCGGTACGAGACCCCCGGTAGGCAGAAACACGGGTGGTACGAGACCCCCGGTAGGCAGAAACACAAGCGGTACGAGACCCTTGGTAGGCAGAAACACGGGCGGTACGAGACCCCCGGTAGGCAGAAACACAAGCAGCCGAAACCCTTGGTAGGCAGAAACACAAGCGGCCGAAACCCTTGGTAGGCAGAAACACAAGCGGCCGAAACTCTTGGTAGGCAGAAACACAGGCGGTACTAGACCCCTGGTAGGTAAGGCTCAACTGGCAATAGCTCTTTGGGATACACAGGCACTAGTCTCTGCCCCTGGTGGCACAATACTTAAGAAATTTAGTTTATAAAAAATACAATTCAGGAAATTTACTCAAACCACTTACTAGTTATTCCTTCTTGGGAAGTGCAACTTTTGACCGGTGCCGGCGAACTGATTTTTCCTGTGCTGAGCTGCTCCTTTTATACTTGCAGCTCACCACGAAATCATATGGAAACCCATCTGAACAATGGGATATCCCCACTCCCATGTAATTAACATATCTTCTTATGGTAGACCAGTACCTTACCATTATATTTGGCTATACGCCATATCCATAGCCCACACTGTATTTATTAGTTACCCATTATGTTGGGATATACGCCATAGCCATATCGTATTTGAAACCTACCATCAAGCTCTGTCGATGGTCGTGTTGCTTGCTGCTTGTGCGTGGGGAGTTCGGTACATTGACGAGGCGTATTATATTTCTCCCATTAATAGTACTGGGGTAGACTTTCCCCACGCATGGTAGAATACGATCTCTGGTGGTCTAAGGCCGCGTTTCCATTTGCAAGTTAACTTGCGGAAGTCTTGCAGAAGTTTCTTGCAGTAGTGTATACACTGCTATATGAATTCTTGTAATTTCTTCTGCAATAAATGTCAGCTGCGAGCGCGATATATACGAAACTGTTTCGGTAAGCTGCAAGAACTGTCGCGACTCAATGGAAAAGTGTTTCAATCTGCAATTTATTGCACTTGCAAATACTCGCAAGAAGTAATGCAAGGGCTGTCGCGATCGAACTTGCGTCGCAGTTTCCACTTGCAAGTCACTGTCGGACAGACTGTCAGACATTTCTTGCAGAAGTTTTCTTGCAAATGGAAACTCGGCCTAAGCTTTCCCCCTATTATTTGCTGTGTAGATAGTTCCGGTTCGTGCATTGTATAGACACGAGAATAGTTCCGGTTCGTGCATTAGGTAATCACAAGAATAGTTCCGGTTCGTGCCTTGGGTAAGCGTGGTAATAGTTCCGGTGTACGTGAGGCTATTCCTCTGGCCACTAGATGGCGTATTGGGGCGATGGATTGTGGTTGATTGCTATGTATCTTTAACCACACAAATGTAAAATAAAACAAAAACTAGTATTTAACTATGTATTATTATTTATTTTTGATCCTTTCGGTTCTGGTTTCACAATAATAATAATAAGAACAAGTTAGATTTATTTTGAAAAAATCATTTTGGTTGTCATGAAATTGTTTGGAAAAAATAACAATTAGTTCGGTTGTCATGATAATTAGTTAATTTGAGTTTATATTTTTGTTTGGAAAAAATAACAATTATTTCGGTTGTCATGATAATGAAATCAGTTAATTTGAATTTATGTTTTAGTGTTTATGGTTGCCACAGGATTTAAAGCATGTAACGACCTTTTATCTAATGCTTCGTTACATACCATCCCCCTTTTGGAAGACGAGGCCCTCCTCGTCTGCAACCTGGCCCTGGCCCAAAGAATTAGTTGGCCGTTCGTTCGACTTCATTTAAACGGTACGCAAATTTTTTTTTTTTTTTTTTTTTTTTTTTTTTTTTTTTTTTTTATGACAAAATAAGAATTTATAAAGCAATCAAAAAAGTATCAAACTAAATTTTTCTTCTCTTCTTTCAAAACATGAACTGTTAATTCAATAATAAGATAAATAAAAAAAAATTAACTCAGTAAAAAAAAATAACAAAATGGACTACCTTCTGGTAAAAAAAACGGTATACTTTTGTATATGCTGGGTGTTGTTGTTTTCTCTTTTCCTTTATGGCTCGAACAAGACTTCCTTTGTCTGTCGGTGTGGCAGAATTGCCTTACCTCTGTTCACCACTCGGCATAACACTACGCCATTACGCCGTTTAAAAACTAAGTTCTGGCGACGCCTTGCCGGGTTGTAGAGCGCGTTTTGGTGGATGATTATACCCCTAAATGGGTCGTGGTTCTTTCTATCCTTGGGTGGGCCCTGGTTCTTCCTGGCTTGTGGCTTTGACTGTGGTGGCGATGAGTCGTTTTCCTTGAGTGTCGACATCACATCTGGCATGTCCTTTCCTCCAGTTGGGAGCAATTCGGGAAGAGGGAACTCCATAGACACCGGTGTATGCATCCTTGATGTCTAGGGTTTGTTGGGTTTTGGTTTCGGCGGATGTGGCTTATGTACTTCTGTTGCGGTTGGCTTCCCTTGGTTTTTCGGTGTTGTCTTCCCCTGTCCTATTTTTGTTGTTGTTACAGCAGGGCGGCTTGGGCCTGCGGCAGGTAATGGTGCTCGACGGGATGCTAGCTCGAGTTTCACAGATTGTGGTTGGCTAACTGTGCTTGGCTTGGACGGTTCGGGTCGTCTTTTCTGCCCAGTACCCGTGTTGGAACCGGTGCTCCTTGGTGTAGTGACGGAAACTCGCGCTCGCCTTTGCTGGCCGCCCTTTGTAATTGCGGTGGAGATTGGTAACGGCGGGGCCGAAACGGTGGTAGTCGGTAGGTGTGGTAGCAGGATGGTGGTGCGAGCAGGAGCCCGTACTTTGTTTGGCCTAGTCAGCTGTCGTTTCCATGGTTGGGCTGCGTCCATGGCTTCCTCTTCGCTTTCGATTTTCTGCATCTGTGCACTTTGACTGTTGATAAGTAAGGAAATGGATGTCACTGGGTAACATAATACGTTTGTTATGTCCTTGGGTAATAAATTTGCTGTATGACTGCTGCTTGTTATATGGATTATATATGCATTCTGATTGAGATTCCTTATATTTCAGGATTGTATATTTTTCCTTACAAATACTGATTGATTTTCCGCATACCTTTGCAAGTTCTTCTTCTGTTTCACTGATGTTTGTGAAATCAAAAGACTCAATAGTGTTATTTGAGCCAGAAACCGGTCTCATTATTGCGAGGACATTGTTAGAGTTGTTGCTGCTGTTTTTCCAGCCATCCATTAAGAGGACACTTTTTTATCTGAGTTTTCTTGCGAAGTGTGAACTTCTTTATAAAAGTCATCTAGAAGACTTGTTGCCAGGATGGATTTTTCTAGAAGATTTTTTACATTTTCCTTGAATCGTTTTCATCGATAGTGTCAATGAAACTTTAAATAAGAGACGGTGTTGGTGATGGTTAGTTTATTTTGAATGGATTATATTATCTTTTTCATATGAAAAAACAAATATCTGAAGACTTCCTTGATGTGATTTCATAGCATTTTAATCAAAATTACTTCAAGACACTTTTTTTTTTGTGCTAAGCTTCTTTTGTTGAAGTCTATCGGAGTCACAGTCTAATGATATTGAAGCGTTTTTATTTAAGAACCAAGAGGAAGCGAAGATCGGATAAATAAAGGAAGTGCTGGATATAGGACGGTCTACCGAAAATTCTGGGGCTGACATTGATGTCGAAATCATAGACGTTGGTGTTGATAGTGGAAAAGGTATCTATACCCACTTCGATTTCATCGAGGAACTGTTAAAATTAAAATTGATTATTAGATATTTACAAAACACTGAGAGGATTTAGGGGATTCAAATTGAAACTAACACATCCTTTTTGAGTTCTTCGAGTTTAGAGAAAAGTTTGCTGAAAAACTTGCTCGGATTTCATCATCATGTGTAGCACTTAAGCCCATGACGAAGATTAAACATTTGAACTGCTCGCTTGAGATCGTCAGAATACTGAAATCTTCAGAAAGTTTCCTTACCCAAATATGTAACAAAATTATCAGTAGATTTTTTTTCTTTTTGAAGACATTTATATCGTAAGCTGAAGATGGATGCCTTACGACTAAATAATATTGTAAATGTCTTGACTGATTCTTTAAAATATAAATCCCGTGGATGCTTTGGAAGAATGAAGTTTATATATTTGTTAAAAACAAAGGATTTTTCATTGGTCCTTCGAACCGGATTTTTGTCAATTCTAAGTTTTTGTCTTATCTGTTTCAGTTACAATTGAATTGATGTCTGTTTCAGAAAGCAGAGCTATTATCTCATCAATCATTCTGCAACACTGAACTAAAAAAGGTGGTGAAAACAACTAAATCGCAGGTTAAATTTAGGGAAAGGCGATCAACGAATAATTTTTCGACAGCACTCAACTTTGGGTGGTCATAGTATACGTCTTTAAACATGTCACGGAACGACGGCCATGAAACATAACCTCCTTTGAATACCTGTGTATCACAGGGAGGTAACTTTAAATAGTGTGAAAAGGACGACTTTTCCACTAAGTATTAGAATTACTCGAAGATGTCAAAGGTGTTTTGAACTCTTCATTCTGTAGATTTACTTGGATTTCTAAAAACAGACCTAAGCATGATATATACGTTTCATTAGAGCTTGAGTATTTCCTTTCAAGCGTTTCTATATCTGGAGAGCGAAGGCATTTGGTATAGTTTAACTTTGTCTCAGACCACAAACTTTTTTAGCTCCTCTTTACGAGCTTCAATTGTAGCTAGGGTATGGTTTTTTACTGGGATCTCTTTCGCATTAGAAAAATATTTGACCAACTGGTCAGCGGAATGAATAAAATCGTCTAATAAAGACATTTTTAAATCGAAGTTATAAAATATTACCAAGCGATTTATTGAAAATGCGTTCTGCAAAGGCAGTAAATTGAAAAAAAAATTATTTCAAAATTAATTTCCCAAAAAAAACCTTGGAATAGCTTTAAAAAACCAAACCACAAAAAGGCAACGAATTAAATAATTTCCTTCCCCAGGACGAATGGCAGTGGCAACACTTTTTTCATGAACAAAGTTCCAAACCAATTAAGACGAAATAAAATTGAACCAGCGAAAAAATGACACTATGGATGTGTAAGCAGGGTTGTGCAACATAGGCACCAATGCAAATCTTTGAATTTTATTTTGACTTTGTTTTTTTTTTTTTTTTTTTAAATACCAAAAGCACACACAACTGTATAATCGAATAAAGATAATTGATATAAGATATATATATGGTTACGAAAGAACTTTAAAAATATGAAATTCGAAATCAATGAAAAAAAAATCAAAGTTCTTACCCCTTTAAATATTCTCAATTTCTCTCGTTTATTATAAATTTGTCCAAAAAACTATGTATCAGTGAATTATACTGATGGTGGTGGTGATGAATGCTGATGACGACGGTGTGGTGCGGTGGCGATGAGTGTATGTATGTGATGACGACGGCGCGGTGACGGCGATGGATGCTGTATGCTGATGACGACGGTGCGGTGCGGTGGCGATGAGTGTATGTATGTGATGACGACGGCGACGGTGCGGTGGCGATGAGTGTATGTATTATGTTGATATGGTTGCTATGGAGCCCTGTTGCAGCAGTGAAACTTGCAGTCGTAGAACCGCTGTAAACTCGTCGTCTATGGGTTCAGATGACGACGGTGACGACGACAAATGGTGGATGGATGTGACGAAGAATGTGGTTGCTATGTAGCCCTATTGCAGCAGTGCAATTTGCAGTCGTAGAACCGCTGTAAACTCGTCGTCTATGGGTTCAGATGACGACGGTGACGACGACAAATGGTGGATGGATGTGACGAAGAATGTGGTTGCTATGTAGCCCTGTTGCAGCAGTGCAATTTGCAGTCGTAGAAACGCGGTATGTAAATACCAATTTCTGCAGTTGCAGTCGAAGAACTGCACTAAATCGACGGATTGCAATCGTAGAATTACAAGCTGGTGACAAGCTGGCCGACGACGCGACGATGAGGACGATGAATCCGGTTAGATGGACCAAATGATTATGAAGAACGAGTTTTACTTTTTATTTTACTTTCGTGTCATTTATTTCTTAATGTTTTCTCTTTTTCGTTGGTTTTTCTTTATTTTTTAACAATTTCCTTAGAAGTAGGATATAATTTTAATTTTTATAAGTAAAGAAAATGGCTGCGGGGAAGCCGCCTAAGCAAAAATTTAGTACGTCTATCCAAATCGATTGCCAAAAAAGAAGAGAGCGAACCACATGTCATGGATGACGTTTTTTGGCAGGCCGGCAGTGTTCACACCATCGCGAAGTTAGGTGCGGTTGAGTATGTATCACTCATTCCAGCACCAGAGATGTGCAAGGAGGAGTGGTACATACTAGTGAACCGTAGATGGCGTGAACATACACCCTACTAAATCTTTTGCTGTCGTGAATAATTAGTTTATTGAATTGGAATATTTATTCATATTACATAAGTCCACAAATCCTTAGAAGTCTTATTTAGTTTGTTAATTGAAAGAATAATTATCAAATTGAATAAAAATATTAGTGAAATATTTCTTCAACTCGCACAGATTGTTAATTTGAAAATTATTTAACTGATTTAACTAAAAATGGTTATTGGCTTTGACGAATCCGATCTTATTTCGGGGTTAGTGTAGTGTTTCATCGTGCACTTGTTGACCCGCGTGGCCACCATGTGTTGACTTGTTTATCTTACGAAAGTATATTCTTTATCTCAATTTGGAACGAGAAGGTTGTTTTTAATAATAAAATCAAAAGGTTACTCACCTCTTTCATTTATATTTGTACTACCCCATTGTAGGTGATGGACATTTGCACTACACCCCATAAGTCCCAGCCGCTTATCCTTTATCTGGCGGTGGGGTTGATTTATTGAGACTTTTTAGTTGCTGGTTAAGGCGCCCTCAAAAAGTTACTCACCTCTTTCATTTATATTTGTACTACCCCATTGTAGGTGATGGACATTTGCACTACACCCCATAAGTCCCAGCCGCTTATCCTTTACCTGGTGGTGGGGTTGATTTATTGAGACCTTTTAGTTGCTGGTTAAGGCGCCCTAAGTTTGTGAGAAGTGTGACGTCTAGTACTTTTTGACATGCTGTTGATACAAAAGTACATTCTTTATCTCAATTTGTAACGAGAACATTGTTTTTGATAATAAATTCAAATGGTTTCTCACCTCTTTCATTTATATTTGTACTACCCCATTGTAGGTGATGGACATTTGCAATACACCCCATTTGTTCTCTATAATAATTTGAATCATCTTGAATAAGTTTGTATCTTCGGTACCGAATAATCTTGGGTTTCTGTCTTTTTTTGTATTCAAATATTTCCTCATCCTCGTTAATTTCTTCGATTTTTTTTTAGATTTTTCAAAATTTGCGACGAAGTTAGCTAAACAAACATTTTCCAGTTCTTCTGATCTTTGGGGCGGTATTTTAAAAATATGTCGTCCATTTTTTTGAGATTTATATTTAATTATTATTTAATTTCAGAAGAATTATAACCTATGTGTGTTGTATAGACCGGTGTTGGTCACGTCGATGGTTAGGTTACCTGTGATCGTATTCCTCTTAGATTACCTTTTGGTTCCTTGTTCCAATTTATTTTCCCATTAATATTTATTTTGTTAGATATTCGCTGCTCCACTGCTTCTAGAACGAATGAACCGTAATTTGGATCTTTCTCCACCTATCAAGGTTGGAAACCCTTTCTGCCAAATCTGCTTCTGGAACTAGTTGAGCCGATGTTCCAAACAGGAAATGTGCTGGCGTGAGAAAAAGAAAGTGCAGCCCGAATTAGTAATGGATACTTGGCAACCCTTACTCGAGCGAATTCGTCAAAGTGTCAAAATTCAGGGAAACACGGGAATGAAAGAATCCGGTAATTCGATCTCAACTGGTTCAAACTGGTATTAGGATGATGCTAAAGGGCTGGATAAGGAGTATGCGGGGGATGGTAGATAATAGGTGGCCTGATGTCAAAAGCTCACTTGGTAAATAACGAATTGGGAAAAACGGTGCAATGAGGCGATGAAAGTTGTACACAGAGAAATACAGTACACCTCCTCTAGGATGTACTGGATTAATGATCTTGCCAAGTCAGTTGCGGCGGAACATTAAAAATAGAGAGTTGCAAAAAGAGTGGCCACAGGCTTCTTCGGTACGCGAAGCAAAGAAAGGCTTGAATAAGTTAACAAGCAAAAAAAAAACATAAAAGTGATCGCAAAAGCGAAAGTGCTGCTTTACCAATAGATTTTCTGGGCATGGCCGTCGTTTTTCTTGTGAATTTTAATACAGACTTCTCGAAAAAAAAACACAACTGACCACAAAACTCGTTAATTAAACACTTAACCCAGCCGCATATACCTAGTTGAATAAATGGTGTGCTTGTGAGTCCGTAAAAATTTTCAGACGTCGGATAACGAAATCGCGAGTTGCAAGGAAAAAAAAAGGACCACCTACATACATATATTGTATCTATTTTGCTTCTCGTGTCTAAAAAAAAAAGAAAAAAGGAAGGAAAGGCGTATACTTACACTCCTGCCTATATAAATAACATAAAAAAAAAATTAGGAAAAGTGAGCAGAAGACGCAGTAGGGCACGTGTGTACATGGACAAGCCAGTGCAGTGTTGCTGGGCTGACTTCACCGCCAGTCAAATCAAAAGGACCACTTGGTTGACAAGGAGGATGACCATTACAACGCCAACCTGCCTCAAGAACTAGATCACCATCTACCTCACCGCCCAGATTCATCATAGTGTCATCACGAACAGCTGATTTCCTCCCCATCAGTCCAGTCATTGCTTGCGTGCTGAGTTCCTCAAATGTAAGGGTAGTCAGAAATGAAACCCTTACATCTATATTTATTCTAATTTACTTTAATATATTCAACTTTAATTTACTGTACATTAATTGAAATTGTAATTTAGTTACGAGAAAGCAAAAGTTTTTCTTTACAACGCCGGCACGTCTATTCGGCTTTAGTGTCAGAATTCGAAGAAGGAAAAATGTAGATGCCGGAAAAGGCATGGCGACCAAAAGTTCATATGTATTTGTTTCGTCAACTACCTTGACGAAACTTCTATCGCGAGTGGTGGATGGACGCATTCACATGCAATGTTGCTGCGTTTCATTTTTTATTTTGCAGCGGCTTCTTTTTCTCGCCATAATTTTATGGATCAAATGACTAGGTTTTTTGTTAACATGTAGATCCGCTACAGAATCAGCTTGAAGTGCTTTCAGTTGAGTGTTTCCCTTAAGCATCATTACTCTTTAATTGCTTGGACTCGTGTTAATGTAAACGGATCCTATACTGCCTGTGGCGTCAACCTCAAGGAATTTGCGATAAGAATTAACTTTTTAACGATGAAATATTCAAAAAATACAAAATTTTATTCATTTTTGCCAAACTACAAACATTTTTGACTTATGTAGTACCTACATACATAAATATCAACTTTTAGTTTGGAAACAAGCAATCATATCTTCTCATATGTTCTTAAATCAATTTAGGTTTGAAACCTGCAAGAAAAAATTTGGTTTGAAAACAAGCAATGACTTTAAAATCGACCTTGTACCTATTTACCTAACTTAATTCCAATGTTTCTTCTTTTATTTTGACAATATAAAATCAAACGACTTACCCTTTTCAATGGGACTCACTAATTTCTACTAGGTACTGGCTTCCCTTTTTCCCAATCCGCTTCCGAGAAGGGGGAGATGAGGTGCGCCGCATTCCTTTCTGGGTTTGAATTGAAGAAGCTCCTTTGGCTAGTAATTGTTATTAAAAAAAAAAAAAGAAATTCATTGGCAATAAGTTTACATTTGATAAGGTATGGTCGGTTTAATAATTTTCGGGTCAAAACTCACCCATCTATGGACGGTTTTTTTTTTTTTTTGCCATAATCTGGGCGAAAGGTTCTCCTAGACCAGAATCCCAAATTCGGAGTGCCTGTAGTTAAAGGCGGAAACACATTGCTGTTGCAATGAAAATAGCAATATCGATGGACATCTGTTTTTGGTGTAGCATGAGGTTTCTACACCTTAAGATAAATCTTATAAGCTAGTGTAGTGTCTATTAACTTTCGTTGAATTTTCGTGTCTCTTAGTCCCATCAATAAGCGGTCTTTCAAAGCTTCTGACAAGAATTCATCGTATTTGCAATTATCTGCTGAGCTTTTTATTGCAACAATAAAGTCAGATATTGTCCCTGTTAGGGTTTAGTCTGGGATGAAATTAAAAGTCCCAAAAAAAAAAAAAAACAGACATGAGTGAGCACTTTGAATCGACGGCTGCTTCAGTCCAGGCGGGGACAGCAAAAAGAAAATATGTGCTCATTGACCGACATCGAACATGAATGTCTATAATTATGTAGATCTAAAGGAGTTTAGGACCCGAATGTTAATGATGACCTTATATTATTTCCCTCTCAACCATGTACATTCGAATTATTATTATTGAATGATCCAATAGAAGAAACGAAGCTAGTTTCCTTATACCTTTACTTAAAAGATTTTTATTCAAAATTCATTATAATTTATTATAAAAGTAAAGCATATGTATGTATATATATTAGAGTGGTCCTTAAAGTGGTTAGGTTGTGGATGGTGAGTGCTTCCGCCAACCCGAGAGGAAACTACTTCCGATCAATTTGATAATGGTTAACGGTGTTGACGTTAATTAAATGGGCTTTTCTAGAAATAGGAACAAATCTTTGGTCAAATTTGTTTACCTCCATAAATTTAGACAGCGCTAATTTGGCCTTAAGTCCAACTGACTGGCTCTAATGGGAATTCAATCCATACTTTGTCGATTTTGTGACTGTCGTTTTTCATTGTCACAAGCCTCAAAATTCCACATATTAACAAGGCCATTGTGGTTACTGTGCGGTTTAAAAATTTGTTTCTTTTCCGACCATATACATATGATATTTTTATAAAGACTGAACTAATGAAAAAACGAAATCGACTCTGCCCTTCTCACTGTCAAAAAATTTCAAATAGAACGAGCACTGTGATTGGCTAACCAATAACAAGCAAACACGTCGTTGCATTAAGTGCCCTCTGTGTCGACTAGCGACAATTTTTTCCAGAGAAGTTAAGGAAGACGTAAAGCTTTTTGTGGTTGTGGGCTACTATGGCGCGATTATTAGAGTTGAATTGCGACGCACTCTCATTTCCATCCATTAGGTTCGACACTCTCACTGCACCTTCATACTGGCTTGTTCTACTAGGATTCGTTCCTGTCTGTTGGTCGATGACTACTCTCAGGCGTTGTGTTTCGGCATAGTTCAAACTTGCTTCGGTGCGCAAACTCTCAACCGACTCCTTAAGCGCTTCTATCTGCGCTACCAGAGCCGCTACATGTTGATTTGGTTGTTGTTGTTGTGCTGCAAGAGCCGCTGCACGTTGATGTTGTTCTTGTTGCGTTGCATGTTGATGTTGTTCTTGTTGAGCTGGGGGCGTTTGCTGTCGCTGCTACTGGCGTAATTGCTGTTGTTGCGGTGATCTCTCCATTCTATAAGGCGAATAACGTGTCGGTACCTTGCCTTTGTTGACTCTTGTGCTGATACGAGGAGGCGGCGGTGTCATCGACGGCGCTCCAAAACTTACTTACGGGAGTTTGCTTGTTATATTTAAATATTTAAATGTTATTATAAAAAAGGAAAAGGGCAGAGGCGACTCATTTGATCTTACAATAAAAAATGATAATACTTAAGTTTGATCACCCTCGTTAAGACTAACATAATACGATTGCTTTTTGTTATGTGCCCAGGGTAAATGCAAATGGCGGCAAGAATTTACTTTGTTATGTGCACAGGGCAAATGGCGACAAAGTTTTACTTTATTATGTACTCAGGGCAAATGGCGACAAAAATTTACTTTTTATGTGCACAGGGCAAATTTTGGTTCGGCGGAACACCTACGTTGGATAAGCTAGGCAAGGACTCTTGGTTCGGCGGAACACCTACGTTGGATGACCCAGGCAAGGACTCTTGGGTCTGATTGTCGTCTAAATCCAACCGTAGTATCCTCTCAACTCCGGGAACGGCGGCGGGTGGTGATCTATATATTGGCATTTTGGAAGACCGAGCTTCACTATTTTTATCGAATCTAGGTGGCGGAATCCCTTTATTTTTTCTTTGACTAGTCCTAACTGAGTATTGGGTTTGAGGCATTAAACCCGGCTTTGCTTAATATATGACTCGGTGACAGTGACGTGGTTCGAAGACTAGCAAAATGTATGTAAAAGGCAAAAAAGAATTTCCCACCTTCGATATTCACAAAAAATAAACTAAAAATGTCGTTGCCTACGGTTAAACTGACAATCGTATACAATTCCTTAATCAAATAACTGTCGAATGTATGTATATGTATGTATGATATAGACTTAACGTTATTTATTATATATATATATTTGATCTAATAATACATAAAAACTGTTAATTTCTTTAAATGTTCACTTACTGTTGATTATGTATGTGACGAAAGTTGAAAATATCTTGAAGAGATGACGTAATGGCTGGCTGGCTGCAAGTTGAAAATGTCTCGAATAAGATGGCGTAATAGCTGGCTGGCGGTGAAATTTAAAATATCTTGATGGCTAATAAAATGGCTGCCTTGGCAACACAATAGCTGGCTGGTGACGAAAGTTGAAAATGTCTTGATGAGATGACGTAATATCTGGCTGGCGGTAAAATGCAAAACGGTTAATGGCTAGTAAAATGGCTGGCTGACTATGAATTCGAAATATCCTGATGCGATGACGTAATAAATGGCTGGCTGCAAGTAGCAATGGCTAATAAAATGGCTGGCTTGGCACACAATAGCTGGCTGGCGGCTATTCAAGATATCTTGATGAGATGACGTAATCGCTGTCTGGCTGCAAGTAGCAATGGCTAAAAAATGGCTGGCTTTTCTCAATTCAGAGATTCACAATTCTTATTTCCATCCAGGCATAAAGGAATAATAATGTTGCCATCCGGGCGGGCAGAGGAAGAATCAAATCTGTCTTTATCCAGGCGTTGCATTAGAAGAATAAAATCTGTCTTTATCCAGGCGTTGCATTAGAAGAATAAAATCTGTTGCTTTTGCAACAGAAACCAAAAATTCCTTAGTACTCAGAAGAAAGAAGAATTTACTGTATTTTATACACAAGGCAAATGGCTTTAAAATTTACTGTATTTTATACACAGGGCAAATGGCTTTAAAATTTACTGTATTTTATGCACAGGGCAAATGGCTTTAAAATTTACTTTAATATGTGCACAGGCAAATGGCGACAAGAATCTACTTTGTTTTATGCACAGGGCAATGGCTTTAAAAAATTTTTCTTTAATATGTGCACAGGCTAGTGGCGACAAAAATCTACTGTATTTTATGCACAGGACAATGACGACGAAATTCAACTTTATTTTGTGCACAGCCATCTTCAACATCTATATTGCTCGTGATTATATATTTTAAGTTTATCTTAAATCTTACAATATTAGGGAGTCCTCCAAGATCTGAGAGCTTTATAGTTAGCGATTTATCTAAAGCTCGTTGTTTTACCTCTTCGCTAACTTTTCCAACAACAGCGTCAGTGGAAAGCGAAACATATTCAATTCATGCAATGCATAAATTTTTCGTCGTTATACTCGTCTACCCCTTGGTTTGTCGAATACAATTGAATGGCGTCGCAGGACACTGAAGAGACGTTACATTCCCGTGAACTAATGAGCAATCTGTCTTCATTTGTGAATTTTCCTGTTGTCATATTATTGAATGCCATAATAAAAGAAGCTACATTTTTTTGCCACATAATCTACTTCAATTCAAAAATTTGAAATGGTTCCCATGAGGAAAAACACCAAGTTCGTTGTTCTTCGGAGCCTTGAACACGAATGAGTCAAAAACCGATGGTAACTGGTTCATGTCACCTACAGTGATAACTGAAACTCCTCCAAATGGTTCATTCCGACCCATCACTTGGCGGAGTCTTATATCGACTCGGCTAAACAATCTGCTTCCAACCATTGGAATCTCGTCTATTATTAATAATTTCATGTCAATCAATTTTTGTCTGATAGTGTTGGCAAGCTCACTCGACAGCTCTAGCATTTGTCCACCAAACTGCGAAACGGGCAAAGCAAAAGCAGTATGCAGTGTAACTCCGTGAATCAAGAAAGCTGCTTTTCCAGATGGTGCTGTTAATAAAACTTTTATTGAATCAGTAATAGATCCATGCATGTTGTCAAACAAATGGGTAATCACTTGAAAGACTGCATTAATCAAGGTGGATTTACCGACTCCTGCTGAACCACTCAAGAAAATACTGAGTGGTATCATTAGTTTCGTTTTGAAGCACTTATATACTTTGTATCAAGAACTGTCTGTGCGTCATTTAGTTTGTCGATGATTCTTATTAGCTCATCATTTGAAATCTTAGGTGGAATAGTATATCTACTTAACGTCTGGTCTTTGTATACCTCCACTCCACCTTGTTCCAGTATGTCTATTTTAGGGGTTAATATATATTGTTCTTTAGTTTAAGAAAACAAAACACACTCTTCTTTTATATTTTATTAATCACTCAAGTTACACGTCCGTTCGATCTTAAACTTAATTTGCTACTGCCGGCTGCGGCACTCATTAGCAAGGTGGCTCAGAGAATTGCAATTAAAGCACCTCACAGGTTTCTGCTATCTTCTTTCATTTTCTATCGCTCGTCGGGAAGTCATTGGTTCACTCATCTGAATTGCTTGTTTCTTCTTAGGCAGTTGAATTTTTGAAAAAGCCAACGATAAATGCCTGATATCGGTGAAGCATTGCATACGTGCTTGCGTACGCAGTCCATAGTCTGGAATACCTTCGACAACGGTCTCGAGTAGCTCCTCGTTTTTCAGTTGAATTCTGTTGGCCAATATAATTTTTTCTTGTAAATACTGGTGGAAGGACTCAGTAGCTTGCCATTTTCTCGCTTCATATTGCTTATATTGTGTCAAACGGCTTTCGTGGACTGAAAACATTTCACCCATTTCATATCTCTTCGGTTGTCATTTGTACTAAGTCAGTCTTTGAGTGAAACCACTTTAATGCATTTCCCTGTAACCGACAGGACAAGTGCAAGAATCACTTTTATCGTCCAAATTATAAGCTGCGATCACATTTTTTAATTGTGTTACCCAATGAGAAAAACAATCACCATCAAAGTCTGGCAACAGCTATTTAATACCACTGTTAAAATGTTCGCTCTGTTGACTTCCTTTTGGCGAATCTCTCTTTATCATTTCATTTTCTCTCTTTAGCATTTCGTTTTCTTTTTTTAACAGTGTGTTTTCTCTCGTCTGTAACTCGATCTCTCTTCGTAGCATATCGATTTCCCTTCTCATCATATCTCTCTCCTTCTTTACTTCTCTTTTAGCTCGTTCCATTCGTACCCCAGTGTTGCCGCTTACACATGTTTTTGAAAAAAAATTTCAAATTGCAAGCTTGTGTAGTTTTATTTGTTCCGAATTATTCAAAGGCTTCATTATCATAGTCCTTGGCATTGGTGGTATAGGAAAATTAAACTACACCTTGTTCTGTTTTTTTTCCTTTCGCACATGTATGTGTATGTTTGTGGCGTAGGTAATTAATGAACGGAAATAGGGGCGTTCTCCAACCACAAAAACATGTGTACTTGTGGAGAGCCTCTCAATTGTAATTCGTCTAGGATACACTTCACCATAATGTCTAGAGCATCCACATCTGTGTATGATGACGCTGATCTGAAACGCAACAAAAGTGCGCTCACAACCCCAGTGGTCACATCTACGTAGTAGTGACCGTCAGGGAATTTCTTCGTTTCTTCTCTCTACCACATATGCCATCGAGCATTGTGATCACATTTTCGCGTGACGCACGAGTACTAAAAACCGTATTTAAGCAACAGCGCGCAATCACGAGCACCTTCTGCACGGGCTCATACAACGTTATAGCTGATGACGCTTCAGGGCAATCATCCCAGTTAACGTACTGAGGTGCCATGTCAATCTCCAGGCTCCTGTTCTCCAGACTCGGATCTTCTTGTAACACTTTCGAGCAAGTAGGGCCCACCGTAATCTTCAATTTGTGTATGCCGTCTGCAATCTACTGCATGCGCCTTATCACGTGCCTCGAGATTAACGAGGCACGCTGCTACGTCTCTGTTTAACACACTTCTATACAGCGCAACAAAATTTACTCGTTTAAATCTTCTTCGATTATAGCGCAACAATATCAACAGTAGTTCTCTGTCTTCTTCGATGTGTCATATAGCAGTAATTCTTCAATAAGAAATTTTCTGTTAGAAAGAATTCTGTATGATTAAAACACAATAACCACTTTGAATTTAATTTTTGCTTTTGTATCAAGAATTATTCATGCGACTTCATGTATCATTAATTTTTGTATATAAATTCTATGTTTTTGTTTACAAACTATTTTGACATAATATGTGTGGATTGTATTTATCGATCTGTTTATTTAATGTGTTGTTGAGAGAATTACCAACTTGCAAATATAAACATCGGCATCAATATCTTGTTTAATGCTTTGATTTTATTTCTGTAGAAGCAAATACAAATACACATAGGGGTGTGAACTTACAATTCGTATCGAGTTTACTTCTCTTAACAACAATTTCCTTTAACAGTAATCAAAATCCAGACTACGTTCAATTTACAATTAATTCTAACTTTTCCAAATTTGACTGTAGCGCGCAAATAACCTCTAAAAAAGACCTCTAATTTTTCCATTTTCGTCCGCATGCTTCATTTTTTGTACTTCAAAATTGCAACTTGGTCATCTCTTTCTTTCGAAAGAGATGCAAATTGTTGGTGCTGTATTATTGAGCAAAAAGTTATGCTAGCAAGTTGTAGGGTGATTTGGGATGTATTTGTACAGAGGCTCGATGACAATGTTTATTTATGTTGTATTCAGTACATTTCAGTTCACTGTCTTAAAACGCTCATTCCTTGTTCAATCATATGGATTGGATGCTTATCTGCGTATGCCAAATAGAGACGAATCGATTTGACGAAATAGCGTCAAAATTTAGCACGGTTCTATGGTTTGTAAGACAATTTTATTTCTCAAAATTGTCAGTGCCGCATAGTATTTTCTACTTCCGCTGGTGTAGATTGAATTAGCGGCTTCTCGCCAACTAACATATGAATTTTCATCTCCTGCGGATTCAGGCAGTTATTTTATCACATCTATTGACTCCACACAATTTATGTTTTCATTAATTGTTTCAGGTTTATGTTCTGAAACATGGCTACTAGTAGTTAACACAGAAAATTGATTCCTCAAACTTTCAATTTCATCTCTCAAGGACTGTATCGCAAGGACACTCAGTATAAGAGAATAAGAAACTTTCATACAAAAAAAAAGTTGATGTGTTTATCAACCGCGGTCATTTGTCGCGAATAGGCAACCACAATACAAAAAACTATCGACGAGATCGTATGTAAATTAAAAAAAAAAAAAAACAACGACTTCTCCTCTATCAGAGGTTTTAAGTTTTCAATTTTATTTCTTAAGATTGATTGTGTCACATCACACAACTAAATTGACATTGACTTGACACAACAGCATTAGTGTGTGGTCTGTTACTTGCCTGAATAATGTCTTTTTTTATTTTAGCAAGTTAAATAATATTTTGGTTTCGCAAGTACTGTTAATGCTCTTTGGGCATTAAGGACGCCCCCTTAGAAAAGATAATGACTAAAACAAAGGCAACGAAACTGATTCTTTTATAGCGTGTTAAATACTTTATTTTTATTAATCTCGATGCGACTGTGCTATTTGACAACTGAATTTGAACTAAACTGTTCAATACATACATTTATAGAACAATATTTCTGATTGGCTGTTGGTTCATCTGCTACCCAATCAGAAATATCGTTCTATCGTTATGTCTTTCATGTTTTTCTTTACTCTCTCTTCTTTCATCTTTATGTACCAATACCAGCATAACAACAAGTACCTAAACAGTGTATCACGTCTGTCCATATCGATTTCTATCTCATTCTGAGCAACATCATTTTCAATTGCAATTATATCAGGTTCAGAGTTCAAATGAGGATATAATTTGCGAATAATGCGCAAGGCAAATATTGTGCAAAATACATGCACTCGCAACGAGATTTGTTAATGCACTCAAATCGGTTTGCTCGGTAGACTTCAGAAGTCTCCGAAATCTTCCTTTTTGTAAGCTAAAAGCGTTTTTTACCACTATTCTTGTTCCAGAATGAATTTTGTTAAATCTGCGATGAGCTTCCGTTAGGTTTCCATAATCTTTAAACGGAGGCACCAACCAGCTTGACGGTGGATAAGCCGAGTCTCCGAGAATTAAAGATCCATTTGGGAACATCTCTGAAAAATTTGACTGCGCCCTTGCATAAAGGTTGAAATCATGATGTCCGCATCAGCGACCGCTTGCAGGACAATACTAAATCAAACAGATAGACACAGATAGACAATTTTTTTAAAAAAATATGTAAACTTTATTTCACAATTTATGTTAACTGTTGCGGGGTTGAAATCGGACTGCCGAGTCGTGTCCTCTGCTCGCATTTGTTGGCTCGGGATGCTGGTGGTTGTCCTTGTGTAGGTCTTTGTCTATTTTGGTTCTTGTTAACTCATTAGTGTTTACGACCATCTGTTTGTCGTAAACCTAGAGAACCCTTGATGAGTGTTCTCGGTATTTTTGGTGGCGTGGGATTTCCATGTGTTAATGGTGTTTTCGGGATTTTGGTGGCGTGGGATCGCCATGTGTTAACTCTCCCCTTAGTCGGAAGAAGATTGTCCTAATCTTTCGATTAACATCTCCTGTACCTTTGATTTTAAGGTTTCCACGAACTCTTCCATTTCTATTGTGTCTTGCTCGATCTTGTTTGGGCAAGTGACCTGTTCGATCTTGCTATTCTATCTGTTACGTGCAGACCACACTTATTGGTTGCCGTAGACCACACTTATTGAAAATCCTGCTCCACAAGAAAAACACCTTGCTTTTTTTTAGTTGATGCACGTAGATTGTATTTATTATCTATATAAATGTTGAGACAATTTTAACTCTGCCAGAAGGGCCAAACTTTTTTAATTTTGAAGAAATGAAATTGTATATACATAAGAAACCGAGCACAAAAAATGGAAGAAGGCCCAATAGCAATAATTAAAAGGATGATGTTGCTCGGTTGGTGGTTGACATATGAATAAGATAATGCCATGTCGTCGCTATGCGACGAACCACTTTTCAAGCAAAACGTACTAGATTTTTACATAGACTCATTAATTTGAGAGGGCGAACCATCAATTGCCTAGATTTTTGAGGGTGGCACTGTTCACACTGGAGTCGTGTGAACACTATCTATTATTTTGTAAGCAGAGTAAATCAATATTACAAGGAACAACTTAATACATATTCCCCACAATACGGGATGTTCTTTGAGATCTGATATAAATGGTTCTATATGATCAAGATTTATATACATAAGTTTCTCGTCTTGTGAAGCAATGTATTCGAGAATTTTGACTTAAGTTGGCTTGCTTAACTTAATATGTTCTAGTATTTGGTTCTCTGAGTTCAAATAAATTTTTCCATTAATAGATACATTCCTTTCAAATTGGATCAAATAGATTCCTGATAATTCTATTTCATTTACAATGTGGTTTGCTGTTAAAACAATGTTTCCTTCATTAATTATTTCTATTGGCTGATTTCGTTCTTTGATTTTGGTACAGTTTGCTTTGTATTTATTTAAAATGTTTGTTAAACAACTTGTAATAATTTTTCCTAACGAGTCCGAGCCAACTTCAATGAAAACAATTCTATTCACTTTGGTTGACTTTTATTTCCTATTGAATATATAAGTGTAAATATGATGAATTAATTCAGTTTACAATTAACTTACGTTTAGTTTTTTTTCTTTATTCTTGATTCTCAATATTCAGTTACTTTAAATTAATTATTCTATTTTACGATGATGAACTATGCTGGTGAACTATGGTTTGTCTTCTGCTGTCTCGTGGTTAAATGACATGACATTTGCCGAACCAAAAAGATGGCCGAAAATTAAAAAATGGCTAGGTAAAGAAAAAAGATGGCAAATCTTAAAAAGATGGCGACTTCATAAAAAGGGTAATTTTTCCACGACGTTGCCAGGTTCGCTTGGTACGCTAACGTTGAGTTCTTTTTTGCATTCTGATTTATAAAATTTTTTCTTATACTTAACTATTTCTCTTTATATTATAATTTTCCCACCATTTACATTATTAATTCTGGTCAGATAGTGGTTACCCAACCCTTTTACTTTGGGGTATTTTATAAATACAATGGTAATATTATTTTTTTGAACAATTTAAAAGTGGAAGCATCAAGTACATCAATTATGGATGTATTCACTTTTTCTTGCTCCATAATGATTTCACTTAAATCTAACAGTAGAGTTGAGTATATTTGATTTGCTTAAATTAATAGTATTTATTATTTCTCTAAGTTCTATAATTATATATTTTATTATTTTCGTTTCTGTAGTTCCTTTACTTTTAGTTTCTCTATACATATTGTCTAACTTGTCGAATAATTGTTTATTGATACTTTTTTGTCTGTTGTTTGACCTTATTAATTCCTGCAATTTTAAACTTATTCTTACGGCGTCATCATGATCTGGACTACCGGAGATCCATTTCCAAAGTGTCCCTATTTCATTGACAGCTCTACGTTCCCTATTCCTGATGGACAGTTCGTTGATTAGTTTGTCGGCTATTTCTAACTCCTGGTCAATAAAGATTAGAAGTTCTTTTTTGGATCTAAATATATCTAATATTTCGGAGTAGGTAGTTAGGTTGATGACGTGGTAGATCTCACCGAAGTCTTCGTAAACTGCGGCTCTACCGTTTTCTATTAGAATAAATTCGTCTTTGGTGTAATCAGTGATTTGTAATGTAATCAATGATTTTGTTGAAGTTGAGGCGAATAGCGTTAGTATAAGAAACATCATTTTCTCGTAGGTTTAAGTTGATATTTCGGCTTCTGATGCGCCTACTTCCCTGATCCTTTGGGTTCAGATGTCCCCGTTGTTGCTCCAGGTGTTTTAAATTTGGAGTCTCCTTGAGCCGTTCCCACGGTGTTCAGATTCTAAGTCTGAATTTTTTTTGGTTCACAAAAGTCGCTGAAGGATTAAATTTTAAATTTTTCTTCCTCCTTTTTTGTGTCCCTGCTCGGGCGCCAATTAAACAGATAGACAAATTTTCTTTTTAAAAAAATATGTAAACTTTATTTCACAATTTATGTTAACTGTTGCGGGGTTGAAATCGGGCTGCCGAGTCCTGTCCTCTGTTCGCATTTTGTCGGCTCGGGATGCTGGTGGTTGTCCTTGCGTAGGTCTTTGTCTACTTTGGTTCTTTTTAACTCATTAGTGTTTACGACCATCTGTTTGTCGTAAACCTAGAGAACCCTTGATAAGTGTTCTTCGGTATTTTTGGTGGCGTGGGATTTCCATGTGTTAATGGTGTTTTCGGGATTTTGGTGGCGTGGGATCGCCATGTGTTAACTTACTATAGGTCTGTTTGCGGTCGAAATAACATTCCTTATTAGTTTTAGGAGCCTTAATTGTTATGTGAGTGCAGTCTATTGGACCAATCACACCGTGTATTCTCTTATTTTGCTCAAACCTTGTTTTAGCTTTGATATATTCGCCAATAGTACCCAGTCTCGGCGCTACGATTTTAGAAGCTCGGGATTGCACAAATAGATCAATCTTCTCGGAACACTCCGGACTAGACAGAAAGTACACGAGCCAGTCAACAGGCACAGTAGTAGCGGGACGTTGAACTGTAACTCCAAGGTCAACATTACCAGGGACAGGTTCATCGCCTCTTTGGGCCAAGCGAGCATTATCTCTCTCTTTTCTCGTACCCGCTCGGATTTCCAACACCGTGGATGAAGAGTAGACATAAGATATTAGTTTCGAGTTCGCATAAACGTTTGCGACATCACTATCGAGCGTAAATCGGGCTCGCAGGCCTCTCTCCTTTGCGTTCAGTGCATGAACGATACTACACAGGAAATACACGGCCGGACAAACCACCGAGGAGTATGCTGATTTTGTCACTAGTCCTAGATCCACTTGATATGGGAAATATGACGCATCGAGATCATATTCTTCCTCAGTTTTAAACATAGTTATGACTTCTTTCTCCAGTTCCTCGGTGAACATCCAACGAATCAACTGTGATGGATTGTTCATCCCGAGAAGGCGATACGTGTTCAATAGAATTGTTAAAGATGCACAGTCTCTATGACGCGATCCAAGGGAACCAAACCGGGCATAAGCATAAGGGTGATTTGGATAACGATGAAAGTACATGTCATAGGCAGCTACTAGTTTACAATAATTAGGATTATTCTGCCAGTTGGCACCACTAAATGGCCCTCCAGGATTGCCGATTAAATTATTTCCGGCTGTTGGTATGGGATGACTCTGTATCAGTTTGGTCAGCGCGGCGTCAACTCGACGACGGTGCTCATCATCGACAGTAGCCCGCGTCAGCCGGTAGACAGACAGTAAGTATAACAGTATTATTCCATCTAAACGTTCATCTGTCGCGAGCCCTTCCTTCAACAGCGGAAGCTCATCTAGTTGATACTCAATCTCTACGACAGAGAGGGGAGACACTTGACTTCCAGCTGCAGCTATTGTTATCCCGTATGATCGCCATTCAGCTTCAGAATTTTCAATCATAGACTGTCCCAAAAGAGTAAGGTACAGAAGGGATTCCTGTAAGTCTATTTTTGCTTCTTGGATTCCGGCAAACACGGAAGATCTTATCACAGCTAATGTGACTGGATGTTCCACTCTATTTTTGATGTAGACTTTGGGTTTTTGGTTGGCATTGTTGTTAAACCAGGTCGATGGGTGGGAATAGGTCTTCGTGACGGCTGCTGCACGAATCGCGACTGGGGCATCCTGGGAGACGAAAAAGATCGGTTCTGATGTAGCCATGTTCAGATTAAGGATTTGATCAAGATTAAATTGTAAGTAAAAGGGATAAGAAAAAGGATCAGATAATAAGATATAAAGGAACGGATAGCTTTTAAATTTGTTAAGTTTGTAGATGACTTCTGTTTTTCTACTGCAGCTGCTCCATGTGGCCATTTTACATATTCATGTCCAATTTGGATTAAAAATGAACTAACTCTTCGCGCACAACAGTCCAGGCCAAGGAGCTGCAAACACCGAACAAGTTTCGTAGTTGCCTGAAAGTCACAGTTTTGCTTATGTACCATATGTACATGTAGACAGACTTTCTGGTATCCACTCTAGTTCTCCCACCATGCGAGTTGAACGCGTTTGTGCTCTGGAACTGCGAATACCTTGCTGTAAGGAATAATAAAATATACGTACATTCGTACATATCAGAAGCTCCATTGTAGTTCGCTCCAAATACATATGAGCTTTTAAATTCGCATTGTCAAATGAGTTTATGGTGTCAACAAAATTTTTACATTTTGGATGCTGCTCCAAGTCCAACTCTTCTGATTCACTACTGCTTGAACCAGTGTCACTGGAAAGAACAGCAAGCAGACTTGTTGCACTTCCCATATCCCTGCTGAAGCTGGGCTCTGGAGTTTCCACCAATGACAGCAGCATCTGGAACAAACACCTTTAACAAAGTTTTAATTTGTATAATTTATACTCTGCATCTGCATCCATGATAAGATAAATAGATGTTTATTGTTGATAAATAATTTTTTGGCAGTTTAAAATTTTTTTTTTGAAGCTGGTACTCAAACTTCATGATATGCCAAATACGTAGTTCTACCAAATTGCTAAATCGTGTTTATTTTCTCTATTTGATCAAGCCTTTATAGGCCTGAGAAAAAAACGCACCTATTATTAATACAATCAAATGTTATTACAAAATAGATGGCTGAAAAAAGGAATTTAAAAAAAAAACCTTATTTAGTTTTATGAAAAGTGTTTATTATTATACTTTGTTATTTCTCACTGCTTGCACGCACTAATATTTGTTGTTTTTAGCCCAAAGCACAAGGAGTGGCTCAATATCCGGCTCGAATGACCTTGTTTATTATTATGCCTTTGGAGCGGACTGTAGGTATAAGGTATAAACTAGCACTAAGAAACGACAATAAACACCTATTTTCATTATTCATATTTCATACAGCACGTCCTTTTTATTTGAAGTACTATTTTGCTCTGAGCTCTGACCGTATCACATTGTAGATCGATTGATGATCTTAAAAATGTTTTACCAAACGGCCGGCTCATCCTTCTTGGAATATACAACAACAGCCCAGTATACATACTCAGACATGTGTGCGCATGTTTGACTCCTCCTTCTTGGAATATTGAACAAAAAGTTTGGTGTTATTCCGGAGAACACAAGTAAAACAAAACAACGTTTTCGGTTAACGTTTAGAATAAGAGTCCCTTGTTCATTCTTTCGCACTACGTACTTATAACCTATGATCGTCACTATTGGTTCCAGGTCAACCACGCAATCTGGGCCACACAGACTGCACCCACCATATGCCAACCATATGTGTGTGCTATTTCTCACAATTGATTGGTCTGCAATGTTCCTCGTCGCTTTCTTTGATAACGTATTTCGGTTCGCTTGACATGCATTGTTATTGTTGTGACATAACCAATGCATGACACACTTATCGAAATCGAAACTATGTCGTACGTTAAAGAAGCGACGGGGCAATTCCTAAGAATTGGGTTTTTGGTTTACAGTTATTGGGTGTGGGGCACAACAGTCCTCCCCCCTTTAATTACGAAAGGCGTACGAGGCAACGAGTGAGATCTTTCGGCATATAGGTACGGGTGTGTAAAATGAATGAGACAATCTAAAAGTTTATTTGGTCAAAAGCAAAAAAATTTTTTTTTCGTTTTATATGCTTAATGAATAGGTATACTGAACAGAAAGACCAAACTTACGCTTTGTGAAACTTACGCCTTCAAAAATTTTTCCACCTTCTCATCTTCTTTTCTCTCCACGAAAAAACGCCTTGTATTCCTTTTTTTAGTTTAGCTCGTAGTGATTGATTTATTTGTTTGTTTTTGTTTTTCGTTACAATTTATAAATAAAATATATATATAATTTTAGGCCAAAAGGGCAAAATGGTTGAATTTGGAAAATTAATTGAAATAAAAGCCAACCAACAAAAATGGCTGAAGGCCCAAGAAAAGAATTTTACAATTAGTTTGCAGCGTGTTAGTTGGTTGGTGGTTGACAGTAGAATGAGTACTAGATTTGTACATATGGTGATAAATTTAAGAGGGCGAACTATATGTGTGGTGCCAAACCCTAGTTTTTGATTACGCTGGGGAGTGGCAGTGTTTACACTAGAATCGTGTGAACATATACAATGCTTATGTGTAAATTTTTTTTTCATTTTTACATTTTCTTTTTTTTGTTTTGTTTTCTTCGTTTATTGGCAATGAAAAAAAAATATTGCTGTTGATCATTTAATTTTTTTTTTTTTATATACATGGGTTGTTTCATCAACGCCAGGTGTTACATTTTCTTCGAGATCGTTTACATTTTCTGTTGGCTTATTTTTATTTATTGTACATTTTATTTTAATACATTTTTTAAATATTACATACAAAGCTAGAGCTACACAAAGAAAGAAAATAATAGAAATAGAAATGTGAGCATGTTCATGTGTAACATGGAATAACGAATTGTTTTTCTTTAATAGGTCTTTAACATTTATACTATAACTATCTAAATCCAGTTTTTCTATATGAGTGGTATATGGGGGGACATTTGGGATAAATTGGTTGGGACTACGTGAAGTAAATGTTTGATTTTTACTCCTGGTGTTATTTCAATATTCATATTAAAATTTGGCAACTCGACGTCTTTGTTTCTAAATGGATTTGAATTTGAATGTGATTTTGGAGTTGATCTTTCCTTGGTTGTGTTTGTATGAGAATTATTTTTAATTTGACTCAGTGGATTCAGTGGCGTTGAATTTATATTTGAACTAGTTACGATACAGTGGATTCAGTGGATTCAATGGCGTTCGAATTTATATTTGAACTAGTTACGATACAGTGGATTCAGTGGATTCAATGGCGTTGAATTTATATTTGAACTAGTTACGATACAGTGGATTCAGTGGATTCAATGGCGTTCGAATTTATATTTGAACTAGTTACGATACAGTGGATTCAGTGGCGTTCGAATTTATATCTGAACTAGTTACGATACAGTGGATTCAGTGGATTCAGTGGATTCAGTGGCGTTTGAATTTATATTTGAACTAGTTACGATACAGTGGATTCAGTGGATTCAGTGGCGTTGAATTTATATTTGAACTAGTTACGATACAGTGGATTCAGTGGCGTTCGAATTTATATTTGAACTAGTTACGATACAGTGGATTCAGTGGATTCAGTGGCGTTCGAATTTATATTTGAACTAGTTACGATACAGTGGATTCAGTGGATTCAATGGCGTTCGAATTTATATTTGAACTAGTTACGATACAGTGGATTCAGTGGATTCAATGGCGTTCGAATTTATATTTGAACTAGTTACGATACAGTGATTGTGATTTAGATTTATTATTTACTTTTTTATTTTGAGACAGTGGACAAAATGGGTTAAATTTTTTGTTTTGAGTCAATGAATTTAGTGAATTTGATTTGTTGTTTTGAGACAGAGGATTCAGTGAAGAAGTTTCTTTGTTTTATCTGCTCCTCTGCAATATCCTCTTTGCTGAATAATTTCTTTTAGAATATTTTTTTTTTTTTTGTGAGCTTTGGTTTGATTCATGGTTTGATAACCACTCAAATACGTTGTCATAAGCGTTGTCGTTTATTATTTCATTGAGAATATTGTAGGTACTGTAATGTCGCCACCTACAGCACCGATCGCTTAGCAGTATTTGCTATCGCTCGGACCTCTATTGCAAGATTGCAAATTGGAGGTTGGTACTGTGGATGACTGCAGAAGATCCCAGTTTGTATTCTTAGGCGAGTTGCCAAATATCAAATTAAACTCGGTGTGCTTCGTTGACTCCACTATCGATCTCTGATTTTATTATTCAAAAACATTCCTTATTTATACATAATTTTGGTCTTCCCATTTTAGTTATCGAATAATCGACTACACTTCGATACTTGATCCACTTCATTATCACATTCTATCGGGAGAGTGCAAATGACCTATTGCACAAGCAAACACAGTAGGTATTGGGCGACTCCAGACTGGGAACTTTTTTGTGACTGGGAACTTATCGTGGGAACTTTATGTGTTTTTGTGATAGGTCAGTATTGTTTGGCCACGGGTGGTGTTGTTATTTTAAGAACTGTGTGTGTGGAAATAAATTATTGGGGGCCACGGGTGGTGTGGTTATTTTTTAGTGTTGAAGAATGAAAAATTCGTATGTGATGTTGAGGTCGTTTTTTTTTAAGAACTGTGTGTGTGGAAAGAAATTAGTGGTAGGTCGGGTGTATTTTGGAGGTAGTGATAGATAAGAGTGGTGTTGTTTGTTTTGGAGTAGAAAATATGTTTGTTTATTGTAGAAGTTAAGGTCATTTGAAAAAATACTGCGGTTGCTGACTTGATGAGTAAAGCTGATGTTGTTTTGTAGCATGGTTTGGTGGGGTGAGGAAAATATATTCATTTATTGTAGAAGTAGGTCATTAAAAAATACTGAGGTTAATGACTTATTGTAAAAAGTAGGTCAATGTTGTTAGAAATTTGTGGTAGGTCGGTGTTTTTTTTTTTTTTGGGGTAGTGATAGATAAGAGTGGTGTTGTTTGGTTTGAAGTAGAAAATATGTTTGTTTATTGTAGAAGTAGGTCATTAAAAATACTGAGGTTAATGACTTATTGTAAAAAAGTAGGTCAGTGTTGTTTGCCGATGCGTAATGAGAAAAATTACGAGCCTGTAGAAAAATATTTGAAAAGAAAAACGTTGGATATTTCAATTGTTAGGTTTTATTCAGAAAATATATAAAACAAAAACAAAAAAAGAAGAAGATTATAGTCAATTTAACAATGATTGTCTTTTGAATCCATATGGAAGAGAGCTATGATCAGATAGAAAACGACGTTTTTCAGCTCGTGGTTTGTACGTTTTGATTTCTTCCGCTGTCACTACAATATGCTCACGCGTTCGTCGAATATTATTTGATCTTATAATAATACTGTTATCATAATCATCTGAATAAGAGTTTAAAACTGCTTCTTTAATTGTATCAAAATTTAATTCCTGTGATGTCTGATAATTGAGAGAGATCCCCTTTACTTTACAAACTGTGTGCTCTGTTTTATCATTTGTACTATATATTTTAAAAGAATAATTTTTCGGGCCTCCACTAACGAATTCTGTGATATAGCTTCCTTTGCCATAACTCTCCAGCTCATCGGTCATGTCGCCGATGAAATTTCCTGTTGCTGGTTCAAACTCTCCATCACGGCTTACGAAAATTACCGAGTCTGTGTCGTAATAGAGAACTCTTTCTTCCAGTTTCTCTAAATAACTGTATAGTTTAAGACGAGCCAAAGTTGTAGTGTAAGCAGCAATACATACATTTGTGGAAGTTAATCTATCAGATGCTTGTTCTTTCATCTCAAAATTTACAATTACGTTATTCTCATTCACCGGAAGAATATGTAGAATTTCTGAGGAAGGGTTAGTTATGAGTTGAAATAAATCTGCAGGGTTATTGAGAATACATGTTTGCTGTTGATTTTCACGTTGACCGAATTTACCCCAGAAAGAATTTAAAATTAATTTAGCCAAAGATCTCTTACCAGGATTATTACAAATCTCAGATGGGTTTAATTGAATTTTTTCCTTATCAAGAAAATCTTTTACATATTTGGTCTTTTCTTCTTCTGTAATACATGAACTAGGCCAGTCGCTTGCTTCTTGTTTCATTTTAAGGAATTTATTCATCATTGAAGTGAACAGACCCTGAGTATTTGTTTCAGGATTGTATTGTATTACCTCATATTCCCATATTTCAAAAACGTGTATCAGTTGATAACCCTTCTCTATAGCTTTAAGAACCTCATCAATAACCCATGTACCGGTTAATGCTCGTTGTTCATCATTATGGTTGCAGTATTCTTCTAGATTCTTTTCATTACTACAGCTCATACATAGTGAGAACATCAATTTGTTATTCTGCTTAACAGGTAGAACAGGGTGTAATAAATTTTCCGGGGGTAGTATTTTACATTTAACTAAACCATTTTTGCCTTTAATCTCCAACCCACATTCGATTTCAACTTTAGGATGACCAATGGGGAATTTACCGTTTTTACACACCCATGGGTATAGGGAACAGATGTCAATATATCGAATTTTTTCATTTTCCTTGCATTTGTAATAATTGAAAGAATTGCCTGTTCGCCCTCCGTAAAATGCGTCTCTTGGATTTAGTGGAGTACTTTGTAGGAGGTTATGATTGATTAACATGTTTTTTTCATCTTTTTTCATTGATTGCAAATGTCTTTTGAATTGACAAGACCACATCTCAACAACTTCGTAACCAAATTTTCTCAGCCGTTCGGTTTTGGCCAATGTTTTCTCAAACCTCATATCTAAAGTATCATATTTATCCTCGTAAAGAGGCTCATCTCGATTGTGTGTAAGACAGAGCGGGTGTCCGTGGTAATAACATCCATGGAATTCAAATATCTGTTTAGTTTCTTTGCAGAAGCCATCAACCTTCATACCGTTTATAACGGATTCTTTACCTTTACCAGCATGTACTATGTTAATTCCACGATTTTGTTCTTCGTAGATCAACCACATAATAGCCTCTTTGGATTGATTATCTACCATTCTATATCCATTCCGTGGTATTAGGCCAATAGTTTCTGGTTGTAGGAAATTGCGTCTGAATACCAAATTACATGCCGATGCTATTGTAACTGCTTCTAAAAATGGTTCAACATTATTTTCACACAGAAAAAGTTTCCGAAACTTTAAACACGCCTCTGTTAAGATTTTCACATCACTTTTACAGTATTCCTCAAGATCTCGTTGCATTTCGAAATTATCGTTTTGATGTTCTTCAAACCATTTTAAAAATACTTTACGATCTTCTTCTTTCATGGTATTAGGACTATAATAGTCTTTACAAGGTAAATTTCCTTTATAGTTTTTGTTCTCTTCTGTGTTGAAAAGATGCGGAAAATATCCTTTTTTCAGTACAGATGTTAATTGAAAGGCTTTAGGAAGTTTTGATAAAGCCAAAGGAAAGTAGTTGAAAGAATCAATAAATTTAACATTCATGATTTTCATCATTATAATTTTAGTACCACGCATAAGTAATTCAATTGCTAGATTTGTTTTTTCCAACATATATCTTAAAATGAATTGATGATCATATGCCTGTCCATTGTGTGCCACTACAATGACTTTCTTAAAAGCCTTTCGAGCGCTTAGGATATGCTTCATAAATCGATGAATAATACTTTCATTTGCGTTGTCATCTCTTAGAACATTTAATGAATATTTACACGTTTGACAGAAATAGAGGTCAGGTTTATCTAAACACTCACTGCACTTTTGTTGAAAAACACATAAATTTGTTTCATGCTCTTTCATTAAAATGATTTCACCATCGGTTTTCATATGACTATTGATCTTCTCTTGGCGACTTTCCAAATCGTAAAAAATATAGAGACATTTTCTTAAGTCAGGTGTTTTTCTGTCTTGAAATATATAACATTGATGATCATGAGGAACAAAGATAGCGCAATTCTTACAAAAATACTCGTTACAAAAATGTGTGCGTTCTCTTCTACATGTTTTTAAACATAAAGTACATCTTGTTATTTCATCACATATAGACACTCCATTTGAATTAATCTTTTTGTGATTGTTAAAGCAGGTCATACCTCTAAAACTTCGATTACAATCTTCACAACTAACCTCCATTATAGATTTCATGCAGCTAGGTGTTTGTTGACATTGAGGACAAGAACCTCCGCATTTATGAGAGTTTTTGTTGTTGTAAGGTATATGGCATAGTTCACAAAAGTAGCTACAGGAAAATACAGCTGTTAGGGATGTTATCACATTGAAGTGATTGTTGTAGTATAGTAAATTTAAATTTGTTCTAGTATTCAATAATCTAGTTGCTTCACAGGGAGTTCCTTCGTAAATTAGCCTTATGCCCTTTGTTCCATATTCGTAAACAACTATCTTATAGTTCTTCAGGTAATTTTGAAACGCTCTGAGTTCAGGTATTCCACAACCATCAGCTGGTATGACAATTTGAGCATCACTGATTAATTTAAAAGCTTTCTGTGTTTGAACTTTACCAACATCTCGCCTGATATGTTGTCTATTAGATTCTCTATCAGCGTAGGCCATAGCTACTACAATAGCTCTTGGTAGACACAGGTTATCTTTATTGTTAATAGTAATTATACCTTGCTTAACGAGACATGATTCGTTGAATGTATTAAAAGAAGCCATTGGTTTTTTTCCTGTTCCTGAAGGTAGCTTTACAGATGTTACAGTCATAGAAAAATTATCAGAACTTATTCCTTCGGAATTACTTTGAAATATGTTGGTTATCATATCCCAAACATCGCTGAATTTAAGATCCGAAAGATTTCTAAAAGAGATCCAACCGTTTCCTCTCTCCTCGAAAGCTGCTCCACTGAAAGTAATTCCTACTTTATCTGAGGGGCTAAGGCCTATGACAGAATAATTAAGCATGTCATTAATTCCTTCTTTTACCCATGAAGTTGCTTCCTCGTTACTAGGTATGGGTTTCAGTTTGAAACAGATTTTTCGGGCTTTCAAATTAAAACGTTTTATTCTTTGCTCTCCAGTGCTCAGAATATCGAATCGCTAGGTTAAATAAAACAAAGGGAGAAAAGAGGAACATTTATAAAAACCGATGATGCAAAGAGGAAATAAAAACAAAATTTGTATGTATGTATATTGTAAAATTTTTATTTTATTTCAAAAACATTTAATTAGCTAAGTCGTTATAAAAGATAGCTTTCTGAGAGGGATGAATTACCTCTGGAAAATTAATAACTTCTTGAGGAATCTGCTGCTTAGCTTTCCTCTTCCTCTGCATCGATTGCTGTTGTTGTGTTTGTTGCTGTTGCTGCGTTTGGTATTGCAAAACTTGTTGGATTTCATCCGGAGTAGCCCATTGTTGCTGCATTGGTTGATGAAAAGTTTGGATTTCCTGTACCTCTTCTTCTTGGTGGAAATCCAATTTAAATGTTTGATCCTGCGGTTCTACCACTTCCATGGAGCACTTCGATAACTCTTGGATATCGTTGTCATCTAGTTCAGAGTTAAATCTTTTTGGCAGGAACACCATGCATTCCTCCAATTCCAATATAATTTGAGGCCCAAATTTAGTAGTACATTTTTTAGCACTATGAATTTTATACCGTTTTTTAAGGTCTAATGTTTTCAGACTGGTTACATTTTTCTGAGGCGCACAAACATTGCTTCCGACTTTCTTGAGTTTTTGAAGGAAAGACATGTTTCAAAAAGAACAACTGGTTTTATAATTTCAAAATTAAAAGTCAAAAGTACTCTACGTGAATACGGAACAGAATGTTTTCTTTCAAGGAAAAAGCACCTCTTTTATACTCTAGAACGATAGACTTTCCAAAAATATGACATGTGTTTATTTACCACAAGAATTCATAGTATGTATTTAGTCTAGGCTAAACGCCTAATATATTTTTTTATGTTTGATATCTTTTGGTTTTCTTAATAAGCTCTTCACAATGGGAAATTATTTTTTAGGGTATAAATAAGGTCTTCCCAGTGGGAAATGAATAGTAACCTCACCTAAAAGTTCAGACAATATGGATCCCTCCAAAATTGAGGAGATGTTAAGTTTTGAAGTCTCTCGCTGAGATGTGTTAATTGCTTAACCTAGCGATTCTTTTTACCGAAGAAAAGAAAAATTACTATTTATGTTAAAAAGAAAACATCATTAGTTTTTGATTTATTTATTTGAAATGGATTTTGTTTTGAAATAAATAGTTTTCAATTTTTCCGAAGAAAAGAAAAATTACTATTTATGTTAAAAAGAAAACATCGGGGGGCAGACACATTTGTGGCCCTAGTCTAAACGCCTAATCTATTTTTTATTTTTATGTTTGATATCTTGTGGTTTTCCTAAAGAATATTTTTTTGGGTATAAATAAACTGTTCACAGTGGTGGAAAATGAATAGTAACCTAAAAGTTCAACCAATATGGATCCTTCCAAAATTGAAGAGATGTTAAGTTTTGAAGAGTGCTACGACTCATTCTATTGCGGAGAATTGTTCGACGAAAAAGAACTATTCAATGGAGATTTCTTTGGGATGGTGGAGGAAAACCTGGCAGATTTAAATGAAAGCAGACCTTCTATACAAAATGATGTAGAAATATTACCATCACTATATTGTGATGAAATAATACCTATTGAGACGCCAAACAGTCCCCCATACAGAATTAATGAAGCCGTTATCGCTGCAACACCAAAGTTTGTTAAAACGAAAAAAATCTATAAAATCAGTGATACTATTTATGCAACACCAACTTTCATTAAAACAAAAAAAATCGAAAAAAAACAACGCCTCTCTGCATGGATACGAAAGATGAAGAGATCATTGAAGTTTGTTTTTCCAACAATAAAATGGACCAAACAAGGAAGCAGTCGTTGGCCTAAAGTAGGCACATTTTCATTATCATCTACTGATAATATTAATATTGTGAAGTATGGTTTTGTGAACTTGTATGAAGACTATACACATATAATAAATGTTTAAAGAAAACGAGTTTGTGTTTGTATGATTTCTGATATGATAGGCTTACTAATTGTCTTATGCAGCATGTTGCGATTTTCTTAAAGAATATTTTCTTTTATACTCTAGAACGATAGACTTTCCAAAAATATGACATGTGTTTATTTACCACAAGAATTCATAGAATGTATTTAGGCTAGTCTAAATGTCTAATCTATTTTTTTATTTTTATGTTTGATATCCTGTGGTTTTCTTAAAGAATATTTTCTTTCAAGGAAAAACACCTCTTTTATACTCTAGAACGATAGACCTTCCAAAAATAGACATGTGTTTATTTACCACAAGAATTCATAGAATGTGTTTAGTCTTGTCTAAAGGCCTAATCTATTTTTTTATTTTTGTTTGATATCCCGTGGTTTTCTTAAAGAATATTTTTTAGGTATAAATAAGCTCTTCACGGTGGAAGAATGAATAGTAACCCTAGTAATCTATAACCAAAATGTTCGTTCAAGCAATAAAAAAATTTTTGACGTTAGTAGATGCGTCTTGCTGGGAGTACCCAGAGTTGGTAGCCGTGATTCAAAACCACCTGGATAAAACGGATCATTCCCTGCAGAGCTATCGGGTGATAGCTAACATTACAATGGGGTTAACGGAGGAGCTTCATCGGAAGAACTGGAATGTGGCCGAGGAGGCGCCAAAGGAGCTTATGGCGTTCATAATAAAAATTAAGTAATGTATTTGTTGTATTTTTAAAAGAAATAAAAAAAAAAAAAAAAAAAATATTTTGTTGTATGTACTTGTGTTTTGTTTTATTTGGGTAACATCGTTATTGTTCGAGGTATGCTCAATATCTATGGTATTGTTAGGAGTAATAAACTCATCATTCTCAAAATCATGCTTTATTTTCTTTTTACAGGATATTCAAATTCATATTGGTGTTAGATTTTTCAACTAGTTCTTTCAGTGGTTTAGTGATAGGTTTAAATGTCAGTTCTTTTGTTACTTCCTTATTTAAATGCATCATATTGATTTCTTTATTATAATTCAATCTGATGATCAACAGCTAACCAACTGCTTCAATTCGATTACTGTTCGCACCTGTTCCACTCTGTTTATTGATTACAGAGTTTAACAGTCCTCTTCCATGTACACGGCTTTGTTGACTAATGGTCCTTTTTTTTTTTTTTTTTTTTTTTTTTTTGAAAAATTAATCATTTTATAACGATTATTTCTCTCTCATCTCAATTGAACAAACGTAAATAACCGTATGAGACTTCATATATATATATATAATCTACTCATTTATAGTATTTTTATTTAGTTTTTATTATCATGCGTTTCATTAAACAACATCATCTTCTACCAATAAAAAAATATGGACTTAGTTCAAAGCACGGAATCGAAGAGGAAGAAGCATGGGATACTATTACCTGATAGTATAAGAGGTTTAATTACTGGGCCGTCGAATTGTGGGAAAACCAATGTCATGATGAGCCTAATACAACAACCAAATGGTTTAAAGTTTGAAAACATTTATATCTACTCAAAGTCTCTGCATCAACCCAAGTATGAGTTTCTACGGCAGGCTATTAAACCAATCAAGACTATGGGGTTCTACACATTTTCAAATAATTGTGATGTTATACCTCCTGAAGAAGCTAAACAAGACTCTGTGTTTATTTTTGATGATATTGCATGTGAAAAGCAGAATGTAGTTCGAAACTACTTCAGCATGGGTCGTCATCATCATATTGATTGTTTTTATTTGTGTCAAACTTACACAAAAATTCCGAAACATTTAATACGAGATAATGCAAATTTTCTAATCATTTTTAAACAAGATGATATGAACCTAAAACATATATATAATGATCATGTCAATTCTGATATGTCATATCAAGTATTTCAAAGAGCTTGTAACGAGTGCTGGCAAGCAAAATATGGATTTTTGGTGATTGACAAAGACAGTCCTTATAATAGGGGTCGTTATAGAAGGGGTTTTGACGACTTCATAATGCTATAAAAACCACCCACCAACACTCATCTACTGCATTCGTATCGTTAGGCCGCAACAGAGTGCAACAGATTGCAACAGAGTGGAACAGGTGCGAACAGTAATCGGATTGAAGCAGTTGGTTAGCTGTTGATCATCAGATTGAATTATAATAAAGAAATCAATATGATGCATTTAAATAAGGAAGTAACAAAAGAACTTATTAAAACTACCAATGCTCTTAGAAAAAATACAAGGCCTTAAGAAATGGAAAAGAGGCTTACGAATTTCAATTAGAAGAGACATTTAAACCTATCACTAAACCACTGAAAGAACTAGTTGAAAAATCTAACTCAATTTTGGAGCGATCCAGATTGTTTGTACTGAATATTGGGGTGTTAATTTTATGTAATGTATCCATTTTGTTTGTTAAATTCTCAATGAATTACTTTCAAGCATGGAACTTTAATTTAGGCAACTTTATATACCATGTAGGTATATGCTGTAACAGGAAAAAAAAATTTTTTTTTTTTTTTTTTAGTATTCCATTTTATTTATATAATTAAGTTCAACAAATGCTTCAATACAGTTTTCATAACTGCGAACTTGATTAATGAAATGATTGTATTCGAAAACAAGAGTCCTCCAGAGCAATGGGTTTTCCGTCTGGTGAAACAATTCAACAGCACTCTCATCTTGCTGCATCTGCTCCTCTTCTTCCTCGGTAAATGGTTGTCTGCACCACTTGCTCATAAAATCTTCGGCTTCTAATATGTAAAACAGCATTTTTTTTTTTTTTTTTTTTTTTTACACTCAATTTATTAGTAGGTAGTATACCAGCACCGAAACAACCAACAACTAATATTTAAAATACGAGTATATAGTTCAAGTGATAAAGCAGAGCATATAGTTTGTAAAGTAACGGGGGTCTCTCTCAATTATCAGACATCTCGGGAAATAAATTTTGATACAATTAAAGAAACAGTTTTAAACTCTTATTCAGATGATTATGACAGCTGTATTATTATAAGATCAAATAATATTCGACGAACTCATGAGCATACGGTAGTGACAGCGGAAGGAATCAAAACGTACAAACTACGAGCTGAAAAACGTCGTTTTCTGTATGATCATAGCTCTCTTCCATATGAATTCAAAAGACAATCGTTGTTAAATTGACCATAATCTTCTTCTTTTCTTTTTTATATTTTCTGAATAAAAACCGAATAATTGAAATATCCAACGTTTTTCTTTTCAAATATATTAAAACATTTTTTTTCTACAGTCTCGTCATTTTTCTCCATTCAACGAAACTACAAAACGCTATTGCGTATCACCTTACAAATGGTATGTTCAAAGAAGATGTAAGGTAAATATAGTAGAAAAGCTGAAAAAAGGTTATAGACATTAAAAACAAAAAGCTAGTTTTTATGATTTTATTTGTTCAACAGATGATGGTATACATAGTTTACATATTAGTTTGTTTCGCCATTGCGTGTAAAACGGCGCGTATATTTTCAGCACGTAGACCATAGAAACAAGACAATGTAAAGCAAGTAGAGCAGCTGTAATTGAAATTAGTTGGACACTCTCGATTTGCTGCGTCTTCAGTATTTCCAGTTACTGGCCACTTCTTCTTGACGTCCTCTAGTCGGGCATGCTGGCAGTTTAAAAGCGATTCTGCTCCAGCCTCATTACTTGACATTTGATTTATAACGTCTTGTGCAAAAATACAACGTAGACTATATTTTTTGGTAATGTCTGATGCATTATACAAAATGCAATAGGGACATACAATGAAAGTGGTTGTACCGTTAGGACTAGTGATACAGTCCGGACACATGTAATTTTTGCATTTCAGACAACGTACGGAGTTTGCTGGTAAGCACTTCAAGCAAAGAAAAGTACATTTTTTAAATGCATTGCTGCAGCAGATCCCTGTAAAGTCTGCATATCCTGTACATAGGTCACAAGGTACTGCTCGATCTAAAGGGTGATTGAAGTCAAAATGAACTGTATATTTGCCTATTTGTGAATACAATGCTTTCATCAAGCCCTTTGTATGTTTCGAGAAGTTAGGTTGTCCATTTGGATAATATAACCAATCTAGGTCTTCTATAGGTCTAACAGGCATTTTGTAGAACGAAATTAAACTCAGGACTTGAATGTGTTAAACAGACTCAACAAACGCGTTTATATAGCCAAGTTCAAATTTTCGATACAAAAATAGAAACAACGTTACTTATGAAGTTAATGTGTCAATTATAATCACATTATAGTTCACTTTACTTGAATGAGTACACAAATTCTGTTGGTCTTTTATATACAAAAAAAAAAAAAAAAAAAAAAAAAAAAAAAAAAAAAAAAAAAAAAAAAAAAATTTGTATGACAATTTCTTACCACAAGGCTTTTTACAGACCTAAAAATCTGATGTAGAGTTGCTGGACTTCAAATCAATGAAGCAGACTTATAAGATGAATATTTCGTAATCTTTTGTAACTCATTCCTGTATATATATATTGCATAAACAAAAAAAATAAATAAAATTTTATAAAAAGAAAAATAGTTTTTCTTTCAAGTTGTACTTAAAACTGATAAGCAGCGAATAAACTGATAAAACGATAAGTTGAATTTAAAACAGAGTAAAAGAAATATCGATAAAGATAGCTTCAAAATGAATGTAACTTTAGTCTTAATTCATACTTCTTTCTGAACAAAGCTATTAAAATGAGCGGTATAAATAGTACTATGGTTTTTGACGACATTCTTAAGTTTTTAAAGGATTATCAAGACATATTATTGGAGGAGCATTATGAAGAAATCATCGATTCTATATCTTTTTTAAGGAAATTTGAAAATGTATCCAGTACCTTATCAAAATATGGATGTCATTTTGCAAACTGTCCATGGTCTTCAAATTTGTGTAAAATGGGGCCGGATACCTGTGCATGTTATATGCTTGAAAGTGAATTAACTAGAATGAAAAAACTTATGTCTTTGTATAAGCGATTGAAGTAATATTGTAATAAAAACAACTGATTTAAATACATAAATATATACTGTTTTCTTTTTAATGTTTGCTGTTTTGATTGTTCTATTATATCTTTCAAAGGTTTCGTAATAGGGTTGAAAGTTTTAAGTGTGGAACATTCCTTTTTCAGCTTCTCAATAAATGATCAATGGTCTGTTTTACAAGATTGTTTTATATAACACAAATAGTACATACGACAAATTATTTAGAATTCGTATGTCAAAAGAAAACAGCTACCATGTTCAAACACGATAACTAAAAATAAGTTCATAGACCCCAACATCAACTCTCTGATAAAAGTGACACACAACATACCACCGTTTATCTAAACTCATTAGCACACACACACACACACACACACACATTTAATAACTGAAAAAAGTAAGACGAATACCATACACAACCACAATAACTAAAAAAAAAAAAAGAGGCTTACGAATTTCAATTAGATTTCTATCTGATCATAGCTCTCTTCCATATGGATTCAAAAGACAATCATTGTTAAATTGACTATAATCTTCTTCTTTTTTTGTTTTTGTTTTATATATTTTCTGAATAAAACCTAACAATTGAAATATCCAACGTTTTTCTTTTCAAATATTTTTCTACAGGCTCGTAATTTTTCTCATTACGCATCGGCAAACAACACTGACCTACTTTTTTACAATAAGTCATTAACCTCAGTATTTTTAATGACCTACTTCTACAATAAACAAACATATTTTCTACTTCAAACCAAACAACACCACTCTTATCTATCACTACCCCAAAAAAAAAAAAAACACCGACCTACCACAAATTTCTAACAACATTGACCTACTTTTTACAATAAGTCATTAACCTCAGTATTTTTTAATGACCTACTTCTACAATAAATGAATATATTTTCCTCACCCCACCAAACCATGCTACAAAACAACATCAGCTTTACTCATCAAGTCAGCAACCGCAGTATTTTTTCAAATGACCTTAACTTCTACAATAAACAAACATATTTTCTACTCCAAAACAAACAACACCACTCTTATCTATCACTACCTCCAAAATACACCCGACCTACCACTAATTTCTTTCCACACACACAGTTCTTAAAAAAAAACGACCTCAACATCACATACGAATTTTTCATTCTTCAACACTAAAAAATAACCACACCACCCGTGGCCCCCAATAATTTATTTCCACACACACAGTTCTTAAAATAACAACACCACCCGTGGCCAAACAATACTGACCTATCACAAAAACACATAAAGTTCCCACGATAAGTTCCCAGTCACAAAAAAGTTCCCAGTCTGGAGTCGCCCAATACCTACTAAACACTCATACCCCAAAGACTATTGCCATGTCATCACTATAGTGCATGCAGTCAGAACAATAAGATCTCTTATTACCGTTGCCGGTCGGCAGTGGCCTTCCACTTGGGATCATATTGTTTCAAGTGCAATGCACCATAATGACACATAAATGTGTTGATTGTTAGGCATTCATATGCAATCCAACTGAATGGAGAATGTGATAGAATCAAATATCGAAGTAGAGTCGAGGGTTGACAACCTTAGAATTGCTGTAGAGCAATTAATAAAGAGTTCGTTGGCTGTGACTCCTTCACAGTACTCCTTTTGTTAATTTTTGGATAAACTGTCCAACAATCGGAACAACTGTACTCTTCATCATCAATAAGTTCTTCCTCGTCATCAAAATCATTGAGTCTACTTTTCCAACAATCTGGACAAAAAGTCAACGTTGATGCTAGTGATTCGATTTCATCCTTAATTTGTTCAGGTTCTGGTATTATTTCGAAAAAGTGTGCATCTTTCTTAAGAGCATTGTCATATCCATCGTGGGTTGAATTGGTTGTTCCATCGTGGGTTGTTGTTCCATTGGTTGTTGTTATCATTTTCTTTTCTTCAATAGAACTCTTTATCTTTCTACTAAACTTCACTTTTCGCGGTCTTTTCTTTACTACTTTTGAGGGAAATGTGCAAATTCAGAGCAGGGTCGGACATAAGTGTTTAAAATCTGTGATTAAGGATAATGGTAGGATTTGGTATTTTTCTTTTTTTTTTTTTTTAGGTATATTTAAAAAAACTGGTTACACTTGTTTTAATCACTAACTAGAGAGGAATAACTTAGTGTGAGAAAATATAAAAAATATACATATACATACACTACAATATGAATACAAAAAAATTGCTTACATAATCATCATTTTTCTTTGGTTGGTTTTCTTTTTTTCTTGGGTGTTGAATGTGCTGTTGTAGTAGTAGTTGTTGTTGTTTTTGTTGATTGCCTCGGCTTGGAAATTTCTTCCTTCCTTCCTTCTTTCTTCTCGACCACAGGAATTGGCTTACCTCTGTGGGATGTATTTAGTTGCTTGTTTTTTTTTTTCACTTTCACTTTCACTTTCACTTGAGTTACTGTCCGTTTGTATTTATGATAAGTGTGACTCTTATTTTGTGACTCTTAAGTGTGACTTAGATTTTTCACTTTCACTTTCACTTGAGTTACTGTCCGTTTGTATTTATGATAAGTGTGACTGGCGCACCGATTAAAATTCGTTTTACAATTGTTGACGCAAACAAGCTCCACATTTATTGCATCTTTACATAAACTTGGTATTCTTATGACACTGACGACATTGAATTTGCGTTCATTTTTCACGATATAATGATCTTTTTTCATCCAGTCTGATTGAATCCGGTAGTTTTTTCTTAAGGCTGTGTGTGAATTGGGTTAAAATTGGGTTAAATGGGTTAAAATATGACACTAGCGTGGTGAAAAAGATGGGATAAAATTTTAACCCATTTAGCCTGCTCGCGGAGCAGGCTAAAATGGGTTAAAATTTGACGTTTGGCAAGAAAGAGAGGTGTGTCTAGTTCTTGTTGCATTCATAACTTTTTTTTGTCGAACAAACAGTAAACAAAGCAGAAAGTAGTTTTTAGCAGTATGGACGGCACACGAAAAATTGGACAACAAGAAATAATTACGTGAAAACCTTACAATAAATGTAAGTTTGACCTTTTTTTTATCGAAAAACATATGTACATATTTATAAAAATAAAATTATTGTTTCTTAGGGTTTCCCGAAGAAAAACTAAAACTCATTCAAATACGAATTGAGCAACAAATGCGAACATGAATGTATCTATGCAAAATTATATTTTCAAACATAATTCAAGAATTTTTCATTGCGGTTCAATAGAATTAATTGATAAGACATTTAAATAAATAAAATTATTGTAAAACATTTCTTCAAATTGTTATTCATTTTGTAAACAGATCTCAAATCGATGATTTTTGTTGCTGTTGTTGTCAGTGCTGCAAAAACAAGTGTTCATACACCCATTATCAAAATATCCGTGATGGGAAATATTTTTGACAAAATGCGGGACTATTGTCTCAACATATGAAAATAGTAGTACAAGAACAAGAGAAAATAGGCAAAATGGAGATCTTAACACTTTTTGGAACGTAATATTAAATTTACATTCTTAAAGTTGCTTTATATAAAGTAAAAAATAAATTAAATTCAATGATAAAAAGGAATTTTGCAGGGAAATTTCTTTAACTATAAAGGAATTTAAGAGAAAATAGTGTTTCAAAAAAACCCTTTTAACCCAATTCACACAGCAAAAATTTAACATCTGAATCCACCGCAAAACAAATGTCAAAATTTAACCAAGGTGAGAAATTTTAACCCAATTCACACACAGCCTAAGAGTCATTGGTAACTTGGACTGGATTCGTTTTGGGAGCGAAGATTCTAATACAAAAATTAGTTAATAAGTTGGATACGTATGTACATGATTGCTACTTAAATTGTTGATGGTTGTGTTCTTTTTGAATTGAATTGTGGGCTGGCAATATGAATATGATTGCTGCTAAAGTTATGGATTGTTTTGATTGGAATAGGTACAGGTAGATTTTTTTGTTGAAACACCGAGGGTTTTTCAATTTCCTGATGACGAAGACGTTTTTACAGCTTCCAGAAGCGCTGCATATAAATAGCAAAGTTATTCGAACTTTGTGCTGTTTGCTGCCTCTCATCATTTCTCCGCGCCGTGCATGTGTACCATGAGACCACTTTCGCCGGCGTTAAACACATTTTCAGGAGAATATTCTTTTAGAATAGCACCAAGGACATGACTTATAACAGTTTGCAGCACCACTTTCATCACTTTCATTAGACTCACCGTGTATTTTAGTAAATTGGATGTTCTCTCTATGTTAGGAGGCATAAAATCTGTACATTTCTCCACAGTTTGTAGGCTTTTTTGATATTTTGGTAAATTATTTAATTTCCTTTTCATATTTGTTCCAGCATCAAATACTTCAAAAACAACTATGTCCCCTGTTAATTATAAGTTAAAATTAGTCAGATGTAATATACTTTTTAATTTACGCGTATCCAAAAGTATTGATATGTTTACCTATATAAGAAATTGAGGTTTGTCTTAGTCCTGTACATCCCTGTGCTCTGCATTGGGTTACCATGGATAAATTATCCAGCTGTTCCATCTCGATTTCATTTTTTTGCATGTCAGACGTAGATAGCATATGTATTTTTGTAAAACTAGAATTGACAATGATTTATGAAAGGATTTATTAAATTGATGTCGCATATAAAATTGGAAAAGTGGTTTTTGAAAAAAAAATGTAAATATAAATAAAACATGAACTAGAACTTGTAAATTTATCAGTTATGCTAATGAATTCGTCGATGTGAAGGTACAATAAGAAATTTTTGGACCTGTTTGGGCCATTTAAACTTTGTTTGTGTAAACTTTGGCTCTCAAGTCCTACCATAAACTTGTTTGCTGAAAAGACCTCCAGGAGATTGATGGTTGCTCGAAATCAATTCAAAATCGTTGGTGGTACTTTACAGCACTTAGTAATTGTAAGTAACTCGACACTATTTTAAAATGCATTAAAACAAAAGAACAAAAAGTAAATAAAAAGAGAAGGGTGGCACAACATACGTCGGGTAGACACTGGTATTAAAGCAATTCTATAAGCGATACCTTGCGAGGAATACAGGCGGCTTGAGAGTTGTCGCCTATATCGAACGACTAGGTGAGGAAAGGGCTCTTCAAGGCAGTGTAATTACTCCTGAAGCAATTCCCGATTTCTCTGGAAAAGCGGAACCTTTATCAAAAAATACAATAAGCACGACTAGGTCGCACAAACTTGCGATTATGTCCTAAGTACTATACCAAGATCTTAAGGCTGAGTTGAAGGTTTTTATTATTCGCTCCTTGGTACAGGGCTGCCAACTACACGTTAATTACGAAAATTTAATTTTTTTTCGTTTTATGAACTTTAAAGGAAAATTACTTTGTGTGTTGGAAGTTAAAATAAAATGATGTGGTGACTTTTAGAGCTCGGTTGGATATAGACAATTTTATAAACACCGTGCGTCAGATATACCACTATTATGATACTTTTAGATGTCTCTTGATAATGGTTGCCTTAGCTCCCTAGTTTGAATGTCATCCTCACAATTGTGAACCTAAAAAAGAATTTGCAGCTCTATAATATCGCAAACCCAAAGATTTCCTGAAGTAAAACTCATCGGTTTTTCTTTGTAACTTTATTGCCATTTTATCAATAAAAACCTAGGTTTAGAAACAAAAATATGTTCATCAACTCATAAATAATGAAAAACCATAACATTCACTTCGAACAGACTTAATTTTATTAGTCGGAGTAAAGTAGGCCCATGACTTTTTGCTTTTCCTGGCGAGTTGTTGGTCTGAATTGATCGTACGCACTTTTGATATTCATTTCTAGGCATTAAAACAAAAGGCCTTTTTCTCTAAAGCTTTTTTAATTCAAAATAAATTTAGATCAGAGCATATCACAATCTATTTAAGTAAAAATACATATTTTCAAACACGAGAGTAGCTTGAGTTGCATTCAAGGTAGGACATCGGTGATAACAGGTAAGGCAGAAGTAAAAATTTTACTCAATTGTTGGGAGGGGTGATAGATAAGTATTGGTTCATAACTCAATGATTGCCTTTTTAGACCTCTTGATTGCAGTCTGATAATAACTCAGTAAAGAAATAAAGTCAAATATATTTTCTTCTCTTTATTAGCAAACTTTGATTGTGGACTGTATGCTCTACGATAAATAAATGTTTTGCACAAATAATAAAAAACTGCTCTGCTCTGGTTGCTGCTCGATATGTTGCTCCAATGTAAAATCCAAACTGCTCACCTTTACTACACTGAATGAACTGACGATGACGATGATGATATGTTGTTGCCCTTACTTATACTCGTCCATGGTAGAATACAATCCCATTGCCATCATACGTTATGATTTGCTCCTATTGCTGCTGCCTTTGATTGACAGCTCAGACGGTTGCTACTTTTCGGTCGCAACCACCGTTACCTCGCACATGAAAGGAGCGACCCTCATCCAACAACATCTTCCTCAGTTGCCTGCTGCGCACATCATCGATTGGATTTTCCTATTTGTCGGTCGCAACCACCGCTACTCGCACTTGGAATGTTTTTTTATTGTACATCTGGTCATGTTGTATTCTGTGTGGCATCGAAGGGTTTTGCCATTGACGATGTTGTTGATGATTTCTTTGGTGGCTACTTTTCGGTCGCAACCACCGCTATTTGCACTTGGATGGCGAGACACAGAGTAAATGCAAGATGTACATTAACTTGCTTGTGCGCTGTGTCTTATTGCTGCTGGCGACAGTGAAGGTGTTATGCCTTGTATAGTGACACGAGTAACACGATTAATTTTTCTCAAGGAAAAGTTCTTCAGGCCAGATGTATTTTGGGGGTTTTATCCAAATCTGGTGTTTCCGTCCGAATTTAGTACTTCACCTTAATGTTGTACCCAAATAATGTGAATAAACCACTGATGTTATAGCCACGAGTTTACTGGTTTTGTAATTATCTTAATTACAGTTAATGAAAAACATGAATTGAAAAATGATTTGAGTTTATTTAATGAAACAATCTTGATCTCAACTAATCTATTGACAAATGCTTTGAGTTTATTTTAATGAAACAATCTTGATCTCATAGACACTAACTTCCAACAACCAACTTGATGTGCTTTTGCACCTCTACTTATTATTTATTTATGCTGACATGGAAAACATGAAAAAATTCCAAACCACCCATTTTCACTGGAATTTGGGTGCTCGTGTGTTAACCCCTTTTTTCTTTTTGTGTTGATTTCGCTGCTCCCATTTCAATGCTCGTGTTTGGTTAATGCTGATTCCGCGTCTATGTTGTGTATGATAATGTAAGTTGTATGATGATGCAATGCCATGTATAACAAAGGGTTGTTTTTTTATTCTTTTGGCAATGTCTGGTTGACTTGGTACGTGCGCTATACATTTCTTATGGAAATGCCTACTGGTCGTAGACACAGTCAACGTTGATAACGAATGAATTCGCACACAGCATCAGTGCTACATTCCATGGTCGCCACAGATGCCATAAATTCATACTGTAACTTGCGCTTAGTTCGCAAAAATAAAACTCTACCTTTCAATTTAATTCTACCACTTTTATTCAGTATCTAGATATATATCAGTGGTGACATTATATCACTCTTACATGGTTAACTGAAATACTCACTTTCGAGCGGAGAAGGGGCCATCGCAAATTGCAGCAGCAAGTAATTGATTAAACGGTATCAAACGGACAGGTATACATGGTGTTCACCCTCTTACCATTTATGTTTACTGGATGTAATCCATCAGCACAACCATTCTTTAAAATAGGGATTTTCTTACTTTTTCCTGCAAATTGCAATTCTTCGCTGATGACATGTGGTTTTTCACCATAGTACTTTGCCACATAATTCGACTTTTTAGAATTACTTGTTTCCAAAAGCTGAGTTTTCTTCTGTGTTGGAGGTGTTTTCAAAACTTCATTTCTCCAATTTTCTTTTAGTCGCGATGCAACGACGAAATCAATATTACTTGCTTTTTTACATTTAAAACAAGTCAAAATCCATTGATTTCAGTGTTAGCACATTCCCGTTACATTCTATTGAACAGTCTAGGCATAAGTTCTTAGTTCTTGCAACCTGTTTTGGTTTCTCTACTAGAATTTTCATCATCTCAGATACATAATATTTAACAGGAATGATGCTGTCATAAAGCATCAAGCTAACTTTTCCGTACCTTGGATTTTATAATAAATCACATCTGCAATTAGTTGGCGATGATTTTTTTGAAGTTAGATAGATAAACTTCATCACCATCACATTGCTCACAGTTAGGATGTAGACAACCTGAACAAGCATAGTTCATGATCTCCTTGGTGTCATAACCAAATATGAAATGGTGTTGTCTAGTCACCACCATCTCATCTTTGTTTTTAAGCCAATCAAAGAGACTGGTCCCAGTTCTTCATTTGAGTGTTAACAATCCTTTAATTTGTACTCTTCAATGCTACAAATGCTCTTCCTCCACAAGCATTAAATTTGCTGGATAGTTAGGAACCATTCTGTTAGAAAATTTGAAATCTCCTAAAGTACAAATTGCATTTGTCTTATCTAATGAGTCATTCTCCTCACAATCTTGTCCATTGAGAATTAAGCCATTTCAACACACCCCACATTGTAGGAGCACAACTTAGTGCCGTCAAAAGATATCCCTGCCCAAGTATTGCAAAGCTTAGTTCATTTTCTCTGAAAGTGCCTTATTTCCATGGCTTGACAGGTATTTGATCAAGATCATCATTAGGCCCTTTCAACATCAGTTCTTTTTAAAGCTTTCTTCACTTCTGTAGTTGAGTTCATGACTAAGTCATATCTAATAGACTTGCACATGATTGTAATGATCGAGACATTTTGAGTAAAAAATTTATACTTAGCTAACTCAAACTTGTGGATCCTACAAGATTGATCAGATCTTTTCTGTCTCAATGTGACCCCCTTTCGGTAAGGTTTTACATCAATCGCAGCATCCGGCCTATATGACTGTGAACCGACTGGAAATCCCTTGCTTCTAGCAAGACTGCAGGCTGCACACACTGTGATGTGCGTTTTTATTTTCCAGCCGAGGTATGACTCACGGCTGTCCAGGGTCGGCGAATGAAAACACTAAAATTTCGAAAACTTCCAAAACCTTCATTATTATTGTCAACTTCAAATCTCTCAAGATCTAACTTGAGATAATAGTTCTCCTTCTTTAAATCCAGTAATGTTAAATTCAACAACGTTTCATCAGTCACAATCTCAGCTAAGTATCCTTCAATACCAATATCCATAAACATGTTTTCAAAAACTCTTTTTTCTTACGAACTTCTCTTTTTCATATCTTATATTTCCAAATCCACATTTACAATATTTATTTTTACGGCGCTTATACGCCTTTATCCAAAGTGCAGCTACAAGACAGCGTCGGTAACAGGAATGCTCGTTTGCTTCTCTAGTTCGGCTGGTGGTAGTTCGGCGGGGTACCTGTAGGAGAGAGCGAGATTAGCGGTTGAGTATTATTATATGCCCTCCGGCAAAGATCACAGGCGCTTTACTGTCCCTGTGCGGTAAGATCCCAGCTTTCCCTCAGCGGGTTAGCGGTCGAGTATTATTATATGCCCTCCGGCAAAGATCACAGGCGCTTTACTGTCCCTGTGCGGTAAGATCCCAGCTTTCCCTCAGCGGGTTAGCGGTCGAGTATTATTATATGCCCTCCGGCAACGATCACAGGCGCTTTACTGACCCTGTGCGGTAAGATCCCAGCTTTCCCTCAGCGGGTTAGCGGTCGAGTATTATTATATGCCCTCCGGCAAAGATCACAGGCGCTTTACTGACCCTGTGCGGTAAGGTCCCAGCTTTCCCTCAGCGGGTTAGCGATCGAGTATTATTATATGCCCTCCGGCAAAGATCACAGGCGCTTTACTGACCCTGTGCGGTAAGATCCCAGCTTTCCCTCAGCGGGTTAGCAGTCGAGTATTATTATATGCCCTCCGGCAAAGATCACAGGCGCTTTACTGACCCTGTGCGGTAAGATCCCAGCTTTCCCTCAGCGGGTTAGCGATCGAGTATTATTATATGCCCTCCGGCAAAGATCACAGGCGCTTTACTGACCCTGTGCGGTAAGATCCCAGCTTTCCCTCAGCGGGTTAGCGGTCGAGTATTATTATATGCCCTCCGGCAAAGATCACCGGCGATTTACTGACCCTGTGCGGTAAGATCCCAGCTTTCCCTCAGCGGGTTAGCGGTCGAGTATTATTTTATGCCTTCCGGCAAAGATCACAGGCGCCCTTTGGCCTGTGTGAGGATCACTTGAATCCGCTCCTGGTAGGTCGGCGGTGGTGGTTGCGGTAACGCTGGCCTAAGTCCTCGGGAACAATAGTACGGTTCTCCGGGGCGGTTTCTTTGCGCTGGTTGCTACGGCGTCGGAATCTGCGGGATAGACTTGTTTTGAATAGGATAAATACAAGCTAAACAATATGCTCTAGGCAACGAGCGGCCAGCTGAAAAGAACGGTTTGTGTTTAATGACAGGTATTATTTAATGCCCCTGCCAACAACGAAGGCCAAGACTTTTAGGTCTGACAGATCACTAGTATTTGGTACGGCCCTGTGTGGCACGAAATATTATTTTCGGATTAATATAATTCAAAGACAACTTACTCTTACCAGATGTGCACCATTGCGCCGGTGCCGGCTGACTGAATTTTCTTGGCTCAGCTCGCCCTATTTATACCTCTCCGGCATCGTGATGTCGTGCGCTTTTCCATATATTTTGAAAATACATACTCATCTGACAGATCTTTATTTTCAGGATAGCCTTCTGTTGTTGTAGTTCTAGGGATCAGGGTTCGGGGAAAGTTAGACTCTGAACCTTGCCTAGAGGTGATCGATTTTAGAATTTCATGTTATGGCCTTAATGGTTCTTGAATTAACTCAGTCTGATTATTTATCCTTATGTCCACCTGGTTCTGCCTATATTCAAAATTAGATCCATTTAGATTAGCAAGTTTTTAAAAATCCATGGGTTTCAAAAAACTAATTGGTATTGTTATAGTATTATTGGAAACCTGAATATACATATAAGCATTAATGTTATAAGTATCAGGAATTATCAAGGCTCCACTCTCAATAATAAACAAAACCAACAAGATAGAGGACGTGGAGATCTCCTTCATTATTCAGTAATAAATGTCTTTGCCTAAGTCAATTTTAAAATATCTTAGTGTTTACTTTTATGTAGCTGACTCTGTGTGTACACTGATAACTGTGCGTTGTCAGCATTCCATTGAAGAATTAATTCGGTCATCGTGTTACTGACCGAACAGCTAGCTTTTTGGCCTTGTTAATAAGAATAGTGCCAGATATCACAACGTTTTGAGCTCAAGCCTGATCAAAACATTTCAGCAAAGCATTTTCAACATCTTCACCATGACGGAAGGCATGAACAATAATAATTATAATCAAAAGTATGAAAACGTTCATAAAAAATAAGTAACATGAATACAAATTACTGTTTTTTATGATTATCTAAAAAGCATGTTTTATCTTTGCGGATACAAAGATAAACTTTACAAGTACTGCATTGCCATACAGTTCGTGCTGGACCTTTTTTAGTGCTGCATTTGGCACATTTCGGAAAGTAGTTCGCTCTGGCTGATGCATATTGCTCTCCGTTCGCAATTCTATAGGAACTGTGTAACGTATATTCTTTTATTATTATCCATCTCCATATATATATCACCCTCTGCCACGTTAACATATATGATAGAATTTATTTATTTTTTTTCTTTACTTCGTTTTTCTTTCGACACGGCAAACACAAATGTAACAAGTCGCGGCGAACTGTGTGTTTCTTTGCACTGTTTGTTTTCTTATTTTTAATTAACCGGCCTCGCACTTTGAACGACGCAATTTTATTTTTATTAATAATTTTTCTTTTGCCACGCACTTTCAACGCTTTGCACCCAAATTGTCAGGAAAACAGGGGTGTATCCCACTTCTGATGATAGAACATCAACTATTTTGATAGAACATCAACTATTTAACATTTAACATCAACTAGCTAATAAAAAGTTTAACCCGATTTTCGATCGTTTCTGTGGCGCAGCTTTTCGCGTCGACTGCTGAAAGGTTTCTGCCCTTCCCTCAGTACACACAGATACGAATTCTCGATATTCGCCCTTCTTTTGTCACGTAGGAGGAGAAAGAAAGAGTGCGACCCTCTCTCTTATATTCAATCACTCTTTATGATGGATAATTAGTCTTCCTACAAACCCACTTACGTCTACACCATAAGTGAATGACACGACATCTCTTGGTCCTTCACCACTGAATGGTTTGATTTTGTGGATAATTTTTATGATTTCTGGGAGGACAATGGATAGTGGTTTTTGTTCTTGCAGTTGTTGCTGTTTCGATTTGAAATTTAAGACCACAAAACACACAGGAAAAAACAAATTTCACTTTTTTTCAGTTCTTCTTTTTTTTCAGCTTCTCAGTTTTACGCCGATTTTCACTTTTACACGATTACACCAATTTTTGTTGTGTTACTCGTACACGTGCTGCGGATACTGGGTATCCTACCGACTGCGCCAGTTAAGGAAGAATTTCCCGTGGAAGTCCCAACTTTTAGCGAAAACGAACTTCAGAAAAAAAACACAAATATTGTACAAATTTACTACACTCGATGAGTATATTTTTGATACTGTCTTTAAATGCTTGCTCCACATTTTCTAAGTGGGCTATTTGCTGAGCAATTACTTTATTTCTATTAATGCCCATTTTGAGTTTCTCTTTTATTCGCTTCAAGGTGTTCGTTGGAGGTGTTTTTTGTTTAGTCGCCACGTTGACTTAGCTGTGACTCGACTCACAACTTGTTATTTGCACTTTAAAATTTTTTTTTTGACGTTGTATAGCCACGTTACGCTAACCAGTATAAGTTCTGATTACACTTTTTTAAATTCTAAGTCTCTTACCACTTGTGGGGGAAAACTTATATTTAATTTTATTTTATGCTTAGAATTTTACTAAGTCTTTTTTTTTATGGCTGAGCTCAATGTTCGGCTCGAAGGACCAAATGTACAAATTAACTGCACTCGATGAGTATATTTTTGATACTGTCTTTATTTTCTTGTAAACCTATTCTATTTATACATTTTACAACTTATTCTAGAAAGACTTATTTACAAGATAAAAATATCTTTATGACCTGACCCTTTCTGTGTTCAGCTGTGTGTTGTGTGTGGGAAAATAATCTTCCCTTTCGCGAGTGGACTGTATTTTTTATTTATTTAAGATAACACACAGCTGCACACATCTTTTATATATCTTTTATGTTCGTTTATGAACAAATATGTATATCTTTTGGGCCTCGAACGACCGCTTTATTTCAACTTCTGATAGCCATTTTTAAGTACTACTTGATTAGTAACTTGTATAGTTCATATACATATATTTTCTAAAATATACTTACTCATGGAAGCTTTGTAGTTTGGAATTCTAGGGTTAACATACTCCAGAAAAACATAACCTCAACATTTTTGAAAATTTCTTCAACAACAAAAAATTTATTTCTTCTTATCACTTTATTTGCCACTTTCTTTTTACATATATGTTTATAAAATTTATATTCTTTCTTCTCCCAGTTTTTAAGTGTTTCTAAAACTCGTAAAACTGAAGTTTTCTTAGAATAGTTTTTGTTTTCAATTTTGTAAAAAAAATCTCATGAAATGCCACACTAACTCGCATTCTAAGGAATATTTTAAGTTAAATACAAAGTAGATCTTAAAACAAGAATCCAATGCTTTTAAGAAGCTATCAAATTTGTAGATTATATTATCCAAAATAACAAAGAACTCTTTTAGCTCACCAAGAGTTTCTCCAACAGCAATCAAGTATGGTTGACAACTAAGTCCCATTTCCTGTTACATTTTTGACCGTCGTTCAATAGTAGGGGCAACTTCTGCTGCAGACGTCAGATGCAAAAGGAAGCTCTCTTGCAATGCAGTACAACTTGGTCGCCATGGTTTTTTTTTCCTTTGAGTCTAATTAAATTTACTGGATGTATGATGGAGTGAAGGAGCAGAATTAAAGTAACATCTCGTGAATCTAAAGTATGAAAATTATGCCTGATTTAATAACAAAAAGGTTAAATTTTACCTGATGGTACTGTTTTTTCATTAATATCGTCATACAATTTTCGTTTGTCTTTAATGTTAAATGTTAAATGCCGAAACTTTTGAGTGAAATCCTAAAAGTAGCCAACAGTCAGACTTTTTGTTAACTAAAACTCAACAAATTGGTTGAAACTAGATACAAAACCTTCATTAAAAGAAAGTTTATGATTATAATACAATATAAGATGTAATAATAAGAAGTTCAGACTTACATCTTGTCTGGTTACTGGTAATAATATTAAATTGGTTTGCTAAATTAAATCGACTTGTTAGTTGTAACACAAATTGGAAAATGAGCAAAAGAAAAACTGAATTGGAGTGAAGTGAAGTACGATTGCGCTGACGTGGAACATATACGAAGTGAAGTTAGGTACGGTTGTTCGCTGACGTGGCATGTAGGTAGTGAAGTGAGGTGCGGTGGATATACCTTGTATTTTCACAGAGCACAGGGATGGTCTGCTAACAGTCGGTTACCGCTCTCATTGCAATGTTAAATTGATCATTAATTTTAAATTGATCATTAAGCCTATCAATTTGTAGCGATGGCAATATATCATGGGGACTTTTTACAAAGTCACACGGTAATAACTCTTGGTTTGGATTTCGGGTGTGGGTTCTCACTTAAAGAAAGGAAATTAAGATTTCATTAGTTAATGATCACTTTGTTTCAGTCTCTATGGCGCTGTATGCGGTCCGAAGTCCGCAGTACCACGTCGATAGGAACCTACTGCCTCAAAGGAATGTTCAATGGAAAAGATAACACTGTTGTTAACAAACGTTATAATTTTATTGTTTATTTAATAAAAGAAAAGTTATGATATGACATTAGTTCAAAATGCGCCAGAGAGCCTTATATTGAAAGGTGAAAGGTTGATTTTACACAAAAAAAAAATAATGTGGCAGAAGGCCTGTTAATTAAGAGTGTTCCCGTAGGAATCGGAATTATGCACTTACTGTGGGTTGTCTTTGGCTGGCTGCAGTTGTCGCTATGTCGCGACGTCCTTTTCCTTTGTTTTAATAAAAAATACTCTTCTTTGTTGTAAAAGGTCACTTGTAATGTATTTTTAGGATGATTTTAAGTTTTATAGTAGTTCTTTACAATTTTTTGGTTTTACAATTTGTGCCGGTGGTTGCTAGTTGAATATTGAATGACATCATCCTCATGCTGTCTATCGAAAAACCGGCTGTCAAAAAACCCAACGAAAGGTTTATGGCAGTGATGCAAATAAACCTCGGTTGATTTCTTGGCGGCGGCTAGGTTCATCGATACAGCCTTTTTGGATGCAGATTTTCTACAGTGCAGAGATGCACAAATGCATGAACAAAGAGTCTTTAAACTCTGCCAAAATGTACAATAAGTACAATGCAAATTATACTTTTTACACCACAGGATGTTTTAAAAAAAATATTATTTCCTTATTTTTTCTTTAGATCCTAAGTGGTTTGTTTTAAAGCCGTGGAGAACGAACTGTTCTTGAACAAGTGAATTATAAAACTAAAAAAAAAAAAAAAGTCTTAAACACTTAAAGTTGACACGTCGTATCCCATCCAAATGGATGATGGTAGTTGGTGATAGTGCTCTGGTTTTATGATCATCGTTCGCTCTTTGTTTATACAGTTGTTTGGACTTTGATCGCTGCGATTAAGGGCGGATGTAGAATCGAACGAATTCTACTTGAGAAAAATGCTTATTACTTAGCATTTTTTTGGGTTTCTGTTTATATTGCATTGACCGTGTTAACTTGCATAGGCACATACACCTACCGACTGCCGATAGGCGCTCGTGTTAAAAGTCGTACCATTAGTCGGCAAGCCTATGTACCTTGCATGACTTCAGTTTCATACCTTGGGTGGGCGCTTCTTCTGTTGCCTGTGTTTGTGTTGGGAATTCGCCGCGCTCGTTTTCGGGCACACTCAACAAGCGCAACAACAACTCACTTTTGTTGCCCGTTGTTTTTTTATTTAATTTTCTCAGCCATTTCTTCAACTGCAATGCCGTGAATTTCTTAAGCTTTTCGACGTCAGCCATTACACTACACTCGTTATTGTTCTTTTTTTTTTTTTAACTAGGTATATCCCACTTCTGAGATTGTAAACGGGTTGAATTTTATCAATAGATCGAGAAAATAAAAGAGTTCTACAACGAAATAACTATTGTTTCGTTATTTTTTTAATATAATATTACTTTATTTCTTTCAAAACAACCTTTCTGTTGCGCGTACCGATTTTTACTGACTTGTTTTATCTATACCTTCTGTCGACCAACGGTAGCTACATCAATGTGTGAGTTGAGTGTTTCTCTTTGGGTGTATATGGCCTGTTACAATATGAATTGAGTGAACTTTTGTATGAGTGACAATTGAGCGTTTACGTTACATACAAGTGTTGCCACTTTATATTTTTTTATTTTGACAAAAGTTATTATGAAAGTTATTTTGAATGAAAAATAATAATAACTAGTTTCGCCCTGTGGTCGAGCTTCGACCACTAAAGTTATTCTTTCTTTTTTACAAAAAATTTAAATATTTTTGTTTTTGTGTGCTAAACATCTCTGGTGTTCGTCCCGATAAAAATATTTGTTAATTTTTTTGTTTGCTTAAGAAAAATTATCTTGAATCTGTCATGTCAAGTGCTATTTAGTTTTTTTTTGTTTTGTTTTGTTCAATTAAAGAAAAGGGAGATAATTGGAAGCGACGATGATACACGGAGACATGACAGCGGTGCCTATGAAAGTGGAGATACTGAAGATTCATTAGTTTACATTGATGATGTAACTACTTGCGGTTTGTTATTTTTGATGGCACTACTTCCATCATTTTCATTTTCGGGAAGAAACTTTTTTGCCAAATTAACATCGACTTGATTTTCGGCAATTTTTACCATCTTTTGTGTCATTAATGGTTCACTATCCCAATCTATTTTAAAGAAAATATCTTTTGAAATTTCTGTCAAGAAAATTTATTGAAAGCAGAAAATGATTAGAAAATTAAAATACCAAATGAACCGTTGGTGTCATCTCTCTTTAGCGATGACGGTAAAAGTTTATCAACGGCATTTTCACTGGTGTTAGCTTCAAGAGTTTCACTTTGTGATTTTGGAAATCCGCATACTTCAAAAATTTCATCAATGTGAACCGTTTCAGTATTAAAAATATTTTGGGTATCTTAGGAGAAATATATAAAGAAGATTTAATAAAAACGATATCTTATCAAAATAGATTCAGATTAATAACACCACATAGACAGTAAACCAGCTTCTTTTGTTCTAACATAATATGATTCACGGTTTATGTAAAACATTCTTGAATGCAATTGAAATGAGAATTCACATACCATTCAGCTTGTCTACTTCCTTAAAAAAAATAAAAAAAATAATAAAATACACTATAATTCTTTACGAACATTAGCATTTACAAAATTTTTTTCATTATTAAAATAAAGAAGAAGACAACACTTACATGAACCGTCAAACTTGGCACGTATTTAAAAATACAAATGAAATCTTTTTTTCTGCCGCCACTCCAATTAGGTTTTTCAGCCAAAATTGTTGATTTTGCTTTTCATTTGTCGTCGTTGAAGAAGGTTTTCTTGTCTTTAGCAAATCCAAAGAAGTTTTGATTTTCCTCCCGATGAATGCTTCGACTGGAGATTTAAAACCTTCAACATTTCGGTTTGGAGTGGAGCGGTAAGTTTGTAAAAATGTTTCCATGTTATTAAGACTCGTCCCTTCGTTTTTAAGTTTTTTCAAGGTCCGCTTGAGGGTATCCATATCAAATTACGTTGGGAAAGTAAATAAGAAAAAGAATGCAATACTTACATAGGCGATCAATTTAGGCAGGTATTTATTTATTAACATCAAATCAAATCAATAAATATAAATTTTTTAGCCGCCACTCAAAGCACTTCTGCAAAGTATTCAAAAAACTTCCTCAGATAAAGCGTTCTACGAAAAAGGAGAGAAAATTTAATTAGACACACAGTCTCCTGAACCGATGAACTCAACTTACATTTAGCTTTTTCCACACAGTGAAAACGCTCAAAGAAAAAATAACAGTTTTGCATTCACACTTAAGCTGAGACGGAATAAACGCACACACACTTCTCCGTTTTCAGCGTCGCCGTAAATTCACCACTTCCAATGGTAATCATGTCCAATTGACCAAACGCTCACGTATGCGAAAGGCAATACCAAAGCTGAGACGGAATAAACGCACACACACTTCTCCGTTTTCAGCGTCGCACCACTTGTTCGTAAATTCACCACTTCCAATGGTAATCATGTCCAATTGACCAAACGCTCACGCATGCGAGAGACAATACAAAAGCTGAGACGGAATTAACGCACACACACTTCTCCGTTTTCAGCATCGCACTACCTGTTCGTAAAATCACCTCTTCCACTGGTAAAAGAGCACTAGTTAGATCGTCGACTTTGCTGTCAAGATCCTTGGGGTTTGAAGGGAAGCTATTGTCATTGTAGTTGTATAGTTGTAACAATGTTTGAAGATTTCCCTGAATTTTACCCAGTCAGTTTTCCTATAATTACGGAAGCCTATGGGTTTTGGTGTGTCATCTGTTAGACTAAATTGGATGTATCTGTGATCATAGAAGGAGTGATCCTTAGATACAGCCCAATTTTTAATCTTGTTATGGATTGATTGAGATACAAAGGTAACATCTAAAACCTCTTGTCTGTTTTTTGTGACAAAGGTTGGTTCGTTACCGATATTGCAGATAAGAAGGTTAGTACTTAGTATAAAATTAAAAAGAGACTCACCCCTTTCGTTTACGTCCGTACTCCCCTATACTGCGTGATGTGCGTTGACGTCACTTCCTATTATGAGATCCGCTTTGAGCTTTGTTGCGCTTTTTATTACGCGCTCGAGCGTCTCTCCTGGTAGCGGCCCCGGTTGGTCATGGCCCAGAAAGGCGGACGTGAGCCAGTAAGTCCCACTGTTGGTCTGCAGTTTTACTGTTGTGGTGTCGCAATTGCTGTAATTAGGTAGTAAAAATACGTTAAGTGTTTTCTTTGCCAGTATGCAGGATCTTGGTTCACCTTGGTCCGTCACATACAGCAGAGAATAATCTTTCGTCCTGAGTCCTTTTACCACGGATTTATTAATCCATGGTTCCTGGATCAGGACTATATCCTCGCCGGACTTGCTTAGTCGGAGAAGGAGTCCGGCCGAGGCTGGCTTAGTGTTGGAGATTAATCTGGAGTATCTGCAGCATTGCTACAATCATCCAGCTTAATCTCCAACACTGTAGCAGGTAGGTAGGTCTAGCAACTCATCCTCACAAAGGAGAACCCCAAGCATTTCATCGTCGGAGTCTAAGACTCCACCTTTGTTGTTGTCGTCCTTATCGGACGATTTGTTTTCAGTTGCGTCTTGATCAGACACTATTATTGTAGTCTTTTAGAACAGTTTCGAGCAAGACAGCTGTTCCAAAGAATCAGAGCAACTTGCCGCGTCTGTCTCCATGATGGAAGATTCGACGCTCGCAGTGGACTCCTTGGCTTCGGATTCAGTCGCTTGCTTTGGAAGCTTTGCAGCGCCCTCATCTTTTTTGTATATTTTTAGCACTAGGCTGTCAAAGCCCTACTGAATAACACCCCCGCGTGCCGCCAGGGGTTCTAATGACTCCTTATTAAGGATGACAAGGACCCACCGACTCTTTTTCAATCACCGGAACCGTCCAATCGTGAGTGGGCAGAACCGGGTTGCTGTATTTAATCAACTGGAGAACCATCTCCCGCGATTCATGTAGGGCCGGTACCAAGGCACGAGCTCTCGGTCTGCTTGGGATATCCTCCCTTGCCACAACCTCTGGCTTAGCACCTGGCCAGATCTCACCTAAACCGCTGACAGCAAGTTTATATAGGTGAAGCGATCTCTGGTCTTGGCAGGCGATCAACTTGACGCGGTTTTGATGCCAGCCAGCGTCGCTAATTCTTGGGAGGGGTCCCGGATTCGCCTCGATAACAGGTATAAACCTGAAAGCGAGGTGAGCCTTGACGTCCGCCCACCTGTCGGCAGAGATGTTTCCATCCATATTGCTCCCGTCGATGACCGCGACAACAATCTGTCCCTTTACCACGTCACCAAAGGATTGCCCCGGCACCAGTGTCGATGGAACGCTAACCCCGACTCTTGGCTTTTTTGGTTGAGGTTTTTCATCTTCAAACGACCTGTTTCGCTTCGACGTTGAGTCTTGGCTGGTCTCTTCTGCAATATTACTTGCCCACTTAAATTTTTCAACCTCACCCGGGGTTCTCTCCACTGCGGGTTTACCACCCACCGTTTCAATTACCCTTCTGGCTTGGCGACGTATCTGAGCGGGCGTTTTTTTGATCTGAGTCCCCCCCTTGGCCGAGGTGGAGTTGTTAATCACCCTATCGCTCCACCAATTGAAGGATTCATTGTACTCGACGAGGGTACGTACCGACCCGCAGAGGTAGGGTTGCTAATCGCCTCTCCAACCCTGCCAGTCTGAACGGCCCTCCCCGTGTCCTTTATTTTAAGGGCATTCAAGGTGGAAACGGAGTCGTTGATCACCCCTCCATTTCCCCTCTTTGTAAGTTTCATCTCGTCCTGTCTTGATGCTAGCACCAAAGCAGGCGAATTGTTTTCAAAGCTAATATTGGGGACTTCATCCCCTCTATTAGCTGTGGCGGTCCGTTTGCCCTCCGATTCACTGGATAGAACTAGCTTTGCAGCATGCTCTTGACCAGTTTCCAGCGGGCTGTGCTGCTCGCCAGAGTCGGGATTCTTGGTTCCCACTGCACAGACCTGAACTGGCTTTGCAGCTGGTTCAGAGCCTGTGTGCGAACCTTGTATCCCACTGGTGGAAGGTTTGTCCGTTGGCTCACATTCCTGCTTCGACTTTGCAGCCAAATCGGAGAATGTGTACAACTTTCGTTGCCTCACCCCAGTTTTTTTTTTGTCTTTTTGTTCGTTTTTTTGTCTGTTTGTTTGTTTGTTTTTGAAAATTCCATAAAAAATCCCACGAGTAACTACGGAAGGAGAAGGTCAGCCCCGGCAGAGCCGTGTACCGGGGTAAGGCTAGTCTATTCTGGATCCTGCCAAGCATCCAGAAGAGCTCGTTATTGATTGGTTTATCCCCCAACCTTTAATTCTTCGTTACGGATTATAAATGCTCACACCACCACTGAAACTAGGAACCTCGTATCTATGGTGAGATTGGATTTCTAAGAATTGTGCTATTGAGAAGTCACAACCACCCAGCGATCCAACCTAACCTTGGCTGTCACCGTCTGACATCGTACATACACTGATAAGTATATGTAGTGAACATTGCCCGCCCGGCACCCACTTGGAGGGTTCGATCGAGGATTTTTGCCAGCGTTATCGTTAAGTGGGGTAAAAATGTACCACAAAACAACCACTTGCTGATTAATATATAGAAGATAAATAAATAACTGGTTGTTACAAATTATGTTTTTATCATTTCTTTCGTTTATTTCTAATTTTTGTCTGATTTCTAATTCATCATCAGCATTCATTGTGCCTGTTATAAACCCTTTTCGTAAAATATCAAATAGGCCTCTTTTTGTTCTGGTATGATGTGGTAGAAGATTATTTATTTCTTCTTCAAGTTCTCTAAAATTATGTAACATACTTGGATAATGGTTGCAAAAACTGAAGTTCCCTATATTAGTTCTGATTAAATCTAAGTTATTACTCCATGAATTCATGAAATATTTTAATTTTGTTTTAAACAAGTAGCACACTATATTTTAAGTATCATAATTTAGTTTTGAACAGGTAATATTCTTTATTTTAAGTATTATAATTTAGTTTTAAACAAGTAGTATACTATTCTTTAAGTATAATGCTTCAGCTTTAAACAAGTAGCATACTATATTTAAAGTATTATAAATTTAGTTTTAAACAAGTAGTATACTTCACTTTAAGTATTATGCTTTAGTTTTAAACAAGTAGTACACTTTATAGACTGTAAATAGAGAGTAGGATAAATTCAAGTAATTGCGACAAGGATTTAATGCTTGGGCCTTACCCAGCTTCTGCCCTTCCACTATACACTCTTAGTGTCTCAGGATTATAAATGTCCAATTTTATCCTACCTCAATTGAGCTCAATGGGGGGCTATGGATACAGACACGCGCAAAAACGCTTGTTTCAGGTTAAGAACAATCAGGGAGAACCCAGATACTTACGCCTCTATCTCTATTTCGATCTATCGACCAATTACTACGAATTTTTACAATTGACTTTAGATTTAAATTCAAACACGTTATAAATCTTTAAAAGTATCTACAATTTAGTTTCAAACAAGTATTATTCTTTATAATTATCTTAACTCCAATTCAACCAGATAACAAATCTTTAAAAGCATCTACAATTTAGTTTAAATTAAGTACCATGTCTTTTGACATTTGTATTGGGGATAACGCTTGGCTGATATCTTTGAAAAAACTTGATTGAAGGTCTTGATTTCTTGATTTCTTGAAACGAATCTTGATTGAAGTTCTCGATTAGATATTTTTTTTCTCTTTTCTTGATTTTTTTTGATAGAAGATCTCGGGATTCACTTCACTTTATTGTGTAAAGTATTTTTTTATAGTTATTGATGATTTGAAGCTCATCGCTTTTAACTAATATAAATCCCTGACCGTCGCGACGTCGCGTCGTTTTAGTACTGAATTTCGACTCTTTGTCCTTGTCCGTTATGTACTTGCATCATTAGGATGAAAGTTATTGTAAATTGTAGAATCATTTTCTGAAAAAGATTCAAATTTTAATGTTATCTTTATGTATTACTCGGTCGTTTTTATAAATCAATACTTTGTTTCCTAAGTTGTGACGGGTTTTTACATTTCCCAGCCGGGGTAATACTCACGGCTAGCCAAGGTCTAGTGAAGAAAAACACCAAACTTCACAAAGGTCAAAGAAATCTCTTTTATTAGAACTTACTATACTCCAATTACGTCCGAAGACCTCAGTGGTGTGAAACTACGAGCGTCCGAAGACCTCGGTGAGTGTGAAACTGCGAGCGTCCGAAGACCTCGGTGAGTGAAACTACAAGCGTCCGAAGACCTCGGTGGTGTGAAACTACAAGCGTCCGAAGACCTCGGTGGTGTGAAACTGCGAGCGTCCGAAGACCTCGGTGAGTGAAACTACGAGCGTCCGAAGACCTCGGTGGTGTGAAACTACGAGCGTCCGAAGACCTCGGTGGTGTGAAACTACGAGCGTCCGAAGACCTCGGTGGTGTGAAACTACGAGCGTCCGAAGACCTCGGTGGTGTGAAACTACGAGCGTCCGAAGACTTTGGTGGTGTGAAACTACGAGCGTCCGAAGACCTCGGTGGTGTGAAACTGCGAGCGTCCGAAGACCTCGGTACAGACTGTAGCTGTGGGATCGGCAGGTATTGGTCTCTGCCCCAGGTGGCACAATACGTAAACAATATAATTTTAGTAAAGTAAACTTACTACCTTTACCTTGAACCAACGTCGTTCCTTGGTTTCCTCCAGAGACTATTCTTTTCCTGTATTTCCAGGGAGATGTGCACTACTTGACTGGTGCCGGTGAACTATATTTTCCTTGGACTGAGCCGCTCTATTCCCATATAATCTAATGGGATATTCCACACTCCCATGTAGTCTCCCTATCTGAATATGCTTGTTTGCGCATATCCATATGCTTGCCTATATGACATGGCTATGAAAATAAATACCACATCTGATCTGATATGCTTGCTTATGCATATCCAGGGGCTTGCCTATAAGACATTGCTATTAAAATAAATACAACTCACCATCGAGCTCTGTCGACCGTCGCCGCACAGTGGTTCCACTTGTATGGGAAGTCCGGTCAAAACTCTAAATTTAATTTGAACTGATGGAAAATAAGTTAAATAATTAAAAAAGTAATTTGTTTTGAATATTATTTTATTTTGCAAGGAATTATATCAATAAGTTTAAAATTTCCTTAGACAAAGTCGATTTTTGATTTTTTTTTTAAATTTCTTTCGTTAGAAAGTAAAGGGTCTGAAGTCAGCAGTAATCTATTTAATAAATCGGTGTTTGTTGATACTCTTGATGTTTTTCTGGTGTTTTTTGAACGAAAAAACTTGACGTCTTTATTTTTAGCTTCAGCTGCTTCCTCCGTAAATTGGCCTATAGGTAATATCGAATGTTTTACGATCTGTCCTCCATGAATTAGAACTTTGTGTACTGAAGCTGGCAATGGGTACCAAGGATATTCCGCAACGATTTCTCGGGCTGTTTCTTGTGCAAATTCCTGGAAAGTGTCTGCATTAATTGCAAAACAGCTTGCCAAAGTTTTTAAAATCACAGCACATCTCTCGATAATCGATTGTTTTACGCCAGTTATTTTGGAAGATACAGATGGGTTTGCAAAAAATCTTCGGGCTGTATTTCCATCATTCGAATTCCCTCCACCTTGTTTCGGCTTGTCGACTATCAACCCAATGTGCTTGAATTCTCCTTGGATACGTTTTTTTTGTGCGTCCATAAGATCTTTTTCATTGCTTCCTGTGCGCCATTTTTTGAAATCCATCCGATAAGCTAAATGAATAAAGAATTCAAAAAATCTTATCCATGCAAGGAGTGGAGATATGCCGAAATCTAAGAAATCTTCATTGACGGTTCTTTCTAAGGATTTTCGAATGTCATTCATATCTCTTGGTTTTGCTCCACAAATATAGCAAACTTGTTGTGAAGCCGTATTTGACAAGGCATTGCATACCTTACCGTCCACCATTGTCAATTTTAGTATATGTTTTACGCTTACAAAACGGTCCGATATATTAATAATGGTGTCATTTAGTTCGTTTATTTGGCTCTGTATATACTCCTGCTCAGCTCTGCTCAAGTCTGTCGTTTCTTTTTTTAATTGATAACGTATGGGTCGGCAGTATCGAGTTGATCCTGGCCGAGGATTTTGCCATACAATTTTCTTTCCAGACTCAGGGCCCTCTTCCGAAAAAAGTTGTATTGGAACATATGACGTTATAAACATATCCGAATCGCTGAATTCGCTGGATATGCTTTGCTTATATTCGGACTGTCCACTGCTTCCATCAAAGCCCCATTTGCCGATTAGAGTAAGATTACCTAAATCAAAAGTTCATGTAACCACAGTAAAATTATATTTTTAAAAAGACGAACACAACATATGGTTTTATTCAGACGAGCGACACTATTATATTTGAAATTGAACTTTTCGGTTGTAACAAATACGAAACACTTTTACTATTAACACAGCTAAAAAACGAAGGGACGAGTTTTACAACATAACACAAACTTTGTTTTTAATTTTTTTTTTACTACCAAAATCATAATCCAAGTTTTCAAAAATTTCTCGTTGGGATTCTACGATGCGTTCAGCTGTGTGATTAACGAGTCCTTGGAGCGAAACTTCAGCTAATGATTCCGATATTTTTATTGTTTCAAGTGCTGGATAACATTTTTGTTTTGCTTTAAGAACTTTTTTATAGCTTGGAAAAACATCGACCTCTGTTTTTTGGTTTACCAAGTTCCTTATGACTTGATACTGGTGTTTCGATAATTTTGCTTCAACCAAAAGCTTCAAAGCATCATTTGAATCAAGTTGTTTCATTTGAACACTTTCTTTGGACTGGCATTTTTTCAAAGCACAAGCGATATCTTCATCGATGACGTCAACGATCTCTGCAATACGTCTCCTCTTCGTTCTGGACGAGCCTTCCAAAAATGGCTTTTTTGGTCTACCTTGACGTGCTTGCGAGTTATTCTCATCTTCTCGGTCTTCTAAAGAACTAAAATCTTCCTCGAAATCAAGCCAGGCACTGTTTTTAGATAAAAGCAGATTTTTTTTCTTTGAGGAAGCCTCCCACCTTCTTTGAAAGGATTTACAGAGATTACTTATCTTCTTTTTTGCTTCTAAATCCTCAATTTTATAAATACGCTTAAAAATTGTCCAAGTTTCATTAGTTCTTGCAGCACTGCCACCTTTCTTCACCGAATGCCAAATGTTAAAAATATCGATTCGCTTGATCATATTGTTAAAATCTAAAAAAAAGTGAAAATAAGTGTTTTACTGCAGGTCAAAATTTTAAGGTTTGCGCCCATCTGCGCTCAAAAAGCCATATATATTCTGAAAGAAAGGAAATAGATCTAAATTTTGACGTATAACTTATATCCGGCATTTATCGGCACTTGATGTTTTTTTCTTAAGAAAAACACGAAAAATGAAAAAAAAAAAACACAAATCATGCCTCAGTTCCATTGGATGTGAAAACAAAACAAACATTTCAGAAAATCATTTTAATCTCTTCATTATTATATTGTTTTACTATTCTCATTACCTTTTTTCAAAAATTTACTTTACACAATTCACTAAAATTTGTTAATGATAACTCAAATTTTCAGTTTTTTTTTAATGCGAAAAACACTCAACTTTGTGATGCAACTGACAACCAACAACTAATTTCAAATCAGAAATCTTACTGTTTCTTTACTGTCCCGTTATAATAGATAATTACTGATTAAAAAAAAACAAATTGATTAACACTGAAATTTTGACTTTTGGCCTATGGGAGGAACCACTGCGCGCCGTCGTCGCATGCACTGCTTGTGCATGGGGAGTTGGTTGTTGGGTGGTATTACCACCTACCCAATATCTACCATTGGTGGTGAGGTTAGCTTTTTACCTCCATGGTACAACCTGAATACTTTCCACCACCAGGTACTGTGTCTTGGCTACGAGCTTAATTGGTGGGCTGTCGTCTTAGATGGATAATCTTCCCTTCTTTCTCTTTGCCGCTAGATGGCGGCTCCCTGTTTGGAAAATGACAAGCATGTGACGAGGAATATTTTTTTATTTAAAAATTGCCTCGTTACAAAGTCTGTCTTTACTTTTTGTTTCCGATATCTTGGCTGAAGTTTATTTCTAACCCCTATGATTTTTTCATAAATAATATCATTTTCTTTATATATGTCCTTTTCTTTGTATTTGGCTTATTTCGTTTCAACACTTTTTGCTGAGCTGATAAAAGTTTTGGTTGTAAGTCCTCGTTTGACTTAATAAATAAGACTTCAAAGGGTCTTTTGTTTGTGACGGAATGAATTGTTTTATTGTACTGATGTACTGCTCTAAATATTGATTCTAATGAAATTCTTCTTTCAAACATCTAGCTATCTCTATAAGTGTAGAGTTGACTCGTTTCACTTGTCCGTTGGAAGTGCTGTGTTTTGGATCATAGAAAAATATTTGTATTCTTAGTCTTTGCGGCAATAATGTGTTGAATTGGGGTGTTGAAAAGCTTGGTTGTTTGATTTTTATGTTTGTTGGGTCCTTCTCTCACTGTTGGTTTGATTTTTAACTTTAAATAGTTATTGATTGTCACAATCCGCATTTACAAATTTCACTTTCAGTTATTTTCACAAGTATTACAAGTTAAAACTCTTGCGTATTCGTTAATATTTCTTTTTTTTTTTTATCAACCTTTTTCGAGTTTTTTTTTTGTTTTTTTCAAAAAGGATTCGATATAAATGATTCTTCACTTGCTCGAGTTTTTTTTCGCTTGCCCCACGTTGGGCGCCAATTATAATTTTACTACACCATAGAAAGTTTTAAAAAAGATTCTCTATTCTTTCTAAATCTATCTAATAATCTAATCTAGTTTTTTTATTTTACAGTAAAAACGCAACATCTTTACCTGAAAAGTATCGTCCCTCAAAGCCTGCTCGAACGAAATCAATTCTTCGGGTGGTTTCATATGCGTCATTGATTCGATTGAACTAAAATCTTCCGAAATTTGACACAGATCCTCTAAAATGTAAACAATAAAAAAGTTATCACTTTAAAATCCCGACAGAAATAACGAAAAATCTTCATACAAAATTCCGCGATTTCTTAATTTACAAACGTGATTGTTATTGTATGGAAATTTTTCTCAATTCATTATACAAATCACCTTTCTGGTTATCTTGAGCATCAAAAAGTTGTTCTTTCAAAATTTTCTCCAAATTGAGTAAAACGTCCATGCATTTATGGATTGCGTTACCAAAAACAACTTGCTCTCGTGTAAAACATCCATCTTACTCTCCAAGTTTACAATACGTTCGAATACCATTGCTTGTATTTTCGCTGAAACTTGTAGCATTATCATTCTCGTGGCAGAAAAGAATTTGTGGTTCATTGGACATAGTATTTTCTTCACTCAAATACACTACACTAGGTATGAAATCATCCAATTGAATGGTGTCAACTTGAGGTGGTTCAGATAGAAAGCTTCCATTCAGAGAATGTCCGATTCCTTCTATTGTAATGTTATCTTGAAGTTGATTATTAAAAATAACTCCTGGTTCGATCATCTGAATGTGTTGGGAATTTGGTTTTTGTTTGCAGTAGGGTGGTATCTATGTCGATTCTGATAATTGACCCTTTGTGACCGGACTGACATGTCTACTGACATTGGTGTAGGTCTTGGTTGTGATTTCTGTGGGAGGTTTCTAGGATAATGGAAGTGTTTTTTGTTGGTTCGAGGCTTGATTATATTAGAATGTGTTCATTTGGAAAGGAACGAAGGTGGTTGATGTGGATTGTGATAAAGATCGGGAATAAATTTATTGACTAGAGTTGATGTATTGGGCGGATGAACTTGGTGGCGTGCTGAAAGCGGAGGAGGTTGAACAGTAGATTTCCTCAAAATATTTTGGTTACTAAAAGCATAGTTCTTCCTCAACTTAACATTGTCTATTTTCAAACACAGGTGTAGGGCTTCAGGAAGATCTGTTGGTTCTCTCATACTCAAGAGTCGCGGAAGATCTCCCTTTAGACCACGTATAAACGTATCTTATGCCTTGTCTCTGTAAGCACTCGTCGTGGTAGTAAGTGATTCCACACTTAATTCCATGGAGGCTAGCCTATTAAGAATGAGAGAAAGGTATTGGTAAACCTGTTGATAAAATTCGGGAATCGTTCGGTTCCCTTGAACGAGGACCATCATTTGGTAGTCAAGAGTACCGAGGTCCTTTTTGTCTGCATAGTGCAGCGTTAAACATTTAGACATTTTTACCCAGTTCAGCGGAGTATTGTAAGACTCCAGGACAATGTCAGCTTTTGTTGTTAGCTATGTGGTTGCTTCAACACGTGGAGGTATAGGTGCAGGCGCTGTGCTGGTGCCATTGTTGGTTCTGATGGAATTATCGGTGCTGATGGAATTATAGGTGGAAGAAGTACTCGGGTTGAAGGTTCATTACTTGATCGGTTCACGATCACGCCGTAATTCGCGAATGCCTTCTTCTGACGTTTGCTGACAACTGGCTTTGGAGCTGGAACCGTGCTTTCAATTTATGCAGGGCTGGAACAGTGTTACTTCTAAGCTGATTGAAGTGCCGTTTGAATATATATCCGCTATCCAACTTGACAGTCTAATACAATGAACCCAATTTGTCGATGACTGAGCCAAATTCCCACGACGCCGACGGCTTGTTGTTTCGGAAAATTCTAGCTGTTACGCTTACACCCACTTTAAATTTCCGTAGGTCATATGATACTATGTTGTGGAACAGTTTGTGGAAATTTTTTGATAGGTCGGATTGCATCCAACCGAATGCGTATCGTACGATGCAAATACAATTCTGCTGGACTCTTTCCACAAGCCAACGGTGTTGCTCTGAATAATTGTAAAATTTGCTGCACTTGTTTATCGATATGAGATGCGTCTTTGTACATTTTGCTAGTTTTAGTTTTAGAATTTGTACATACCGTTCAGCAAGGCCGTTAGTTGAAGTATATCCTGGTGCAGTGAATATTTGAAAAATTCCTATGTACATTATCTTGGGTGCAAAAAATATGCATTTTGCTTTTTTTAAGTGAAAGTCGTTTTCTTGTAGGTAATCATCTTTGGGAGCACTTCGTGAGGTTTTCTTCACACTCAGTAAGTGACTCTCTATGTATTATTATGTCATCGAAATATGAAATATCCCCTTGAGGCCAGTAAGAACTTGATCAAGAATTTTAAGAAACTCACTTGGCGCTGATTTAATTCCAAAACTTAGACGACTCATTTTGAACGTACATTTTGTGAGTTGAATTTGTCTGGATAATCGCACTGGCTTCGTCGACTTCTATATGGAGATCTGTGAGATGTCGATGCTGGAATTTGAGATGTCGATGCTGGAATTTGAGATGTCGATGCTGGAATTTGAGATGTCGATGCTGGAATTTGAGATGTCGATACTGGAATGTGAGATGTCGATGCTGGAATGTGAGATGTCGCTGCTGGAATGTGAGATGTCGATACTGACCTACCAGCTGGTTTATTGGAGGCGTGATGTGAATCTGCGACGCTTTTACGATGTCTTTGTAAGTTGACTCTTCAATCGATTTCGTTGCCAGTAAGCATTTACTCTTATCATATAGGTTAGGGCCAATTGCATTTAAGAACGTCCTCTTGCGAAGGGACTCCTCGGTGATGATGATTAATAGACATTAATTTTCGAATCTTTCGATGTACTGCTGAAAATTTTTCAACTCCGCATTGAAAACTTCGAAGTTTGCTGCAATAGTTGTTGTCGACGTGGTGGCAGTATTAGTAGCAGGAGGTTGTGGTACTAATAATTCCCTCATCGTCTGAAGAAGCTCTGCAAATTGTGCGGCATACATTGCTGTGACTCGGAGATGCTTGTTTTTAAATCCTCGTTGCTGTGTATTGAATATAAAGAAAAATGAATTCCAGGTAGAGTTTTGCCAGCATGGCCGTTACCATCTTATCGATTCTCTCCACTTGCCCATTACCTCGCGGAACTCCCGTGGCAATCAAAAGGTGTTGTACCCCCTCCTCGTTACAATAACTTCGGAAACTACCCGACATAAAGGCGCTACCCCTATCCGAAATGATGCTCTTCGGGTTACCGAAGACCGTCGCCTGCCTCTTCAGCTTTGCAATCACTTCGTCCGACCCGGTTCCTTTTGTTGGATGGAGCCAAACAAACTTGGAAAATGTATCAACAACCACAAATAGATGGTTGTACTGCTTCTTTGTGTTTTCCATTGGGCCCAAGTGGTCTACGTGGTACGTCTCCAGTGGAACGTCTCCTTTATCGATGGGTGAAAGTAGTCCCTCCTTCCTACCGTTTTTTGCCTCAGTAATGATAATGCACTGAACACAACTTCTGACAACTCTTGCCACTTTCTTCGACAAATTAGGAATGTAAAAGGTCTTCTCTACCAGGCCTTGCGTTTTCTTTACTTTGACTTTTGTTGTGACAACGTATTCTGTCAAGAAGTGCTCGAAAGAGAGGTGAATAAGCTGGACCGGCATCTCTATTGACATTTTCTTTTTGCATATGGATACGCATCGATTCTAATACATTTAAACGACGTCTATTGGATTCGTGTTCTATTAATTTAAAGTTTTCAGCATTGATTGTCTGTGCATTTCCAATAATATGATCAGCTATCCCACTTGCGTAAGCCTCGTACATCGAAGTTTATTTGTAATATCTCTCGGGAGTTCAGTGGAGTTCCAAACAAAAGAATCATGCTCCTGTATGGTTGGATATGATCTGAATTCTTGATCCGTAATTCCGTGTGAGAGTGCAAAATTCTTAGATTCATTGCATTGCGTCTGTATCCAAGAGGTTTGAATCCTAACAAATGATGCCTGTTGAATGTTGATGCCTGGCATCAACAAACCTAATACGCATTTTATGATCACAAACCTTTAATTAAAGTCGAAGTCATTAGTTTGTATATTACATGCTAAAGATTCATGAAAAAAATACAAACATAGTATTGAGGCCATAGAAACCTTTTCTGTTATAATACAAATGCTGTTCGTCTTTTTTAGGAGTTTAGAGATGAATAATATTAAAGGAAAATCTTAATATTTTTTTTAAACACATCAAAATTTTTAGTTCGTTAAAATAATACACACTATACTTCTGTACTACTCAACCCAGAATGCCTCTTTTCCATAGAAAAAATATTTACTCCTCTTCTTTACCGCGGTAATCGTTTATGTCTTTTCCCCAACTGGAGCTTGAATACGGATATGGGTACCGTCAATACATCCGAGTAGTCCCGGAACCCTGACTTTCTGGTAAAAAACGCTTTAGCTTCATTTTTTTCTTCCTGTGAATATTGACAATTTATCCACTTGGCACAAATGTGTTGCTCCATTGTGCTAAGCATTTCTTTTAAAATAATGCGCATTGTTGGCTGTCCTCGGCAAAAAATCTCAAGGATTTTATAGGGCAAGTCGTTCCTGAACAAGACTCACGGGGCTGCCAGTATCTAACAAACATCCTAAAAATAACTTATAATTTAGACTAACCATACTTAGGATAAAATAAAAGTATCTTACATAATTGATTCCTTCGTCTTCGTCTTCGTCTTGGAAATGGTGGACCATCGCTAAAGCTGTTTTCCTGTCAGGACATTTATTAGCCAAGTGCCCAAATCTGCCGCAAACATGACAAGCACCAGGTAAGCGCTTTTCCTTGCGGCACTCCGAAGCCAAATGCCCCAGTGAATTACAATTAAAGCACCTAAACGGCTTCGACTCCTGCTTTACTGGAACTGCAACAGCCATCTGCCGTGATGTCGATGGGGTATGAGTAGCAGTTGCAGTTGTTGCTATTTTTCGTTTTGGTAATTTAACTTCCCGGAAAGCCTCAGATATCTTCCGCTTAGTAGTAAAGCACGGCATCCTCGCCTGCACTCTCAGTTGTTTATCTGGAATGCCATCGATTAAATTTTGTATCAATTCCTCCTCATCAATTTCCAATTTGTTCGCTAATATAGCCTTCTCATGGAGGTACGTTTGAAATGTCTCCTCTGGCTGCCAAATTCTTCCTTCGAACGCTCTTTTGACTGACACTTTGCTCTCGTTCGATATAAACATTTCCCCTAAGCCCTTCAGGGTCTCTTCCACAGACATTTTCGCCAAGTCGGTTTTCGAGTGTAACCATTTGAGCGCATTCCCCTTTAAACGACCTGACAGTAAGATTCGCGCACTACCATCATCCAATTTGTATGTTTCTACCAGGTTGCGGAATTGTATGATCCACTGTGAGAAACCCTCTCCAGTGAACTCTGGTATTAACTATAACCAGCGATTGGGGCACCGATGTATGTGCCCGTATGTATCGTCGCAGGTTACCTGTTTCGCCTCTTCTGCTTTCCAGTTTGTTTTCCGATTGAATACTCCTCGCTTCGTGACTTTAGCTTAACTTTTCTTTTATTTTATTTCAGTTTAACTTTCTCTTTATTTTATTTTAATATAACAATGTAATAGCTTAGTTTAGTATAAATATCCGAGTTTAGTTTAGTGTGAATATCCTTTATCTAATAATGGCACGTCTGATGGGTTTGGTTGTCAAAATGAGAAGAAGTGTGAGATGCCGGAAAAGGCATGGCGACCACAAAATGCATATGTATTAGTTTCGTCAACTACCTTGACGAAACATTTCTCGTGAGAGTGGAATGAACGCATTCACATAAGATGCTGCTGCGTTTTACTTTTCATTGTTTGCAGCGGCTTCTTTTGGCTCGCCATAATTTTATGGATGTTTTAGAAAATGATATACTTGTTATTTTTTTGTACGTAGATCCGCTACATAACTCTTTCATTCCACTGCAGTAATCATTATTTTTGTAATTTGTCCTCTCTTTACTTTTTTTCTTTCATTAGTATTTCATTTTCCCCTCTTCAGTAGATTAATTTCCCTTTTTACACAAAGCCAGCTCTCTTTTTATTAATATACACTGATTTTTCTTGCACGTTTGTTTTGGTGGTGGCTGGTGGGTCTCGCTCTTCAACATCTCCGTCGTCAGGGCTCTCTTCGTCTCCGTCATTCGTGGTGCTTTCGTTGTCGTAGTCATCTGCCATGTCTCTGGTTTCTGTATGTGTGTGTGTTTTCTCGACGCATGGAAATTCACCCCGTTCGTTTTCTGGAACAGACAGCAGGCGCAATACCAACTCACTTTTGCTGCCTGTGGTGCGTTGGCCTAACTGTTGTAGCCATTTTTTTAATTGCGACGCAGTATATTTTTTAGGCATTTCGATATCCATCGTTGTCAATGAACCGAAAATATGTATGTATTTTATTATTTTTTTTGTACACCGGGTTACACTCGTTTTTTCTTTTCGATAAGGTTGATTCTAATCCCAGATCCCAGATCCTTCAGATTTTTAAGATAGATATTCTAAAAATAAAACACCTTGAGTACTTTATATTTAATCTTTCTTTATTTTCGTTTCTACTGTAAAAAGTGACCGACGTGGTTGAATTCCGATTTACAACTGCCACTCTTTGTACATTTTCCATTCCTACATTCTCACTCATAGTGGCAGCTGGCAGCTTCCCCGTTTCTCTCATTTGTCTTTCATTTATCTTATTTATACGAACATACAATTTCTTGCTCTTACAATACAGCTGCAATTTTTAGAATCAGTGAAAAATTAGCAAGAATTTTTATTAATCAGTTAAATCGATATCTATTAGTTTAAACTTTTTAACTGAAAAAATTAACAAAAGATACTCTTAGCGACAAAAGGAAAAATCATTGGCGACAAGATAAAAAGACGTGTTTTTCGTTTGCGGTTTGAATACGGAATCATTTTATTCAGTTCATTTAACGTATTCCGTTTTTTTGGTTTTATATATAGTATGTAATGTGACTTTACTTTAATTATTAATTTTTCTGGGAACTGTTAAATTAAACAAGAAGTTGTTTCACTGAAATAAACAATGTTTTTTATTTGGTCTATTCTATGTACACGTCTTGTGTTTTTTTGCAATATTAAACATACCTGAAATAAACAATGAAACTAATTTCTATGTTTATTCTCTACCCTAATAATTTAATTTCATAAATCAAATCACCTACGTGCTTTCATCAATTTCGATTAGATGACTTGGACATTTAGTTCATTAAGCGTGTACAGTGTTCAGCCAACGACTTATATTTATAACCTTATGTGTGATGATGATGGTTACCTGATGTGCTTTTGATGATCCTTCTAGAGAGGTTGGATCCTGTCGTGCACAGGCCAGCACACATAAAATAATCTTCTCGCCTTTCGTTTATTCCAGTTTTATTTAATAAACTCTTATTTTCTTTACAATGATTTACTTTAAATTATTACTTTAATCTACTTTACAAATGTAGCAATAAAAAATGATGTGGACAATGCAATACTTGGTTTTAGTAAATCTTGGGCAATGCCGGCACGTCTGCTCACTTTAGGTTTTAGAAAAAAAAGAAAGAGAAGAAAGATGCCGGAAAAGACATGGCGATAAAAAGTACATGTGTATTTGTTTCGTCAACTACCTTGACGAAACTTTTATCGCGAGTGGTGGATGGACGCATTCACATAAAATGTTGCTGCGTTAGTAACTACAGCAAAATGCAGCTGTTAAAGATGTTATTACGTTAAAATGGTTATTAGAATGAATTAAATTAATCTTTTTTAAGGCTTAGAATTGGCTTTTTTTTAGGTAATTGTGTAATAATGTAATTATATTTTGTGAATTATATATATATGAATTTACTATTGTGAACCATGCACGAATACATGTAGGTAGTAAGAAAGTAGAAAACGTCAAACCAGTTGAGCTTCAACCACGTACAAATAAAGTTGTCATGTATTAAATACTTTCATTAAATCATTTATTACTTATTTCAACATTGAATAATTTAACGTGTGACTGCCACACGTTACAACTTGCGTTTCACTTTTTATTTTTGTCAGCGGCTTTTTTGTCTTGCCATAATTTATGACTAATTAATTTAATTTAATTATTTTTCTGAATTGTAGATCCGCTACATATTTCCCTATAACTCTTCTGCTTCTTCACCCATTCAGTACTTTACTGTTTACTTTACCAACCCATACATAAGCGTGGGAGACTAAAATATGCATCTTAGGAATTATATTTCCTTATATATATTTTTCGAATATAAAAACACCGGCTGCTGCGAAAGGAGATGGCCGGAAGAGCTGGAAATTCAAATATTAGACCAATCATTTGAGTTGGTCATTCATACACAATAATTCCAATTTCATTTATTTATTTTTATTTTATTGTTTAATGTGTCGAAACAATCAGTATCACCGACAAAGAACTTCAAGTTCCTGGAACTTTAAAACTTTAAATGATTAAAATTCAAAGTCATCTTTGTTTGTACTTACTTCGTATCTGGTAGTTCGAATGGATTTGAGTTATCTCGAACCCTTCGTCGTTCCCTTATCAAATCAATAATTTGTTTGTTTTTTACTTTTTATTAAAAAGAAAAACATTCAAATTGATAAACAGAAACAAATTTTCTATTTAAATCCCAATCTGTCATCAATGTGGAACTCATTTGGATTGTAAGTTAGGCGTTCAAGGTAACTTTTTACTTAATTCCGATGATGACTTTTTCGCACTGTTGGCGTATTATTTATAAAGGAAAATTATTTGATTATATATTACGTACTCTATTAAGTTGGTGAGCTCGCGCCCCGCCCACCTGCGCACTTTCTGGGTATATCCCGGTATCTGTATATATATATATACCCGTACTACGGTACTCAAATGAAATCTTAATCACTATTCTATGCCTTATGGGCCAATTCAAAAAAATAAATAGAAATCACGGCGACTACCAGTTTTTTTTCTTTGCCTTTTTCCTTTCAATAACTCTCACACTGTAACAAATCCCACAAAATATGTTCGCAATGTACACTCAAAAATCGAAATCAGTCGTAAGCTTTTAATCAACAAAAGGAAATTAAATAAATTAAAATTAATTTACCAGTTAACAGAACAAAGACACTACCAATTAATCTCCTCTTCTTTACTCTACTTATCTACTATCATAAAAATTCTTCTTTTAATAAACTTTTTATTAATATTTAATTGTAAACTCATTTAGCTCTAAGTAGGTACTATAAAAGATAATAATCTTAATGTACCACACTTTTACTTAATACAATAAATTGAAATTGAATTGAAATGGAGCCTATGTCGCCTGAAGCATTTATCTGTGAGGCTAGATCATCTGGATTCTCAATAATAAATTGCCCTTGAGAACCGGTTAGTCGGAATAGGACTCGACTCTTAGCTGGGTACTTCCAGCAAATACTTTTGAACTGATCCCATCAGTCTAACATTAACTAGGAAATTCGCGACATCACTAGGGAAAACGTCGCCCCTGATACCAGCGCGTTGGCACACCATGAGATGCATGTATTGTAGGTTCTCAGCTAATTCATAACCTATACATCTGTTGTTCTATGGTAAATCGATATCGTTTGGATTCCAAGCTTGGGAATCTGGAACTGGATCGTCAGCATTGCCTGAAGGAGGGGCTGGATCTGGACTTGTAAACAAAATATCTTGCATTATCCGCTGTGCGGCAATAGATATGTTTGGGTAATCAGTGCAAAGGAAAAATTAACTATCAAAGTCATTAAAGTAACCGTTTTCGTCATATGTATATTCCTTAGTATTAAACTTGCTCTCAGGGCCTGACGGAATAAAATTTCCGAAACCTGACAGATATAACGCGGTACTTTTAGGTAAAACATAGTTACCTTTGTTGTAAATCATGTCCACAAACTCTTACCCCGCGGTGGTGAGTTTATATTTATTCATCCGCTTTAAATATAGAACACGAGCCCATGCTAATACCGTGAAGTAATAGTTATAACAGGATAGGCTTATTGATCGCTTGAAATTAAGGCTATGAGCGCATAAGTTTTCATAGCTCTCCTTTACTAGGGTAGGGAATCCACTAGAAGTGGCTCAACTCTTCAGCTACTGTTCTAAGCTCCTCAGAGGGAGAAGGAAAAAAAGCTTCCAGGTAAAGAAGGTCATTTTTCAACTCAGAATTAGTCTTGAATAAATGTTGTCCCATAGGAAGAGAATCAACTGCAACGACTGGATTTCGAACATTATCCTTAGGTCTTAAAATGCCACCTTTCCTAACAAAAGGTTTTCTCGAAGGAGAAGGTTGTTGCTCGGCATAAATTGCTGTTGTTGAAAATGTTGTTGTTGTTGTATGGGTGGCTGTCCCTGCTGACGCCAATCCCCATTGCGATTGTTATTGTTGAATCTGGACATTCTGCTCCAGAGTATTTTAACTTTTGCTGACACAAGCAAATAAATGAATACCTACAATGTTAAAATTGTTCTACCTTCTATGCCAGTCAGAATTTCCAATGGTGATAATCCAGTCGTTTTATTTTTTGTGGTGTTCAATGCTAATTGTACACTTTTATGTTTTGGTGCCTCTCCGAGGTCTTACTAATTTAAATACGCTTAGCTACGTTTTAAGGTGTGGGGCTACCACTTCAGTTTACCCTTTTAATTTTGATTTCTAACTAGCCCATTGTCTTGATTACCTTGGATTGCTGCCATTGCTGCTACTGCTGTTGCATTTTGTTGAGTATTCATGAATTATTAGTAAACACTGAATAAAACACTTTGCTTATAATTGATATGTGCATTTATTTATTTATAGAAAACACTGAGTGGAACTATTTTATCTCCTTTACTTGAACATCGATCAGGCGCAGGGCATTAGAGCATATGGCATATATATATATATATATATACATATATATACAATATACATTTCCGAAAGCAAAACAGAACACAGTTGACATTATAGACATTTTTATTTAAACAAAGAACATTGAAAGGTTTATAAAATATTCAATTACTGAATAATGACGAAAAGGAAAAAAAAGCAACTATTCTTTGAACCAAAGAACTGCACCGGCTGCTGCGAGGGAGCCCAGAATAACCATGCCTAACAAAAAGTTCATGGAACACCAATTATTTGTTGCCTGCTGATTGACGTCGGCGTCGCGTCGTCTAAGCCCAAATGTTCCAAATTATCGTCGTCATCTGGGTCTTGAAATATAGCCGATCCTTGGTTATTGATAAAGTCGAGTCGATGACTCATTTCAAATTCTTGTCTTCGAGTTTGAGTAGACATAGAGCGTGCCTCAGTGTTCACTGGAGTACAATGGACGGAATATTGTTCAGAATCCATAGCTCTCTCTGTTAAGTGAATACAATTTTTAATCCTACCTACTTATTAATAATGTTTGCAAAATCACTTCGAATATTTAAATATAGGGGAAGGAATTGACTTGTTGACCGTTTTGGCTTCTGGCTTGCGCTTGCAGTGATTACTGATTAATTACTAAAGGTGTTTTGTTTTGTGTGCAAGTGGTCAGGTGGTCACTCTCGCAAGTCGGTATACCTTTTCCCGCTCACACATTATTCTAAAAAAGCTTTAAGTTGTTCATGTTCACTATCCCTGTCCCTGCCTAGACCGCTGGATTTGCTGGATAGCTTCCGAATCGCTCCCTCTCTTTGTCTCTCTCTTGACTTTTTTTACAATGTGATTGGAGGAATCTTTGTAGTTTGTAGTTATGTCGTATACTCGTATTCGTATGTATATTATGGAAGTAAGTGCCCGTATATATATATATATATATATATACGGGCAATCGTATATATACTGGCTTTAAGGCATACAGGGTAAATATATATATGTAGGCGTAATATATATATGGGCGTAAGGCATGAGGGCATAGGGCATATGTATAATATATATAGGCGTATAGGCGTAGGGCACACGGGCTTAACACACGACGGGCGTTCGACGTATATATAGGCGTATAGGCGTATTGCATACGGGCTTAGCACACGACGGGCGTTCGACGTGTGCTCTGCTTGAGAGCTAGGCGATAACTATCTTGTCTCCATCTGGAGATAACCAATATGAGGCATTGGTGTGTATGGCTTATACACGGGCTTGTGCATGTGTGTGGGCATAAGAGGTGAGAGATATATACGTACAGCCCCGGATCTACGATTTTTTCGAACCGGGGCAAGAACTTGATATAGCGCCCCCTCTCGTGAGCGTTTGATTAACACTAATATATAATAGGTGGCATTTTTTGTGATCGAAAGAATACTCTTTAATAAATTTGTACTCTTTATTATCAAATTAAATATAGCAATCATATAACAAGGCAACCGATAATCAAGACATTTTTCTCATCGTTTTTTTTCTCTCTTATCTTACTACAGCTTTACACGGCGTGCTTTCTTTTCCGCGAAAGAATCTATTAGCTCATCAAAGTCCGTCTCAAAGGCAGTTTTATTTTCAATGGCTAGAATCGCGAGGCCAGATAAACGTTCTTGGCTCATTGTTGAACGCAGATAGGTTTTAATTATTTTCAGTTTGCTGAAACTTCGCTCACAGCTTGCAGATGTCGTCGGTAATGTGCAGTATATCCTTAAAGCTATACTAACATTAGGAAACGCTTCTTGCAAGTCATTCTTACACAGATGTTGTAACAGGTCGAATGCACTTGATTTTTCATTAATTTCCGTTACTAGGTCTTTGAATACAGAAAGTTCCTGGCAAAAATCAACTGCATTCAAGTCTTTTGAATATTTTCGTGCTAGATCGGTTCCATTTTTCTGCAGATCATCAGTCGACATATTTAAAAACGCGTGGCCACTGAGGAAGGCGAAATTTTCATGCAGACTCTTTGCGCTCTCTACCCTTGTTTCTATTTCCGTTAAAATTTTGTCAAATACTACTTTTATATCTTTGGAAAATAGCCCATTCGGGTCTAGAGTTCTTGATTCATCTTCGCAAAATTCGTCGTGTTGCCTTTTCTTTTTGGAAATTCGTTTTTTTTGTATAATACGTATGGGCTGTCATAGTATATTGGCACTTGGGAGCAGAATGTTTGCATTCGAAACACTCCCCCCCCCCTTGAGGTCTCCTCAACTATTGGCACTTGGGAACACTGATGAATCCATTATGGCTCGTCTTGGCGTTGAAATGTACGTTCCATCTTGAATCCGCACCATGGCTGTGGCTAGTACAATCGTAGTACGAGCATCTGTAGGCATCAGGTATTGCATCTCAGGAGGCATTTCGAGAGATATTGGCTTTTGATTTGGGTCTATTGGCGTTTGTGATGTTCCTTTAGGAACGGCGTGGGGGCAGTACAAATTGGTATTTGCACTGAGGCGTGGGCGTTTGGCGTGTTTCACTCATTTATTGAGGTTGGCGTCGGCATGCGGGCGTTTCGCTGTCCTACCCTTTCCGAACGATATCGGTTCTGGGCGATTTCCGATCACTGAAAGTAGTGTCGTTCGTTTTTCGGCTTCGACAGTCGGGCATATTGTGCTGTTATGATACTGCTCCCTCGGGCATCGTGGGCAGGGCTTTTTCCGTTGCGAGCATTGGTCGGGTCCATGTTTGTGCAAGCATGACCTGCATAGGTTTTCCTTGGCATTAAAGGACATGGCCCTCCATTCTGGGCATCTGAATAGGCCATGATCCTCTTTACATAAGCGGCATAGCGGGAAACGGGCTTGCTGGTTATATGCTGTATATGGCATACCTGGGCGTCCACTCGGCTTTTGAGCTCCGCTGTTTGATGCCGATGGGCCTTGCCGATATCCTAGTCCACCTCGATATGGTTGGACACCTTGAGGTTTATGTACATCTTTCAATTGATGTTGGGTATGCATCAATACCCGAGCGCGTTGAATTAAAGGTTTTATGAATCTATAAGTTTTTTAAAAAAAGAATATCTTTATTTTATTCAAGTTAAAAAATCTACCGAGATCTCTTGTGAGGTCTTTCTCGTCCGGTATCTCACTTATGATTAATTTTACAATGTTCTTAATACTAGGTCGTCTCCAATTCAGTATGGTATGTATGTATCTTATATTTATGTATGGACAATGATCGTGACAATGATCATCATTCGTTTACATATATATATATCGGTTATCGTTTCTACATATACATGGCTTGCGTTTCATTTTCTTTTTTTTCTCTTTTTGTTGGTATTGTGATGCTTCTTTTACCTAGGCTGGGGTATACTCAAGGTGTCCAAGGAAGCTTCGTAAGACTTGGGCTTCGGCGGTCCAACTTCTTAAATGAAAACGAGGAGACGGTCGGATACAGTTTGAATAAGTCGATATTTATTTATTTCTATTTTTCTCGGTTCTCTCAGGATTTGGTTTACAATGTTATATACAAGTTTTTACTCTGATTCAAAATAGTGGTTGTCCTGGTCTGGCTAAGGGCTCGGTTCCGGCGCTGGTCTCCGGGACGCCTCTTCTTCTCGGGGTAGCGATGTTAGATCCCTCAGGTGTATAGGTCGCAGCAACTGTTACTTCTATCTATCAATGGTAAACGTCTGTCTGCTTTAGGCAGGGCACTCTGTCGGTGGCGGCGGATTTCGTAACCAAAGTCTGCGGAGTGTGGTCGGCAGAACAATATATCGGCGGCGGCGGACTACGTGGGAAGTGCCTGCGTTGATTTCTTCTCTGGATTCACTTCAACTCCTGGGAACGGCAGAACAATTCATCGGCGTTGGCGGACTTCGTAGGAAGTGTATGCGTTTACTCGGAGGCAAAACACTCTATCGGCGGCGGCGGATTTCGTAGTAATAGTCTACGGTTGTGGAGATGGGATTTCCTCTTTGAATGAACGATGTCGATCGTAGTAAAGGAAACCTAATCGCTCGGCCAAATGAAACCGCAACGAATAGGTTGGTTCTTAAAGACGGAGATAGAATCAAGAAGAATTTACACGAGCGGCCAAGTAAACCACCTCAATGTAATTCCCTTAGACGGAGAATAAATTAAGAAGAACTTACACGAGCGGCCAAGTAAACCACTTCAATGTAATTCCCTTAGACGGAGATAGAATCAAGAAGAACTTACACGAGCGGCCAAATAAACCACCTCAATGTAATTCCCTTAGACGGAGAATAAATTAAGAAGAACTTACACGAGCGGCCAAGTAAACCACCTCAATGTAATTCCCTTAGACGGAGATCGGAGCAAGAAGAACTTACACGAGCGGCCAAATAAACCATCTCAATGTAATTCCCTTAGACGGAGATAGAATCAAGAAGAACTTACACGAGCGGCCAAATAAACCACCTCAATGTAATTCCCTTAGACGGAGATTAAATTAAGAAGAACTTACACGAGCGGCCAAGTAAACCACCTCAATGTAATTCCCTTAGACGGAGATCGGAGCAAGAAGAACTTACACGAGCGGCCAAATAAACCACCTCAATGTAATTCCCTTAGACGGAGATCGGAGCAAGAAGAACTTACACGAGCGGCCAAATAAACCACCTCAATGTAATTCCCTTAGATAGTAGACTAAGAAAGTCGAAATTGGGGAAGAGAAAATGTAATGTACGTTAAGGCATAAAAGCCCGTAAATCTTTTTCTGACTTATCGCAATTAATTCACTCCTATTCATAGATTTTCCTACTATAAGTAAGTGTGAATTGAAAGGCAATGATAATATTCCATATAAAAATAGGCTGGCTATTGGCAATGCATTTCCCCATAAGGAAATGCACACAAACTAAGCGGCGAGCAATATTTGGCCTTGGAATAAACTTTTAGTGTGGGATTTAATTGCGTGTGGGCAATTTAATAAAAACACAAACACGTACAGTGTTTTGGTGCGGTGTTTTGGGGAAATTGTGACGCTTCGTCACAGTATTTTTATTTAAGTTTTCAAATGAAAAAAAAAGTAAGGAAGAAAAAAATTGTCAGAAAAAGAATTAACCAGAAAAAAAAATGAGACAACCCAACTTTAACTAGCGTTGAAAATACTTTAGGGGTGCAACGTTACTGCCTACAAAGCATTCCAATTGCGGCAGAAATAACTGCTCTATGAAAATTCGCTTTAAACTTAAAACTTAATTTGCACAAACTTACGAAAATTCTTTATTTAATAGGCCTATTATATACGAAATTCGCTGCCTGAATCAAAATTTTACCACGAAAAAATAAATGCCTTGAAGGATGTTACCTAAGTACCTGTGTTGTATAAGACCATTACGTAAAATAAAAATAAACTATAAATATCATTCGGCGAATGCCGTAATTTTTTTTTTTTTATTATTAATAAAGGAACAGTAATGAACAGTAATTAAAAAAAAAATATGTACATGTATTTGATTTGGTGAAGTGGCAACTCTCGTTCTGAATTTCGAATGATCTCTGTAAAGAAACAAAAAAAAACTTACTCTTTTAAATTGCGTGATAGAAACAAAGAACAACTACTCATACTACCACTATTACAGGCGGCCGTTGGCACTCGGCACTGTACGGACTTACGCCGTTTCAGATTTAAGCAACACTACTACAGGCGGCCGTAGGCATTCTACGGACTTATGCCATTTCAGATTAAAACAACACTATCGCAGACGGCCTCGTCACTCCACGGACTTACGCCATTCTTTATACATTTCTGCCAGGCGACCAACACATACACACTCACAGGGTAGTCGTTGGATGTTATGCTAATGTCTACGAACTAGGAGACTAACACAATACACACACATTCGAAACTCTTACTCGATTGATGTGCTTTAAATTTCTTTTGATTTTTCTTAATGTTCAAGCAATTATGCCACACCAATCACTCTGAACCAAAGAAAATACTACTAATATCTACATTACTTCAAATTGATTCTTAACTAATAGATTTTGATTATTCAGTGAGATAAACTCACCTCTTTTGTTTTTTTTAATCTTTGTTCTTTTTTTTCCTTTTTGTAAGTATACACAAAACACAATCTGCTTCCTTTCACGATCACACCAGAATACAGAATGACCATGACAAGGAAAAGATTTGTGTATCTAACATAAAATAAGTGGCATACGTTTAAATAGTTCGGCATTGCCAAACAGTAAGGAATAAGTTTATTATTTTATAAGCGTCGATAAGCGATTTTGGGTTTCGGGCGAGCACAATCGATTTTGTTGGTTCAGGTAAATTGTTTTTAAAAACATTTAAGGCGATTCTATTGGTAGAAGCGACAATATCATTATAGTCCTGATTGTTTAAGAGAAGGCGATCATTGATTCTACTCTAAAGGTTATTTATGTTGTTGTAAAATTCTTCTATATTACTTTTAACCCTAGCCGTTCGTATTTGATCTATAACCTTATCAACGGTAAGCCTTTCCTTCCCCAAATCTGTCTTTTAAAATTTCTTCTTTGACTTTAGACCATTCATTTACTCTCCCGTGTTTTTGGAGCTCGCACCTTGCTCTTCCAACAATTTTGTCTCCAATAAACCCCGAAATAATTGCCATAGAACTGTCTTTGAAAGTTGACAATTCTGTCTAAAAAATGAACCAAACAACTTGAATTTCCACTGAATTCAGGAATTTTACTTATCATATCTAAAACTACCTTAAATTTGTCAGCATCGTTTAGAGCTTCCATGATGATTATTTGGTTAGTGATGTTACTTAGTACTTACGATAGGAATCAGTTTGAACAAGATGGAGTATATGTCTTCTCTTACTTCAATGTTAGTTATAGATACACATAGGTACCTTCTCTTTAAATTTACAAATGCTGTTCCGTTGGTCGGTAAAAAGAGTGAATTGTCTACCTTCCACATAATACCGAAAATGTTTAACGTTTTTAAAAATTGCGAGGAGTTCTCGATCAAACGTCGAATATTTTCTTTCGGCCGGGCTCAAACGAGTTGAAAAGAATAAACGAATAAACTTGGAATCGAAAATAGTTTTGGAGGGCTTGTGTTCGCGGATTTGAAAAGACAGCTAGCTGACTTGAATGTTAGTGCTTTTATCGACTAATCGTTGGCTTCGAAGGTCAACGGTTAGGTTGAACTTATGTAAAAAATCAGCTCCTATAATAGAGTGATCGATGTCGGCAATAACAAAAGTGAAATCGAAAGCGCGTCTAAGATTCAAGTCAACTGTTAATCGTTTGCAACCATAAGTGTGAATTTTTCCACCGTTCGCTGTAAGTAGGATAAAATCGTTCGGTTCTCTGATATTGTTGAGGACCTACTATTAACACCTTACCACTGGTGGGGGGATATTAATAGCATGCACTCAATAACTTTATCAAACCGTTCCGTACCGCTGGTGGGGAGAACTTAATGAGAAAAAACACTAGTTTGATTTGCCGTTCTAACTGCAAGTGCCTTTTATTCAAATAATATTCTTCTTTGATTGTGATAGGTACGTCGTATAAGTCACTCGAGAGCTCTCTTGTTGTTTTGTCCAATATGACTGCTGGTGTATCATCGGCGCTAGAGATGGGTTCACTGAGAATCGCGAATCGTTGGCTAAAATCTGTATCCTGGGGTCTTGGTCGTTGAATTCCCGTACGATTGTCGCGTCCCACCCCAGCGAGGTGAGGTAACTCAGGAGGTTCGGCGCGTTGGCGGGATGGTCCGGGAATATCGGCATCGCCTGCAGGAACCTGGGCTTCTGCAGGAATGTCAGGCCTGGGTGGGGCGACGGTTTCTTGCCTAGCACTCTCGTCTCGATGCTCGCCACCATGTTCTCTAGACACACTGCCGGAACTGTGGTATTCGCTGTCGTCAGACTCGGCATCATAATCCGAGCGCTCGTCGCGAAAGGGCCGGATATTGGGTTGAGCATCCGACGTATCGCATTCAGTGGGGTGCGCTATTTCTTGCATGTAACAGTTTAATGTCACGTTGCGGTACACCCATGGTGCGACATACTTCCGTCCTAGCCTGTTCACCAAAGACACGGTGATCGGTCCCATCAACGCTCTCATCAGTCGGAATACTGTTCTGTCCGCTAAGAGCAACGCCCTGGTGGTCCATCCTAAGTTTGCGGGGTCCCATTGCCTTCTCCACCTCGGGTACAATTTCAGTGCAAAGTCCTCGTTTAGTTGCATGGCTAGGTCTACGGCTGCCACTGCGTCATTCACCTCAATTCCTGATGCCTGAAATCTTCTTATTGTACCGTCAACTGATAATAAACTCGTTTATATCCAATTGAAATATCTCTCTTTTCATTTAATACCGGACCTGTGGTTGGTCCGCAGTTATTTTTTTATCTTACAAGGATCGGAGATCCTTTTCTGGCCAACAGATATGCTGGCAGAATTTTCGAGGTATTATTGAAATTTCAGCACCAATATCGATTAAATATTGCAGCTTTGTGTTTTTATCGCGAAGACGGCGTGAAAAATTTGCCTCCTTCAAAGCCGCATTTCAGATCTGGCGAATTAGTTTTTTGTCAATTTATTTGCTTCAGATTCAAATGAACATGATTGCTTTGAAAACTTCCTCGCGTTATTCCCGAATTTTTTATGAAACCAGCAAATCGATTTATTTTCGTTTCGAGACCTACTCTGCGAACGGGGTCTATCTCCTTACCTATCCCTTGAAAAACTTCTGGACGCTCTACTGAAATTGTTGGGTTTTGAAAATTTTGTTTTGTTTTTGTTTGCCTTTCGATTTTAAAAATTTATTTTTGTAAAAGTTCGGAGTCAGAACCAGAAACTTGAGGTGAATTAACTTGGGCGATATGCGGAGCTGTTGAGGAGTGATGGAGTCTATAGGCTAAAGCGAAAAGCTCACTTTGAGTTTGGGAGTTCTCAACTGCCATGAGGCAAACGCGAATAGTTGATGGAAGTCGATTTAACCATAACTTCATAACTAATGGTGGTTTGACGAGATTATTCCCACTTGCCAGACTTTCCATACTCCTATAAAGCTCAGATGGTTTCATATCTCCGAGTTCAGCTTTGTTTAATAGAGCGTCCAAACGCCTTTCTTCACTATCCCGATTTCGTTCCAGCAAAACTTTTTTAAGGTTTTCGTACTTTTCTTGCGCGGGAGGAGAAACTAAAACGTCGGCGACCGATTCCATTGTTTGATTATTCAGTGACGCCACTAAATAATCGTATTTTGTATTGCATGCACTAATATTTTTTAGTCGGAACTGCGTTTCGATTTGAAGAAACCATAAATCGGGACGATTATTCCAAAATGGTGGAATTTTGATAGATATTAGTGAAGCGTGTTGAATGGAAACGGTTGCGGCTGGTGTTAAGACCTCGTTGCTTCCCCCTGCGTCTCCGGTAGTCTTACTGTCGAGCGACATTTTGAATTAATCCAAACCAATTGAAAATCCGATTAAAAAATTCTTTAACAAAATCTACTTAAAAAAAATTTTTTACAACAAATCGTTAAATTATTCTCGCGGCAAATTCGAGAGGAGGCGAAACGGGATTCCTAAACAACCGTATGACCTGTAAAATATGACGCTTTGTTACCTCTACACACGTATATATATACCGTAACCAGCGTTTTATAAAACCACGTTTCCCAAAAAAAAAGTACATGCAATTTATATGTAATATGATATGTTATTTAATAAAAAGAACAAAGAAAAATAGCGTTTTTACATATAATATATGGATATTTGATTATTTCTGTAATTTCTAAAATATTTTTTTTTTTTACTCACTGTTGTTTCTGTTTTTTTTTTTTTTATAAGAAAAATTTGGAAATAATACTGTTGCCTGTTTGATTTTTGATGTATGGGTGGATGTGCTGCTCTTGAAGTTGGATGGCTGGGTGCTCCTGTTGTTCCTATGTGGTGCTTTTACAGTTGGATGGATGGGTCAATTGTTGCTGTATGTGGTGTTTTTGAAATTGGGTGGATGGATGCTCCCAATGTTGCTGTGTGTGGAGTTTTTGCAATTGGATGGATGGATACTCTCAATGTTCGCTGAATGGATGGGCTTGGTATTTGCTTTGCAAAATGGCGACTATGGTTCTACGTAGTACGTATTTTACTGCATTTTCTAGAATAAAATGCCGAAACTCGGTGTTCACTTTATTTATTGTTTGCTATTATTTTTGTAAAACGGCAAAAATCGGTGTTAGAACCAACCAGGTTTGCTTTTTAGCAATGGCGAATATGCCGGCCCTCCGCGTGCTCGATGCAAAAAAAAATTTTTCTTTGCGTATACATATGTACAAATATATATTTTAATTTAATTTCGGGGTTACCAATTGTGGTATCTGTACTTGGTACCACTTAACGAAATAAAACTTTACTTTTATAAATTACGTATAAATATATATATTTATTACAATTTACAATTCTGGCACGTCGTTACTTTACATCGGCAAGTTAAAGAATGTCTTATCTATCTACGACCAAGCAATGACAATCCATTTCTTATAACCGGTCCTTGCCGATTCGTGTATTCGAATCGGTTCATTATTTATTATTCATTATTCTAGCCACTTGGGGCGCTGGGGCGAAGCAGGGATGTAGCGAGTAGGTTTAAGTGTTGTGTATACTTTTTAACTTCGCTACAGTCATTTTCTTTTCATTCTCTGTGAAGAACTGAACAATTTTGTGGACGACATTGGTTCGATCGTCTGGAGTTAGTTTTTTTTTTTTTTTATTTGATAAGACTCCAATATTCCTTTTCCCTGCTCCGTCATTGTTAATATTTCGTGCACAGTAACCTTTAAAAAAATCGTAACATTCTCAAGTCAAAGAAATCTAAATATGCAATTTTCATATTTACATCAATTTCCGACGTATTGCTTCTAGATGATGGTGTGGCAATTGAACTAATCCATTCTTCCACTGCCAGTTGTTCGGTTCGTCTGTTTTGAGGTTTTGGGTTTAAAAGAAAAATTCCCTGCAATATAAAAATATGTTTTTAAAATTCAAAGCTTTATTAGTTTTCTATGGGCTGTAGGCCAGCTGTTTCAGATAAGTGAAAATTGAAATACGTTACTTAATGGATCATTGTACTCAATTGCCAAATTGTGTAAAACGGCTAATGCCACAGCCAATGTTTTTACATTTTGAAGAGAGCCTCTCATTCCTGTTTGTAGAATCCTGAATCGGGATTTTCAAACTCCGAAAGTTCTTTCGATTGTGTTGCGGGTTGCTATTTGGGTGATGTTGTACCTTATTTCCGGTGAACTTGTTGGATTATTAATAGGCGTAAACAACCGATTTGTGCAGGCATATACACCGTCACCTAAAAGCCTTCCCCGGAAATCTCCTCTATCCAATCGTTCTTTAAGTGTACTTTCCTCAAATATACGGGAATCATGGGTACTACCACGCCAATGACAAACTATATCCAATATTCTTAAGTCTGCATCACAGACTGCCTACAAATATATGTACATTTGTTAACTACAGTGAACAAACAGCCGACAGAAAAACATATTTCCACTCCTCATAAATATTTCTTACCTGCACATTGATTGAGTTGTATCCTTTCCTGTTGACGTAGTATTGCCCAATTTCCCATCCTTGGAATATGTCCAACTCGTTTATCCCCAATCAACTCGGATTCAACAAATGCTATCACTTCATATTGTCCTTGGAAAACCTATACTTTTTTCTAAACTCCTCCTCGTATAACACATTCAATGGATCGTATCGTGTTTTGTAAATCTTTCTTTTTCTTGTTACAGCTGATGGCTGATTGTAAATTACTTCCAAGCGATTGAAAAATAGTATACAATTATTTGACATTTTTTTTTTTTTAATATCAACTTTTTCAATACTTCAACACTTATTGTATCTCATAAATTTGTTCTTCCCACATTTCAAGTTTATTCTTTCGCTAAACCAATAGACGTCAATCAACAAGAATTTCCCTTTATTAATAGCAATTTCCTCTTAGTCCATGGGATAAGGCTTAACCCTTTTCTACTCCACGTTTATTAATACGAAAGTTATTTTCAGTGATTCCATGTTGCATGGCAAAGTTTTTGGATTCTGATCTTCGATATCCAAGGACCAAGGTTTCTAAAGCCTATGAGGTTCCGGTTCGTCTGTTGTTGTCCGTACAAAAGGGGAGAACTGTTAGGCCCGGGTGGCTGGTTGCTGATAGCTTGGGTCACAGCATGGGCAAGGACCCCTAAACAGGGGAGTTCTTCGTACAGCAGACGGAGATTAGCCATCTGGTTCAAGTGATTTAGCGATTTATTTTGATCAGCTTGATCTGCTTCTGGAGCAGGGAGGGTTGGATCAGAAAAAGATCCAAAGTATCCGCCGATACTATTGATAACTTCTATGGGAAGAAGAGGAAATCCTGGTATAAGATGTTGACCAGTTTGGGTTTCGAAGGGTATACTGCTGCTGCTATGACTTTGAATAGATTCTGTAATTTTAAAGAAGCAGATTACGAAAATATCATGATAGATGATCCTGTTGTTTTTTTTGGAAAAGTTGTACAACCACCTTTAATAATTGGAATTGAACCATCTTTTTTTTTATTTTTATTTTCTAATTGACAATTTATTTTATTATATTAAAAATTTTAAACTGCTACATTTTTAATTTCATTAGTAATAATTTTCTGGACATTTTGTTTAAAATAAAATCTCCGATCTCTTGCCTTAGTTTAACCTTTCTTCCAGTGCGATTTTATTGCTAATTGAAAACTGTAACCAATTTTAGTACCGTTGTAGTTATTAAATACTAAACTAGACTTTTGTAATGCATGCATATTTGTATAATATTTTTTATTATATAGCTGTTGCATCCGGTCCCACTCTTCGGCATAATTGTTGTCCGTGAGCTGCCATTCGCCCATTGTTTGGGCCGCCTTGCCAACAAGAGATTTGTTTAGGTGCTAGAATTTGAATGCTGGCATGATTTCTTGATTACTGTGTACCGCTGCCACAAATCTGTCGTGGAACCCTTGCCACTTTCGCAATGAGCCATCGAATTCGGCCCAGGTATTTTTTAATTCCTGTCCAGCTGGCATCCTGACCTGTACCTCGATATTCTGGCTTGCCATTGTTACTCCACCTGCCTCGCTTGCTGCCTCTACATTTAGCTTTTCGAGCTGTCCCCTTAACTTCGCTTTCGTCATCAGGTATAGCCTTTCCGCTGTCGCTTGCTGTTCCTCTATGTCAGCCGTTTTCTGTCCCTTTGCGCATATCCACTTTAGATTGTTCTTTGACATCTGCTCCCAGATCTCGCCTAGATGCTCCAACATCACCCTCAGCATCTCCCTGTCGTCACTGTCCAACGTCTCCTGGAGTGCGTATGCCGCCACCCTTTCCATGCCCTTAAGCTGGCTTTTGAATATGGCCTCATGGGTCATCTTTTATCCTTATCGTGTCTTTAATGTTTGTATTTATTAAATCTGAATATTTCTCCTTGAACTTTGCTAAACCAAAATAAGAATCGCTACTACACTATGTTTATTGTTCAACGTTCACTTTTCTTATTGTGTAATACGTATGTTAAATTATAAGGAAAATTAATAAACCGACAGTTGACTTGCTAAAATAAAACACAAGATATTTTTTCTTTGGGAAAAAGCCATCATGGCAAAAAACCCAATTTATTGTGACACGTCCGCTAGCCAAGCGCTCTGTTTTACAACTAACAACTTCTACCCAAGTTGCTCTCTCTTCTTATTACATTTACTCTTATATTAAGGGACATTACAATGTATTAGTTAGATTGATTTCATGGTATTAAATACTCGTACTCTGTACGATACACTTATGACCCAACAACCAACTGTAGCTGTCTATGGTATGGTTTTATTATGGTTTTATACATGCAATATATATATAGTATACACTTAATCGCGTCGCTGTTTCACTATCCGGCTCGGACCAATACTTTCTTTTTTTGTACTTTTAATTTAACGAGATTGCAGAGATAAACGCTCCCGTATCAATTTCCATCGTCATAGGGATACCATTCATATACACTTTCAATTTAATAGGCTCATTATATTCTAAACAAGAACATAAATTAAATAAAGATAATTCCGAATTTTCAATATATGTATTTGAATTCTTGTTCCCGCATGTAATTATTTGATTTAATAGAACATACCCGTTGCAAATGACCTCTATTTCTACATTTCTTACAGCGGTTATCTTTAAGTCTGCATGAGTTTTCTTTTCTTTTTTTTGACAACCCGCAAATAATTGTTCATTTACTGCTCTCATTGCTGTTATACCCGCCTTGTTGCGTTTTCACATGCTGCTGATGATTTTGTTTAGCCTTTACCTACCCCTTGCTTTCTTTCTATCTTGCCTGCCCCATTCTAAAATTCCATCAGATGTACTTGGCTCTTGTTTAATGCCGACGTTAAGCTCGTATTTGTTCTTGACACACTTCACTGTTTAAGTAAGAAATGTTACTTGTTGTACATTCGAAACCGAAAATCTTGTTTGACAATAAGTTTTTAAAAACAGCATTTGGTCGTAGCACCGCAGCTTTGGTTCGCGTATGTCTTCCAAATCCAATATGGGTTTCAGTGAATCCATTATTTATTCTAGGGCATCACTTCTTTTAACCCTATCGATATAGTGTTTGTGAGACGGATTATATAAATTCGGGTGCATTTCGTAGAAGCTTAATAGTTTTAAAATGACTTCCAGTGTCCAAATTCTTGATGCCATTCAATTCGAGTTGTTACTGTTTTTCGCGAAAAGCTGAAAGACTCGAAACTCTTTTTTTTCTGGGCAGATAATAGTACTAATATCAGTACGCAATTTTTTACAAACTCTCCTTCCGATTATGGTTTGTTATTTTTAGCAATTTTATAAGACACAACATATCCAGCCAGTGTAGAAGCCTTTTGAACAGTGTTTTGCTTTATAAACATATTTCTTTGAAAAGTCATTGCTCTCTTAAGGTTTTCCGCATTCACCTTCTTTTCTGCGTCATTCATCAAAGCATATTTGGTTTTAGCATGCTTAGTGTTAAAATGGCTAGCGAGGATAAAATCTTTAAATATTGCCACTGCTTCATTACATATAAGACATACTGGCTTACCGTTATATTCTGTAAAGCAGTATTTTCAGGTCCATTCTTCTTTAAACAGTCGACACTCGGAATCGACTTTTCGTTTTCTACATGCCATTATCTCAAAAACGGAGCTTATTTTTTCATAAAATTATGACTGAATAAAGCCTTGCGCAAACTAATGCGGTGAGTGCTTGCGATCTAATTTTTGATTGCTGCAAGTGATTCTGGGGAAACAATAATATGCTTGCAACGCATTCAATTGAATCACCTGCGCATTACAATTTTGAAATAGTTGACTATGCAGAAATGTTGAACTTCGCCGTATGGTGTCATGATTGAGTAAATAAATTGAATAGAATAAGAGAATTATAATTTTAAATTTGAGATAATTCGTCTTAAATGAATAGAAATTTCGTTAATAAATTGAATTTAACACAATAATCTTCAGAATTTACAAATAGGTATGAAGCGTCTCAAATGGAGTTTCCCCTTCGACCAACCTCCAAAAATCGTTATTTTTCGTCTATCTCGCTTAGTTCTCGAGATATTATAAGTTGAATTTAAAGTTAAATTTAAAGTTGAATTTAAAGTTGAATTTAAAGTTGAATTTAAAGATGAATTTAAAGTTGAATTTACAAGTAATGCAATGCGACAAATCTTCGTCTAACAGCTCCAACCGTGTATCTGGGAAGATGAATTCCTCACCTTTACCTTGTATAAACATTAAACACCCATGCACTCCCGGTGCGATGACCCACGATGAGTCGAGCTCAGTTCAAAGCTCGTGCATTGGATCGTGTAAACTTACACCGTCTCACTATAGTTTTGTTTTATTTTGATTTTATTATATTCCTTTTTTTTCTCTTTTTTACAAAAGGGGTAGCCCAATGTTCGGCTCTGAAGGACCGTGTTAAATAATAAATCTTTCGCAGCGGACTGTATAACCAAAAAGTAATGCACAACACAACTTTGTTTTTCGTACAACATGTCCTGTTTATTCGAAAGTGTTTTTTACACTGACTTCAACCAGCTATATCGCAGCTCAATAGGCGCAAGCCATGTGTGGGTACGCCTGACTCCTCCTTCTTGGAACTCCTCCTTCTTTCTCTTTCTTTATTTTACGATCTACTACAATAAATAAAAGGGCGGTCAAATTATATGTCTTCCAACATATAAACCTATTGAACAAATTTCAAATTGGTTTTCTTTGTTATCTTATTCCTTGATATGTACTCCGTGGTGTGAGAAACTTGAAAGAGATCGATTGCGATTAAATTGAAATACAACTCGATTAATAATCACATTAATTCACTCTTAACACTATCACTTTATAATCAAAACTTACCGACTGGTTTACTTAATTACAATTGATAGTTAACTATACGTTACTTAACACATACTGGTAATTTTTGCTGTGTTGACACATAAGAGGCCTAACGATATGCATTAAAAATGTATATATATATATACAGTCACCCCTTAGTTGTTTGCTGTTGTTGTTGATTAAAACTTGTTGAGATGATTTTCCTTTTCAAATTGTTTCGCTTGTTGATTAAAAGTTGTTGAGAAGATTGTCTTTTCCTCGTCGTAACTTCGTATTTGAATTATGAATTAAATTTAAGGTTATGATTATTATAAAAGAGAATAAATTGTTAGTATTTTATAACTGTAGGAGTGTTCAGTTCCTGTTGTCCATGGAGTTAGTTGTATTTGGGGCTGATGAAGGTCGGAGGTGTAGGAAGGAGAGTTGTTGAATCTTGATTCACCTTTTTAATAAAAAGAATTAATATATTAACTATTTTAATTTGTACTTTCTTTATTTTTCAATAACAGTTTACTTGTACTTTTAATTTTCAGTCTTTGCAAAAAAATTACTTTCATCTATGACTCGACTAAATAATTTGTCTTGTGCTGTTAGTTGCTCTTTTTCATCTCTTTTATAATTTCGAAAATGACGACGTGGACACCGCGTTCTGTTTTTTGACAATTCGTGTCGACGTGGAGGTTTCGAAGTCGTTTGTTGCAGCATTGCCAGGTTTGGCAACAGGAGTTATACTGTCTTTCGCGCAGAAAAATGCTGCATAATACTATCGTTAATATCACTGGTTTTTATTTTCAAACTCACCACATGAAATTAAAATTTAAAAATGTGTATAAGTGACGTTAAATACATTTATCTTGATTAAAAATTTGTATGTTGAAATTTGTTTAATTGTGTTTCCGTGATAAAGGAATTACAAACAAGTTCAATGAGGAAAACACTTTTCAAAATGAGTTTAAATTCAATTGAATTATAGAACGGTATCAAAAACTGAGTGAGAAAATTGTCTATAAGAAGACTTATCCTATAATGAGGAATGATAGCAAAAGAATCTTAAAAAGGCTTAAAGAACGCGAAGTAACTAGCTGTAGTAAATGAGCTTTAAAAAAAAAAAAAATTGAAAAAAAAGTAATAATATTTTGAAAAGTTCATTCTCTGCACAAGTTTAATGAGGAAAAAACTTTTTAAAATGAGTTTAAATTCAATTGAATTATAGAACCGTCTATAAATAATTCAAGAGAATTATATTTTTAAGTTTGATAATCGGTCTTTATAATTTTTACTTTAGATTTACGAGAGAAAAAAATGGAGGCGAACTTGTGCGAAGAATTCCAATTGAGTAATAACGACATCATCCCGTCATGCTGAGTATGAAGTTGCCGGCTGTCATAAAACCGAACGAAAGATTTATGGCAGTGATGCCAGTAAACCTCGTTTGATTTTTTGGCGGCGGCTATGTTCAGTGATGATGACTTTTTGGGAATGGAGATTTTTTACATGATGTGTACATCTTTGCACTGGCAGAGTACTTTTCTAACTGCAGAAATGCACAAATGCATGAACAAATTGTATGATGTTTCTAGCAAATAAGCAAATTTAAACTTCTACATTGGGGTTGGTTGGTCTGACGTCATGATGTTGAAGAGGAATGGTCCTAGTTTTGATCCCTGAGCGACTCCTGCTCTGATGTTCTTGGTGGTGGACTTTGCGCTTCCAATTTGGACTAAAAAGTTCCTGTGGGAGAGAAAAGAAAACATTGTTTTTATTAATGGAGCTGAAAAGTTTAGAAGATTTAGTTTATGGATGAGTGCTTAAATCCAAACGCTGTCAAATGCTTTTTCGACATCCAAAAAGCGTGCGACGGTGACACGAAGGCTGTTAACGTCTTCGGCGACGTCATTGTGTGGTTTCATCAGCGGATGCAGGTTTGAATGCTTTTCCTGGAAGCCGAACTGCATGTTTGGGATGATGTTATTAAAAGTTCGTTTATACTAAGGAGTTGTTTTTAATTATTTACTGCTTTACATGTTGGTTGTTTGTTTTGGATTTTCAGATAGTTCAACATCCTCTCCCCTTTGAACGGTTGCCTTCAACAATCCTTGCTTTGATTTTCTCGATGCCTCTTTTGTAATGATGATGAAACACAACTTTCCCAGCTAAATTTACATTCATTTTCACCTGATACCGATCAGGAAGATTTACCGTGAATTGTTTTCTTTTGCTGTATTGAATTTTTTCGAAGTCGATTCGGCACAGTCTCTCGATTTATATGTATAAATACCTTCTCTTTCTCTCGTAGTGAAACGTTGAATATCATTATCGAGCCGCATTCGTATTTCTTCAACCGTACTTGATGGTTTTAGATTCTCTAACGTATCAATGGTTCTGCCGTTGGTCGTTACGCGAATTGGGTATCCCTCTGACACGACTCGATCTCTGCCTTCTTTTTCATGGCCTCCAACTTAAGGTTAGATTCTATGAGTTTTTGTAAACCTGGGCTTGGCCGGTGGAGAAAATCGGATGTCTTCCAAAATTGTGATATCTTGATCCGAAAAGGGGTTTAGACTGATTAGTTGACTTTTTCCCGGCAAAGTTTGGTTTGCTTTAATTTATGTTCTTAAATTAGACATTAAACTGTTGAGTAGACGAATTGTTAGTATCAATGTTGAAACCATATTGTTGCAGGAATTTCCAGACGGAGCTACATTCCTTTTGATATTGTAAATTAAAAACCCAATGAATTTTAAATGCACATGAAACGGCTTTTACAAAGCAATCAAAACTACATATATGTGGGATAAAAAATATAACATTCCTCTCGCGTTTGCTTTATTTTTCTTCCCTAGACTTGATTGTCCCGTCGGTGACTGATTTGTCACTGCTATTATCGGGTCCTGGCTCCACTTCTTGGTGATTTCCAACTACGCAGCCCTCAACGCTGTCTGCTCGACCATTTCCAACATCAACTGCTGCTTGTACCTCAGGTTCGCGGCCCCCTGTGCTACAACCTGCCTTGTACTCTTTCAGCCTCATGTCCTTTTCTGTCACCTTTTTACCATCTCCAACCTCCAGACCATCTACACTCTACGCCATCTGCTGTGACGAGCAGATTAACGTTGTTGAGCACATCATTTCCAATAACTGCCGATTATAGCATGTCGCCTTTATCCACAACGTGGAAAGTCATGTCCAATTTTACTTCATCAACAACCAATTCGACATCGAAACTTCCTTTTGTAACTACCTGGTTTTGTCCAATTCCAAATAGTCTCTTCTTCACTTTTTTGAGCTCTACAAAATCAATCATCACTAAAACGTCATATCTTATAAGGCATAAATCACTACCAGTGTCCACTAATGCAGACACGACATGATCTCTTATTACGATGTCCTTAAAAATTCTGTTGGTACTACTTGCTAGACATATTTTGTGGCAGTTGACAGATCGAGTAAATTGTCTTCTGTTGACGCAATTTGAACATTTTTTCTCTCTGTTTTCACCATAGGCTGTCGCGTAGTTTGTACATAAGCTGAGCTTTGTGTCCCGCCTGCCCACACTTAAAGCATTTTAACAGTTTTGACTGGCAGTCTCTGGCCAGATGCGAGCTATCACCACACTTAAAACACTGTCTTCTGTTCTCCGTTTTTATGTTTGAACTGGTTGACGTTCCTGGTATTGAACTTCCCCTCGAGTATAGCGACTGTTGGTTCGGTCCACGCACCTTCTCGATTTGTGTTTTCAGCTCTTCAATTGACTTCGCTTGGTACAACGGCATTTTATTTTGCTTAGTGTCTGGAATGCCCTCTACGTAATATTCCATCAGACTTTCGTCATCGATCTGGATTTCTTTCCCAATTTCCATCATCGCGTAGAGGTATTCTCTTAGGTTCTCTGTAGGTTTCTTTTTGCGGTTTTTCAGGATACGATGAACCTCTGCTGCCGACATTTCCTCCTCAAATTCACTTATGAGTGTTGCTTTTAATTTGGCCCAGTTCTTAATCCCCGATTGGCTTCGGACAAAAAGTTTTGCAGCTCCCCTGAGCATATGCTTAGCATAAATGAATTTTTGAAGCTCGTTCCATTGCACCGTTATCGCATTGTCTTCAAAGTCCTCCAACCACCGTTTGACATTGGGTTGTCCTGTTCCACTGAACTCTGTGAGGGAGTCTTGAATATCTTTCAAGGTAAAAACACTCCTTTTTGGGAAAACTTCTGGTGCAAAAAATTCGTCATCGCTCGCTTCTGAGTTCTCAGTCGGACGCTGAAGCCGAAAGTGTTCCAGTAACCTATCCTGCAATGCTGCTTTTAACCCCACTGTCGTAAGCCCTACCTCCGTCAGTTTGTCTTTAAGACCTTCCACCGTCAACCCCAATATGTCTTCTACTTCCATTTTTGAATTTAATTTAACCAAGATTCAATTTATTTCAAATACTTTCAATGTATACCTACTAATAAATTAAATATCTGCACCGTGGTAATGTTCATGTCTGGTCATGTAGATCTTATGTACTTGTTGTCGTCGTTGGTCGATGTCTCTAGTCACGTACGCCTTATGTAATGTGTATTGTCGGTACAGCATTGTAGGATTATCGCTATCCCACATATATACTATGTTATCATAAACAACATGTATTAGTTCTACATTCGAGAATTCATCATTTGCAACTATTAAAATATATGGTTGAACTTTTAAATTGTATTTACCTAAAATGTTCTTTACGGTTTGAATGGTTTCAGCAAACAAATTGGCAGCTTCAATTCTGGTAACAAACGCTTTTTGGCTGTCAGTAATGCTAAATTTCCAAACTCTTTTTGATGTTGGATCCCGTACATGCCCTCCAGGCGACAAAAGTGGATGCAAAAGGAGTGCAAAATGAATATGTTTTTGCAATCCAGTGTAGTCCTCCAGTCGTTTTAGCTGTACCACACTCAGTTTATCCTTAATTTTTGTTTTCATCAATGTAATGACGTTTCCCATGAGCTCATCCCACTGATCAATCAGCATGAAGTCTTTCCCCGGAAAAAGATTGTCAAAATCAATGTCTACCTATTTTGACAAAAAAAAAACCGAAATTAAAAAAATATTTGTATTAAGACAAATTATTTGTGTAAAGATAATAATTAAAAAATAGAAAGATAGATGTTGAATAATTGTTAATTCAAAATACAGCGGAACTCAGCAAAAACAATTTTGTTTTGTATTACACTTCTATTCTTGTATTACACTTCTATTCTTGTCGAGTGGTGCTAACTGACAGATGAGAGAGTCATCTCATTCAACCGTTCAGTATTAACATTTCACACAAACACTCTTGTCCGTGTGTCAGTGTTGACTCCTCCTTCATTAGAATATCTTACAATAGATTAATAAAGTTTTAGTCTTATCAATCGAGGTCCTTCTGGAATTGTATAAGCCGGCCATTCTTCATTTATGTACGATCTGTCTTTTGTTTTTAAAGCAATTTGCTCTGTACGCTCCTTAACTGAAGCTTTCCTCTTGTTATCCACCACTTTTTATACTCAGATGGGGGAAGCTCTATAACTGAAAACAAAAATTCAATATTAGGAAAAAAAGGCTAAGAATGTGTGGTTAACATTAACTATAATGTATGTGGCCTATAAATGGCATACAAACTTTTGGGCGTGTTGCGCTGGTTATCCGCGTTCCGCGTTTCGTCTCCAATAAAAGAGTTTGGTTTCTATTCTTATTTTAATTCTTACATCGATTTTATTTTACTATTAATCTATATATCATTCGATCTTGTTTTACAATTATTTTATTTTCTTTTGCAAAGACAATTAATGATTACAACTCCGGCACGTCTGATGAGTTTTAGTGTCAAATCGAGAATGAACAATGGCCGTCTGTCTGGCAGAAGGCCGGAAAGAGTTTTTTGTGCACATCTCGCGCATGCGCATTTCGAGTCATTTCGTTAGTTCAGGTGTTGTTGCGTTCGAGTGTTGCTGCGTACAGCTAATTTTAGAGTTCCATTTTTGTATGTAGGTAACGTAGGTTCGCTACATAACACACCACCAAACATAAATTACAAACCATTTTTCTCTTCGGGAGCTGGAGATGCGTGTAATCTTTTCCTCTTATTAAAAACGGGCAGACCGTTTCGACGATTCCTCGCAAGGACAGTTTTGTATGTAGACAGACTACAAAGTATAAATTTTATTTAAAATTCTTTTAAAAAGCATATTTTGGCTCATTTGGAAAAGTCAAGCAAATTTTATTCGACAATGAAACAAAATCTTCGTTTCATTACATAGTGTGAAACTTCTATTAAATTAGCCCTTAAATATTCTGACAGAATATAATGCGTCTCATAAGCTATTTTACATTTTGTGTGGCTGTTATGTGATGCTTCTTTTGTTTCCAGCTGGGGTATAACTCAGCGGGTCCAAGGTGTTCCCCAAGGAAGCGATATTAAGACTTGGGTTGCTTATTGTCCAACTTCTCAAAGGAATAGCCAACTCGGAAAATGGTAAAGGTTAACGTTATAATTTATTTAATTGAGATCTTACAATACAAAATACTCCTATCGGAGGACAGTGTTGGGGTTTATAAGTTTTTCCCCTCGTCTTTCTTACGACCGGTGTAGTTGAGCTTCAATAGCTCCTGGAAATCCGGCCTCGGATTTGAATGGCGGTGTTCGGCTTCTTGATGGCGTCAGGTAGGCGGTAGGTAGATAGGCGGATAGGTGGATAGCGGCACGGTATACTGGTAAAAAAACTGACTAACCTACTCGGTCTTATGCCAATATGATGGTTCAATGTCAACTGCCCATGCATGCACGTCCGGTATGACACTAAACAATCTATGTTCGGCAGGCTGTCCAAACAATCGTGTGGCCCATGCAAGACGTCCCACACAATTATTTGCCCGGCGGCTACCTAGGCTCTACTTCCCTATATAAAGTTGCTTTGGCAGACTGTCCAAACAATTGCACGGCCCATACGAGACGTCCCGCACAATTATTTGCCCGGTGGCTACCTTCACAACTTTTCCTTTCTAAATTCACTTACCTGCCGCTACCTCTGGTTCGGTTCGCCTTCACTTATTATTCCCACGGTTCACCTAGTTAACTTCACTTTACTCGCTTTAGTATTGCAACACTGGAATTCACTGGTAATGCACACCTCAACACTGCTGTGTTTGAACTGATTTTCGGTGTTGCGATCACTTCCCCATATAGACCATTTGGTAAAAGGCAAATGTGACGTCTATCATGTGAGCGTCACTGGTCTCTGAAAATATAAAAACTATCATGAAAAGAGGCGGTCCCTCTGCCATGCCCTTGGCACATGAGAACCACAAGAAATTAATTAAATTTATACAACCCATCGTATGCCATGCAACCATTGCATCGTCTCAGCGCACGAAATTCAACCTTGACTGCTGCTGTGGTACGTAGTCAGCTTGTGTGTGCAAACAACCAAGTAATTTGCCTTTGGTTCTTTGGCGAACGCTGATTGGCTGACGTGTTTCGTTTGCTAATTTTTAGGGGAGCCTGGGGGTATGTGCGGCCACTTGATTAGTTCAAAAAAAAAAAAAATAAAGTGCGGGGAGGTCGGTTGGTCGGTTTCGGTAAAAAGTTGTAACGCTTCGTTACAGTTACAAACAACGTCAAGATTCTAAGAAGAAAATCGTTTTTTTTTTAAATTGTTTTTTTTTTTTACTAGTTTTTCTTTGATCTTACGAAAGTATTTCCTTAGTCTGATTTAAAAAGTAAAAAAATATGACCTCATGTCTAAAAATTGTATCAGAGACTTGTGTTTAGAATATTAAAATATATTTACATTATAGCGCCAATCACATATTTTTGAACGAATTTTGGCCCGATTGCCCACATCAGTTGGGAATAAGGCAATCAAATCGTTTTCAGTGAGTAGTTTTAAAGATTCTAAATCCGAGACACTATACGCACACAATCGAGTATAAGAAAAGCACGATGTACCTGTTGGCGTTGTTGGTCGTTTGTTCTGATTCTATTAACCGTGAAACGGCGTAATTGTCGTTGTTCTAAACGTATAACACCATTGCGCTCAGATCGTGTATCATTTGATTGTTCTTGACGCAATTGCTGCATGCTCACATGTGCATCAGCATTTTGTTGCTGGATTTGGTCTTCGATTCTATAGGATCTTTTATCTTTCATACTTCTGGACCTACTTGTATTGCGGCTCAAATCAGCCCTATTGCGTTTTCGTGACATTGCTCACTGTACAAAAAACATAGAAATAGAATTAATGAAATTACTTATAAAAATCGATGCTTTCTAGACAGGACTGCATTTTATACTTTACATTGTCGATGAGTAGAACACGAAAATATTAAATGTAAATTTATGTCGGCCAACGATGAAAAAAAAGTTGCACAGTGCAACGCTGGTGCACGTGACGATTTTCACTCACGAGAAACACACCAGTAAGTTTTTTGGCAATGGACCACAAATCCGGCTCAAAGGACCAAATGTTTCCGTAGAAATTAAAATAACTTACTGTATGTTTTGTGTCTTGTGGTAGGCGGCGGCCAAACACTCTGTATCGACGTCGTCGTCTCTTCGTCGCTGGCTTCCTTTTGAACTTTTAATAAAAAAGTTATTTTTTTTTTTTACTGGTCAGTATTGTATTATAATTTTAAGTTTTATTTGATGATTTTCGGAGGCAGATTAGACATCCATCATATCGAAATAATCTTGTAGTATAGACCATTCCGGTCTAAAATTTATATTCCTAAATATAGGTTTATAATGCATCATTTTTAAATCAAAGTCATTTTCTACATAATCATACACCATACCTCTGGTATACCCGTTAGCATAGTACATTTTTGATAAATTCTCTGACTCTTGGTGTGTAATAAAACTCAATTTTTCTTGTATAAGAAAATCTTTACCTGAAATATGTTTTTCATTGGGATTATGACAATTACTAATAATGTATAACAACTCCTGATTTGACATTAATTTGCAATTTTTTACTTTAGTCAAATAATTGTACTTGACTTTTATAGATCTTTCTTCCAATAATTCTACTAAAACATTTTCTTTTTGATTTTCGCCGAGGCCTTCCTCCAAAAATTTACAGCCTTTTGTTTTTCATTTTCTTCATCGTTACCACCACCTTTTAATTTATCTGAATTAATTTTCTTTACTTTTGATTTTTCTCTTTGTTTATTTATTATTTCAGGTAATGCAATTTTTTTTATTGCATCTTTAGGTACTATACATTTTTTTATTTCGTCCTGTATGTGATGTGGCTTTGTCCGCGATCATTTCTGAGAGCTCGAATTTGTCAGGTATATTGAATGTCTTTTCAAACTTGATCAAACCCCAATCATCAAGCTTATAATTGGGGTGTGTTAATGAAATGTCCAGGCCTTTTTCTAAGCGAGTTAATAAGTAAGAGTCGGAGACATTTTCTGGGATCGAGAGTTCAGGCCACTTCTTATTTTTCAGATAGTAAGAGGTAGAAAAATACTCTCGCCACTTTAATTGGATAAGTCTACATAATTGATAATTGATAGCTTTCGGTCGACACGCAATTGATTTCAATTTTTTGATGCCTTCTGCTGCATTTATGGTGGGATGTCCCCAAATACGATACAACCCAAACATCTGCATTAAAACATGGGGATTCTTTTCTCTGTTCATCATGTCTTCAAAATAAATTTTTAGATAGTTAGTCATAAAGGCTTCTTTATTTGGACCTTGTGACGTTATGAATCCATTTTTCATCTTGTTGTAGAACAACATATTATCTATAACGGGATCATTTTCCAATTTCAATATCATGCCAGTTACCAATGATTCCCATAAGGTTATTGAAGAGTAGGCATCATTCTTAAATATTTTCAGTAGGGTGTCACCAAAATGAAAAACACCCATTAATTGAGAATGAGTTGGGAAGTTGTCCTTATGAAAGATATGAGCGAGAGCAGCTGACAATAAACATATATAACGTTGAGAGATTAAATCAGTCAATAAAAGATAATGATCCCGGGATGCGAGAAACTCGTATGATCCGTCTTTTAAATAAAAACAGTTTTTATTGATTATGATGATAAATTTAGAAAACTCAGCTCTGAAGGTTCGGCTATGGGGGGATATATTGGTCCATCTTGTCCATTCTTCAAGGTCATTGTTGATAGAGATGTTATTAGGCTTCGCAGTTAAACATACTCCTTGCTCTAATAAGTCCCGAAGTGAATATAGAGATGTCAATTTGTTCCATTGAGGCAAAGTTGTAAGTTGCTCGAGTGTGATTTTGGTATAGTCTGCGTTCTGGAAGGTTGATCCAAGGATGGTTAATGCTGACGGTGCTAACCTTTTTAAAGAATTAAGAGTCATCTGTTGATGATGCACTGAATTAGCGTCTGCTGGATTCATCACAGCCAACGACCTCGTAATGAAATGCTCTATTATTACCATTAACAGGTTGTCAACCCTCGGCTGTACCTCGATATCCGATCCTCTCACATTCAGTCAAATGCATTACACTTGACTTGCATGTGTATCAATAGAGTGCATTGTACTCGGAACAATATGATTCCCAACGGCAGGCCACTGCCAGCCGGCAGAAGTAATAAGGGATCATATTGCTTTGACTGCATGCGCTCTGTATATGTCACAGCAATAGTCTTTGGGTATGAGCATTTGTTTATGATATAGGTCATTGGCGCTCACCCAAAAGAATGTGATGATGAAGCGTTTTAATCGGATATCGAAGTTTAGTCGATTGTTCGATAACCAGAACGCGAGCATAGTAGCTTTGTATAAATAGGGTATGAATTTGGAAATAAAGTCAATTGTGATCGTGGAGTCGATCGGAAAGAGTAATCCATTCTTATTATTTGATATATGGCAATTAGCCTAAAAATATAAGCGTGACTTGTCTTCTTCTTTAGTCGTCTTCGGTACCACCCTCAACTTTGCATTAGTGCGAAAGAGGTTTGAGCGACAGCAGTGAATGCTAAGCGATTGGTGCTAAAGTACAAGCGACTTCACATACTATTAACAAATTTTATCATTTTTGACGTTTTATCACCTTGTAATTTTGTATAGTAAGTAAAAGTATGTGTATGTCTTGTTAACGCTACAAGTATTTGCTCTTCCTTGTTAAATATTTCTTCATTAGCTTTAGAAGAAAGTCTAACTAATATAACGTTTTTCTTTGTGATGCCACCACAGTCCATCAAAGACAAGGACTTTGATGTACTGTGGTGGCATCAATTTTTTCATTGCGTAGTTCTTCCGCGTCACTTTCTTTAAAACACATCACCATTGTATCATTATTCTCCAGTATCCGTTTATGTAAATCCAGTTTACTTATAAATGGAACTACTTTCATTGATCTTATGATGGTATTAGTTGTAAAAAATCCACCACTTATAGTAATTATATCGTTAGTTCTTCTCATATAACTCTCTTTAAACATATAGACAACGTCAGCCGGACATCTTGAAGAAACATTGAGTTCATCTAGTTTACTTGCCACACTGGCAATGGATGAATAACTACTAGGCATTATGGATAGTCTTTCTATATATGGAATTTGTCTCACGTCTCCTAACGTTATGACAAAATTAGGTTTAACTAACTGTATCACGTAATGTACACTACCAGCGTGTACCATAAATATTTCGTCTATATATAAAACATTTATTTGTCCTTTTGATTTCATTCCATTAACTAAGACACTATCTAAAGTTCTTACTTTTCTTCGTACTATGTCTTCATTCATCTTCGTTTTTTCAATGATTCTTTCAATTAACTCCCTTGTATTAGCCGTTGTCGTCGAAATAACCATGTCGTTTAAAATATCTACGTTATCTACAATATTAGCAGTCTTACCACATCCTGCTACTCCATTAACATAGAATATTTTTGGTGTATGCAGATTATCATAACTAATATTTTTTATAGAGTTATAGATAACATCATTTATTATTACTTTCGTAGTATTACTTACTAATACCACTTCAGCATTTGTATTGAATTTATTTTTATCATCATTATACTTTACCAAATTTTTTCCATCGTAACAGTACATTATACTCCTTACCGTCTGTTCCATTTTTTATAAATTTAAATTTATCTGTTAAAGGAATTTTTGAATTAATAACATGTGAACCAGCGTAATATCTGCGATAAACATCTTCGCAATTACTCTTTACTGTTAATTTTTGTATTTTGTATTTTAATTTTGTTTCCACCATCGAATTATAAACCGCAGCCATTGGACTATTATCTGACTTTAAACTAACTTTATATTCAGTAAGTTCATCTTTCAACAACTCATCATTTAACAACTGTGTACTAAAACTGCTGTTTACTACTGTTCTACTTCTATCATTATCCAAAATTAATTGCAATTCTTTAATTTTTACATCATAATTTATAACCAAATTGACGTTTACGTTAGAATTTAAGTTTGTATAATTTATAAGATCTAACAAAATCTTGTAAAAATTCAACAAAAATATTTATTTCAACCAATCAGTTTTCTTTCTTTAATATAATAAAACGCCAACGAACTTTTAACAAATAATTTGCAAAAAAAAAAACAGAAAATCGTAAACGTATTCGATTCGATTCGCAGTCAAGCTGAAGTAAAAGAAAAAAAAATTCAAGAGAATAAAAAAGTTTCTCCGCGCCGGCGACTTTCAAAAACGACTTTAATTATAATTCAATACTGCAAGCAAACTCCAAAAATGAAAGGCGATGGCGAAATGAAAATGAAAATGAAATACCATCTGTCCGCCAAAATGTGCCGGTAGTAATCATACTTTCTCTTTCTTTTAGAAAGAGAAAAAATTACTTATCCGTGGTTTGAATTTTCGAAGTTGCGGAATTCTGTAAGGATGCGTTCCAGGTGAGAACTAAGTTTTCTTACTCGATGACAGGATTCACTGTCGGGATTTGGGATTTTATGTTTTTTTTTTTTTTTTATTATACTGCATACGGCATACCAGTCGTAATGTGTTAACTTGAAATTGTTTGATAATTGCTACTGTTATGCTTGAATGAAAACATTCTTCTTTGGATTCTAAATGAGGACTGACTATAATTCTGCCATGAGATCGTCTCAACAATACATCACATCAAGATACTTTTTTGTATGGGTTTGCAAATTAAATGAGTAGTTATTTATTTGGTTTTTTGATAAAACTTTAATCTCATTTTCTTAAACTAACTTATTATAAGATCACTATATCTACGACTGCCTCGGCTCGCGTTCTGTTTCAATCTCTAAGATAAGAGAAGATAAGAATATGGAAAAATTAAGTTGAAGAGAGAATAAATTTAAAGTCTAAAAGTTTGACCAACTGCAACTTTGGAGAGAGTTGTCACATCTGAAACTACTATGCACTTTTGTTCGGGCTCGGGATTTTTGAGAAGGGATCTTGGAACAAATGGAGGTGGCTTATCTAGTGTTTTAGAGACCATGTCTCCTCTGGAAGATAGTTGGATTTTAATCTCTTTTAAATCCTCTATCATGGAGGATAACAGATCATTACTTTCTGAAGGGTTTTGGGACTTGCTGGCTTTTATTTGATCTCTCTTATCCAAAGTCTTCACTATTTCTTGGACAAGGAAAGAAGGCTTCTCATCTTCTTTTGTTGAGAATGAAGCCCTAATCTCATCAAAATAGGGAATGATATATCGAACATCGCAAAATTTCCAAGCGTCTTCACTTTTTAATGATTTTACCTCCATCACATCTACACCTATCAATTTTGAAGTGATCACACTATCCACCAGTGCTATATTAAAGAGTTTTGAAAAACAGTTATCTGGTATAGGAGTAGAAAGAAAGTCAAAATCATACTTCTTTTGCTCCGGAGTAAATGGAGATCTATATCTTGGGATCTTCTTTTTAGGAGAAACAGAAAATGGAGGAGTTGAAGAAATCCCTGCTTTTAAAGTTCCATCGGTCTCATATGCATCATATATTGGAGAGTACTTTCTGTGTCTTTTTGTGGAACTAGAAGCAGGTTCTAATACCTGGGATATTTCAAGTAAAATCTTGTCCCTATGAATCAAAGGACCTTTAGGATTCAGTAACAATTGAATAATATTCTCCATATCTTTTTCTTGATAATCTCCTGCACTTTTACAATCCAGTATCAAAAGAATTTCCAAAAATGATTTCGCATCGTTGATCTCCATCTCTCCTAAACATAATATTTCATCACTTAAAAATTTTATAACACTAAAAGCATAAATTTTATAAGGGATAAGTTCAGAATTAGTTTTATATAATGTTGTGTTAGTTGTATAATAATTGGGCCATTGATCTGCCATTTCTTGAGCGGCATTAATGTTCCCTTCATAAAAACTACCTGCTATTTTTCTCAAAAATTCTATGGATGATTCTTCTATATCATCTTTTAACATAATTGTTTTCAAATCTTGATACCATCCTATGATAATATCGATACCTTTTTTAAGGCTTTTTGATGTTATTGCTATGGACATATTGAAAGAAAATTTACGTGAAAAGTATTGTAGGAGAATAAAAAAAAAAGACGACCTTTGTGAACCACGTTTTATTTGCGAATGTCAATTTCTTCCAGAACATTTTGACATTTACTTTGATTGATAGACTATAGACATTTTCCATTCATTGGGATCTGACGTTTATTTTACCTTTCATGTGACAAGGCTGCCACTTCTCAACAATCCATCGTTGCAAGGTTGCCACTTCTCAACACTATGCTATGCTCAAAACCCGAGCTAAAAAATTCTTTATTCACCTATAACTACAACTCTACTTAGTTAATTACTTAAATAAAAAGTTATTACAAGAAAATATTGTTTTACAGGTAAATGAAATATTTAGGATCTTTTGTGTTTTGCCTGGGGTGTTGGCAGCCATACCGTTTGGATTTTCTTTTTAGCGCTGTTGCCAGGTCCTCCGTATAAAGTTCTGGTGGATTAACCAGCTGCCGCGGATGGCTGTCGTGATGATGATGTCCCTTAATTGTCTTTCATTTAGTCTTAACTGGTCTACCATAAATCTGTTGAGGGGGCACCATGCTCCTCTGGCCCCCACGATAAGGGGAAGTATTCTCATCCTTTTGTTTGGATAACGCCTCTGCACTGCAACGGTGAATTCGCTGGTTCCACAGTAAGCGGACTTGTTCTGGTATTGAAGGGTCAGCGGTTCGGGATCTTCCCAGTGGACGCCAATGTCGCATATGACTACCAGGTCAGGATCTTTGCTGAGGATGACGTCAGGTTTTCGTAGGGTACCGTCTCGTCCCCTGATCCGTGGCTCCACTTTTATTCGCCAGCCCCCCTCCCTCGCTTCTGTTGTATCTGACTGGAGGTTGAGTATAACCCTATTGTTTATGCTGACCATCTGCGGTCTTGCTATTCTAAGAAGCGAATCTTAACATAACTGTTTATGTTGTGATGCAACAATGTAATTTCCTATAAGGAGACTATCAAAGTCGAAAAAGAAAAGAAAGCATATCTTTCACGGGGGAGGAGAAAAAGCAATGAATAAGTTCTTATTTGCTTGGCGCACCAAAAGACACAACAATAAAAAACCTACGTAAATCTTTTTCTGAATTATTGTGAATAAACCACTTCTATTCATTGACTTTTCTACTAAAACTAAATGTGAGCTGTATCAGGTCAATGACAACTCTCCATATGAAAAAAATTGCCAGTATATTTCCCCATAAGGAAATGCACACAAAGTGATAAGGCACGTAGAAGTAAACAATATTTCTGTGATCACAAACCCCTTTTTCGGGAAAAGCAGTTTGAAACTTCATTTGAAGTTCTGAAAAAACTAAAGCCTTTAATAAACAAAAGCTTTTCGGTTTCTGATAGTGAATTACAGCTGTACAATTTTAAACAAATTATTTTTGTTTTAAGTTGTTTATTAACAATTTAATTGCGAAAAACGTAAATAAAGTTGTTTTTCCAAAATGCATTTACGCTCTCCTTGCTTTCTTACATGACTTAAGATTCTATTGCAAAATATGAAGTTTCCGTTCACATCTTCTTAAATAAAATAAGCTGTTTTTGAGTATTACTTTTATTAGCTCATATAAATATAAGTGATATGTTATTCAAACATAAAAATGAAGCAATTCTTTTGGTAACAATTCATTTCACAACAAAGTAACAAAAACTATTGAATAAAATTATATTAAATTAATGTCAAAAGATTAGATGGTAGGAAAAAACTTTTAAAATCAATAAAAAAATAATAAATTAATTTAAATCGTCACTTTCATCTTCATCAACTAAATCTGGATGAATATCAGGAGCAGATTCTGTATCCAAATTATAGAATTCATGAAACGCTGGATCAATAAATGGAAACAGGCTTTTGAGGTCATCTTTTTTTTCGAACTAATAAAATTTTTAGGTGGTCCATTAGGAATATCACTTAATGTCACTTCACTAAGTTTACACCGCGTTTCGCAACATTCAATATTAAAGAAAGCAGATTTTTGTCGAGGGTCGTTTTGTATTCAATCTTGCCAAACATCCTTTTGCTGTACCTCAACCATCTTAGTTTATTCCAGACAAACTTGTTACCATCTTCATCTCGGCTCCTCCAGAGAAATTTAGTATTTGAAACGGAACCAAAATCGAAAAAATGTTTGCCCTCCAGTTCAACCACTTTGAATGGCTTTTTAACACCCACAGTTCGCACAAAATTATACCAATCATGCGGATGTTGAATCCGTACTTCGGTTCGTTTCTTTTTTTTTTTTTTTCTATGAGCGCATGGTCTGCGTCACACACCATATGAGTGTGACCTGGCTCTAGAAACTTGTGGTCTATCACTTCAATACTTGTGTTCGTTTGTAAAAATGTCAAAAACATTGTGCTGACCAATGAGGTTTTATTTTGGCCGCTACATGAATCAATATAAAAAATCAAGTGACTTACTATCATGTATGGTGAGATTGTAGGTCCACAATTGCCGTTTGCAAAAACTCACAGAATTTTGGAGGTATGGTGTCGGAAGGCACTGTTGTAGGTTAAAATCTTTTAGAGCATCGATTATGTCTTTTCCGGAATTCACAATTCTGCTAAGCAAGCTGTGTCTATAAAAGAGCTTAGTCAAGCGTATGGCATTTTGGTCCATGGGTTGGATTAAAGGTGTAACATTTGGTGGCATATACACCACCCAAATTTTGCCATCATCCGTTTCTTTTATTAGTTCTTCTTCAGGTGGATGACTAGGAGCATTATCCAAAATTAATAAAGCATTTATAGGAAGTTTATGGTCTCTTAAAAATTATTTTTTATATTCAACCTAAAAAAAAACACGAAGCTTAGTAACTTTAAAGAATTGGCATTTCTTTTGAAACCTGTGGAACGAAATTTTTAAAGAACCACTTTTTAAAGAGAAATGCATTCATCCATGCAAATTTTGAATAGGTGTAGTCAACTGGTAAAGGTTTGTTTTTAAAAGACCTTGGCTTTTTTGATTTTCCAATGATGAGGGGTTTAATTTTCATTAATCACTGTTAAAAGAACTAGAATCTACTTCTGAAGTTGATTTCAAAAGCTATGTGCGCATGGAAAAGTGTGTATCTCCGTCGTCAAAAGATGATCTTCCTGGGGTACTGGTTTCTTGGTTTCTCAAAAATGATAGCTTCGAAAAGTACCATAGGGATGGTTCGTAGATGTCGTCCGCTCCAGCACCGGACTTTTGGCTGCTTTGAACTTTCTTCAGTTCCTTCCGATAATTTGTACGAAAAGTATTTATTTTTTTCACCGCAGTGTCTCGGTCGGCATCTGGAAATTTATCTTTTAATTTTTCCACTAGACGGTCATACGCCTGGTTTTTCATTATACAATTACTATAATCCGGACTACTTATTTTCCAAAGAGGCGGATTTTCCAAATATACGTCGAGAAACTCCCTCCAAAAACTTTGCTCTTCAGTCATAATTATTTAAAAAAAAATCGCAAAAGATCAATGTGCACTTACAACTGAGCAGTTTGTACATTTTCTGCCATTCATCGCACAAAATAACTGCACAAGTTTACAGACTTGAGCAAAAATCAAAATAGTTTTGATTTTTACACAATTAATAACTGCACAAACAGCACAAACAACACCATTCACAACACAACAATTTGCGCAGTTATATTGTGTCGTCAATGGCCGGCCTAACACTGTGTTAGCAAAATGGCGTGAGAATACGTTAGGAATTCGTGTATACACCGTTAGGCAAAAGGGAGTGTTTGGGGAAACGGGAATATGGTCTCAAGTGGGGTCTCAGACGCAACTTTACGTTACATATCATTTTACAATAATTGTTATAGCCTTGGTTCACTTTATGAATTCTCTTACAAATATGTCTGAGAAACCAAAAGTAGCAAAAATCTCCGGTGTCTGTGCAAAAATGACTGTATAAAAAAGGTTAAGTCGCATTTTACACATGTGCGTCCCAGGGTTGATCTAGACAGTAATTGTGCTGCATTATTCTTGTTGTCAGATGGCGTTAATGAGTTGGTAGATGACGCTAACAGACATGATAAAGATATTTTTTATATGCTATTATATTATGAGTGCTGACGGAACAAAGCAAAGTCAGAGCGATTTGCTTTGCCTTTTAATTTTATGTTATTATGTAGCTGTGCTTGGAGAATGTTTGTTTATAATATGGGCTTTAGTGTCTTCGCATATTTGTGTGTGTTGTTTCAGCTGATTAGTTGGGTTTGTATCTTTATAAATGGCCTAACAAACATTTAAGACAGCGACTGTTGTATTTAAAGGTAATATAAAAGAATGTAGAAGAAAAATTGGGTGAATGTTTAAAATTTGATCTAACCTTTATTGAAAAATTTGGCAAGTTTTTTTTTATTGTTTTTGCAGGTCCACCTACAGATTTTCAAACAACAGCTGTATTATAATAAAATATAATTGTTACTCTAGTTTTTTATTGTGTCAAACAGATTTTTAAAATAATTTTAATTTTTTGAGTCTAATTTTTGTTTTTTACTTTTAAAATACTTTCTTTTTTCATTTTTATTTTAGTTTTTTCTTATTGTTCGTAACTTCTTTTAAATTTTAGTTTTTTTTTCAGCAGAAGCATTTTATAAATAATATTTATTTACTAATTATTATTTTATGTACTCAGAAACCAAAATGTTTATTTTATAGAAAAAAATCATTCATTTAAGACAATAACGTTTATTATAAGTAAAGATTTAAGAAAAGTCAAATTAATAGCAAAAATGAAGTTGATGGCTTATTTATAATATTGTCAAACTATATAAAAATGGTTTTTTGAAATTAATAAAATAAAAATTGAAAAATTTCATGAATTTTTTATTGGAATGTTTCTTATTTTTCAGATAATGATTGGATATATGGTATAGTATACGGCTATTCTACTAGAGGTGTTTTTTTTTTTTTAGACTAATCACATACAGTACGGATTCGGTTTGCGCAACCCTCGATTCGTGCAACTCCTCGATTTTCGCAACACTAAAATCGTGACACGTCTTGACTCTATAAGTGCAACTTTTCAAAAAAGCTACCTCGATAGATAGATATAGCGTTTTTCATTGAAATCCAAAAAATCGTTATTTTTCGTCTATCTCGCAACGGTCTCGAGATATGGAGCTTTTTACATTTTGGTCACCCAGGAAAGTGAGATTTCAGGAATGTTTTGATGGGATCGTATTAAGCGTCTCAAATGGAGTTCCCCCAACGTACACCCCAAAAAAATCGTTATTTTTCGTCTATCTCGCAACGTTCTCGAGATATGGAGCTTTTTACATTTTGGTCACCTAGGAAAATGAGATTTCAGGAATGTTTTGATGGGATCGTATTAAGCGTCTCAAAATGAGTCCCCCCAACGTACAACCCAATAAAAATCGTTATTTTTCGTCTATCTCGCAACGTTCTCGAGATATGGAGCTTTTTACATTTTGGTCACCTAGGAAAGTGAGATTTCAGGAATGTTTTGATGGGATCGTATTAAGCGTCTCAAAATGGGTCCCCCCAACGTACAACCCCAAAAAAAAATCGTTATTTTTCGTCTATCTCGCAACGTTCTCGAGATATTTAGCTTTTTACATTTTGGTCACCTAGAAAAGTGAGATTTCAGGAATGTTTTGATGGGATCGTATTAAGCGTCTCAAATTGAGTACCCCCAACGTACAACCCCAAAAAAATCGTTATTTTTCGTCTATCTCGCAACGTTCTCGAGATATTTAGCTTTTTACATTTTGGTCGCCTAGGAAAGTGAGATTTCAGGAATGTTTTGATGGGATCGTATTAAGCGTCTCAAATTGAGTACCCCCAACGTACAACCCCAAAAAAATCGTCATTTTTCGTCTATCTCGCAACGTTCTCGAGATATTTAGCTTTTTACATTTTGGTCGCCTAGGAAAGTGAGATTTCAGGAATGTTTTGATGGGATCGTATTAAGCGTACCAATGGAATTCCCCCAGCGCCAGCGTACAACCATCAAAAAATCGTTATTTTTCGTCTATCTCGCAACGTTCTCGAGATATGGAGCTTTTTACATTTTGGTCACCCAGGAAAGTGAGATTTCAGGAATGTTTTGATGGAATCGTATTAAGCGTTTCAATTTGAGTCCCCCCAACGTACACCCCAAAAAAATCGTTATTTTTCGTCTATCTCGCAACGTTCTCGAGATATGGAGCTTTTTACATTTTGGTCACCCAGGAAAGTGAGATTTCAGGATTGTTTTGATGGGATCGTATTAAGCGTCTCAATTTGAGTGCCCCCAACGTACACCCCAAAAAATCGTTATTTTTCGTCTATCTCGCAACGTTCTCGAGATATGGAGCTTTTTACATTTTGGTCACCCAGGAAAGTGAGATTTCAGGATTGTTTTGATGGGATCGTATTAAGCGTCTCAATTTGAGTGCCCCCAACGTACACCCCAAAAAAATCGTTATTTTTCGTCTATCTCGCAACGTTCTCGAGATATGGAGCTTTTTACATTTTGGTCACCCAGGAAAGTGAGATTTCAGGAATGTTCTGATGGGATCGTATTAAGCGTCTCAAATTGAGTCCCCCCAACGTACACCCCAAAAAAATCGTTATTTTTCGTCTATCTCGCAACGTTCTCGAGATATGGAGCTTTTTACATTTTGGTCACCCAGGAAAGTGAGATTTCAGGAATGTTTTGATGGGATCGTATTAAGCGTCTCAAATTGAGTCCCCCCAACGTACACACCAAAAAAATCGTTATTTTTCGTCTATCTCGCAACGTTCTCGAGATATGGAGCTTTTTACATTTTGGTCACCTAGGAAAATGAGATTTCAGGAATGTTTTGATGGGATCGTATTAAGCGTCTCAATTTGAGTCCCCCCAACGTACACCCCAAAAAAATCGTTATTTTTCGTCTATCTCGCAACGTTCTCGAGATATGGAGCTTTTTACATTTTGGTCACCCAGGAAAGTGAGATTTCAGGAATGTTTTGATGGGATCGTATTAAGCGTCTCAAATTGAGTCCCCCCAACGTACAACCCAAAAAAAAATCGTTATTTTTCGTCTATCTCGCAACGTTCTCGAGATATGGAGCTTTTTACATTTTGGTCACCTAGGAAAGTGAGATTTCAGGAATGTTTTGATGGGATCGTATTTCGAGATATACGAGCTTTTTACATTTTGGTCACCCAGGAAAGTGAGATTTCAGGAATGTTTTGATGGGATCGTATTAAGCGTCTCAATTTAAGTCCCCCCAACGTACAACCCCAAAAAAATCGTTATTTTTCGTCTATCTCGCAACGTTCTCGAGATATGGAGCTTTTTACATTTTGGTCACCTAGGAAAGTGAGATTTCAGGAATGTTTTGATGGGATCGTATTAAGCGTCTCAAAATGAGTCCCCCCAACGTACAACCCCAAAAAATCGTTATTTTTCGTCTATCTCGCAACGTTCTCGAGATATGGAGCTTTTTACATTTTGGTCACCCAGGAAAGTGAGATTTCAGGAATGTTTTGATGGGATCGTATTTAGCGTCTCAAATTGAGTCCCCCCAACGTACAACCCCAAAAAAATCGTTATTTTTCGTCTATCTCGCAACGTTCTCGAGATATGGAGCTTTTTACATTTTGGTCACCTAGGAAAGTGAGATTTCAGGAATGTTTTGATGGGATCGTATTAAGCGTCTCAAAATGAGTCCCCCCAACGTACAACCCCAAAAAATCGTTATTTTTCGTCTATCTCGCAACGTTCTCGAGATATGGAGCTTTTTACATTTTGGTCACCCAGGAAAGTGAGATTTCAGGAATGTTTTGATGGGATCGTATTTAGCGTCTCAAATTGAGTCCCCCCAACGTACAACCCCAAAAAAATCGTTATTTTTCGTCTATCTCGCAACGTTCTCGAGATATGGAGCTTTTTACATTTTGGTCACCTAGGAAAGTGAGATTTCAGGAATGTTTTGATGGGATCGTATTAAGCGTCTCAAAATGAGTCCCCCCAACGTACAACCCCAAAAAATCGTTATTTTTCGTCTATCTCGCAACGTTCTCGAGATATGGAGCTTTTTACATTTTGGTCACCCAGGAAAGTGAGATTTCAGGAATGTTTTGATGGGATCGTATTAAGCGTCTCAAATTGAGTCCCCCCAACGTACACCCCAAAAAAATCGTTATTTTTCGTCTATCTCGCAACGTTCTCGAGATATGGAGCTTTTTACATTTTGGTCACCCAGGAAAGTGAGATTTCAGGAATGTTCTGATGGGATCGTATTAAGCGTCTCAAATTGAGTCCCCCCAACGTACACCCCAAAAAAATCGTTATTTTTCGTCTATCTCGCAACGTTCTCGAGATATGGAGCTTTTTACATTTTGGTCACCCAGGAAAGTGAGATTTCAGGAATGTTTTGATGGGATCGTATTAAGCGTCTCAAATTGAGTCCCCCCAACGTACAACCCCAAAAAAAATCGTTATTTTTCGTCTATCTCGCAACGTTCTCGAGATATGGAGCTTTTTACATTTTGGTCACCTAGGAAAGTGAGATTTCAGGAATGTTTTGATGGGATCGATTTTCGAGATATACGAGCTTTTTACATTTTGGTCACCCAGGAAAGTGAGATTTCAGGAATGTTTTGATGGGATCGTATTAAGCGTCTCAAATTGAGTACCCCCAACGTACAACCCCAAAAAAATCGTTATTTTTCGTCTATCTCGCAACGTTCTCGAGATATGGAGCTTTTTACATTTTGGTCACCTAGGAAAGTGAGATTTCAGGAATGTTTTGATGGGATCGTATTAAGCGTCTCAAAATGAGTCCCCCCAACGTACACCCCAAAAAAATCGTTATTTTTCGTCTAGTTCGCAACGTTCTCGAGATATGGAGCTTTTTACATTTTGGTCACCCAGGAAAGTGAGATTTCAGGAATGTTTTGATGGGATCGTATTAAGCGTCTCAAATTGAGTCCCCCCAACGTACAACCCCAAAAAAATCGTTATTTTTCGTCTATCTCGCAACGTTCTCGAGATATGGAGCTTTTTACATTTTGGTCACCTAGGAAAGTGAGATTTCAGGAATGTTTTGATGGGATCGTATTAAGCGTCTCAAAATGAGTCCCCCCAACGTACACCCCAAAAAAATCGTTATTTTTCGTCTAGTTCGCAACGTTCTCGAGATATGGAGCTTTTTACATTTTGGTCACCTAGGAAAGTGAGATTTCAGGAATGTTTTGATGGGATCGTATTAAGCGTCTCAAAATGAGTCCCCCCAACGTACACCCCAAAAAAATCGTTATTTTTCGTCTAGTTCGCAACGTTCTCGAGATATGGAGCTTTTACATTTTGGTCACCTAGGAAAGTGAGATTTCAGGAATGTTTTGATGGGATCGTATTAAGCGTCTCAAATTGAGTACCCCCCAACGTACAACCCCAAAAAAAAATCGTTATTTTTCGTCTATCTCGCAACGTTCTCGAGATATGGAGCTTTTTACATTTTGGTCACCCAGGAAAGTGAGATTTCAGGAATGTTTTGATGGGATCGTATTAAGTGTCTCAATTTGAGTACCCCCAACGTACACCCCAAAAAAATCGTTATTTTTCGTCTATCTCGCAACGTTCTCGAGATATGGAGCTTTTTACATTTTGGTCACCCAGGAAAGTGAGATTTCAGGAATGTTTTGATGGGATCGTATTAAGCGTCTCAAAATGAGTCCCCCCAACGTACACTCCAAAAAAATCGTTATTTTTCGTCTAGTTCGCAACGTTCTCGAGATATGGAGCTTTTTACATTTTGGTCACCCAGGAAAGTGAGATTTCAGGAATGTTTTGATGGGATCGTATTAAGCGTCTCAAATGAGTCCCCCCAACGTACACCCCAAAAAATCGTTATTTTTCGTCTATCTCGCAACGTTCTCGAGATATGGAGCTTTTTACATTTTGGTCACAGGAAAGTGAGATTTCAGGAATGTTTTGATGGAATCGTATTAAGCGTTTCAATTTGAGTCCAGAGATGAGATTTCAGGAATGTTTTGATGGGATCGTATTAAGCGTCTCAAATTGAGTCCCCCCAACGTACAACCCCAAAAAAAATCGTTATTTTTCGTCTATCTCGCAACGTTCTCGAGATATGGAGCTTTTTACATTTTGGTCACCTAGGAAAGTGAGATTTCAGGAATGTTTTGATGGGATCGTATTTCGAGATATACGAGCTTTTTACATTTTGGTCACCCAGGAAAGTGAGATTTCAGGAATGTTTTGATGGATCGTATTAAGCGTCTCAATTTAAGTCCCCCCAACGTACAACCCCAAAAAAATCGTTATTTTTCGTCTATCTCGCAACGTTCTCGAGATATGGAGCTTTTTACATTTTGGTCACCTAGGAAAGTGAGATTTCAGGAATGTTTTGATGGGATCGTATTAAGCGTCTCAAAATGAGTCCCCCCCAACGTACAACCCCAAAAAATCGTTATTTTTCGTCTATCTCGCAACGTTCTCGAGATATGGAGCTTTTTACATTTTGGTCACCCAGGAAAGTGAGATTTCAGGAATGTTTTGATGGGATCGTATTTAGCGTCTCAAATTGAGTCCCCCCAACGTACAACCCCAAAAAAATCGTTATTTTTCGTCTATCTCGCAACGTTCTCGAGATATGGAGCTTTTTACATTTTGGTCACCTAGGAAAGTGAGATTTCAGGAATGTTTTGATGGGATCGTATTAAGCGTCTCAAAATGAGTCCCCCCAACGTACAACCCCAAAAAATCGTTATTTTTCGTCTATCTCGCAACGTTCTCGAGATATGGAGCTTTTTACATTTTGGTCACCCAGGAAAGTGAGATTTCAGGAATGTTTTGATGGGATCGTATTTAGCGTCTCAAATTGAGTCCCCCCAACGTACAACCCCAAAAAAATCGTTATTTTTCGTCTATCTCGCAACGTTCTCGAGATATGGAGCTTTTTACATTTTGGTCACCTAGGAAAGTGAGATTTCAGGAATGTTTTGATGGGATCGTATTAAGCGTCTCAAAATGAGTCCCCCCAACGTACAACCCCAAAAAATCGTTATTTTTCGTCTATCTCGCAACGTTCTCGAGATATGGAGCTTTTTACATTTTGGTCACCCAGGAAAGTGAGATTTCAGGAATGTTTTGATGGGATCGTATTAAGCGTCTCAAATTGAGTACCCCCAACGTACAACCGCAAAAAAATCGTTATTTTTCGTCTATCTCGCAACGTTCTCGAGATATTTAGCTTTTTACATTTTGGTCACCCAGGAAAGTGAGATTTCAGGAATGTTTTGATGGGATCGTATTAAGCGTCTCAAATTGAGTCCCCCCAACGTACACCCCCAAAAAAGTCGTTATTTTTCGTCTATCTCGCAACGTTCTCGAGATATGGAGCTTTTTACATTTTGGTCACCCAGGAAAGTGAGATTTCAGGAATGTTCTGATGGGATCGTATTAAGCGTCTCAAATTGAGTCCCCCCAACGTACACCCCAAAAAAATCGTTATTTTTCGTCTATCTCGCAACGTTCTCGAGATATGGAGCTTTTTACATTTTGGTCACCCAGGAAAGTGAGATTTCAGGAATGTTTTGATGGGATCGTATTAAGCGTCTCAAATTGAGTCCCCCCAACGTACAACCCCAAAAAAAAATCGTTATTTTCGTCTATCTCGCAACGTTCTCGAGATATGGAGCTTTTTACATTTTGGTCACCTAGGAAAGTGAGATTTCAGGAATGTTTTGATGGGATCGATTTTCGAGATATACGAGCTTTTTACATTTTGGTCACCCAGGAAAGTGAGATTTCAGGAATGTTTTGATGGGATCGTATTAAGCGTCTCAAATTGAGTACCCCAACGTACAACCCCAAAAAAATCGTTATTTTTCGTCTATCTCGCAACGTTCTCGAGATATGGAGCTTTTTACATTTTGGTCACCTAGGAAAGTGAGATTTCAGGAATGTTTTGATGGGATCGTATTAAGCGTCTCAAAATGAGTCCCCCCAACGTACACCCCAAAAAAATCGTTATTTTTCGTCTAGTTCGCAACGTTCTCGAGATATGGAGCTTTTTACATTTTGGTCACCCAGGAAAGTGAGATTTCAGGAATGTTTTGATGGGATCGTATTAAGCGTCTCAAATTGAGTCCCCCCAACGTGCAACCCCAAAAAAATCGTTATTTTTCGTCTATCTCGCAACGTTCTCGAGATATGGAGCTTTTTACATTTTGGTCACCTAGGAAAGTGAGATTTCAGGAATGTTTTGATGGGATCGTATTAAGCGTCTCAAAATGAGTCCCCCCAACGTACACCCCAAAAAAATCGTTATTTTTCGTCTAGTTCGCAACGTTCTCGAGATATGGAGCTTTTTACATTTTTGGTCACCTAGGAAAGTGAGATTTCAGGAATGTTTTGATGGGATCGTATTAAGCGTCTCAAATTGAGTACCCCCAACGTACAACCCCCAAAAAAAATCGTTATTTTTCGTCTATCTCGCAACGTTCTCGAGATATGGAGCTTTTTACATTTTGGTCACCTAGGAAAGTGAGATTTCAGGAATGTTTTGATGGGATCGTATTAAGCGTCTCAAAATGAGTCCCCCCAACGTACACCCCAAAAAAATCGTTATTTTTCGTCTAGTTCGCAACGTTCTCGAGATATGGAGCTTTTTACATTTTGGTCACCCAGGAAAGTGAGATTTCAGGAATGTTTTGATGGGATCGTATTAAGCGTCTCAAAATGAGTCCCCCCAACTTACACCCCAAAAAAAATCGTTATTTTTCGTCTATCTCGCAACGTTCTCGAGATATGGAGCTTTTTACATTTTGGTCACCTAGGAAAGTGAGATTTCAGGAATGTTTTGATGGGATCGTATTAAGCGTCTCAAAATGAGTCCCCCCAACGTACACCCCAAAAAAATCGTTATTTTTCGTCTAGTTCGCAACGTTCTCGAGATATGGAGCTTTTTACATTTTGGTCACCTAGGAAAGTGAGATTTCAGGAATGTTTTGATGGGATCGTATTAAGCGTCTCAAATTGAGTACCCCCAACGTACACCCAAAAAAATCGTTATTTTTCGTCTATCTCGCAACGTTCTCGAGATATGGAACTTTTTACATTTTGGTCACCCAGGAAAGTGAGATTTCAGGAATGTTTTGATGGGATCGTATTAAGCGTCTCAATTTGAGTCCCCCCAACGTACACCCCAAAAAAATCGTTATTTTTCGTCTATCTCGCAACGTTCTCGAGATATGGAGCTTTTTACATTTTGGTCACCCAGGAAAGTGAGATTTCAGGAATGTTTTGATGGGATCGTATTAAGCGTCTCAATTTGAGTCCCCCCAACGTACACCCAAAAAAATCGTTATTTTTCGTCTATCTCGCAACGTTCTCGAGATATGGAGCTTTTTACATTTTGGTCACCCAGGAAAGTGAGATTTCAGGAATGTTTTGATGGGATCGTATTAAGCGTCTCAATCCGAGTCCCCCCAACGTACACCCCAAAAAAATCGTTATTTTTCGTCTATCTCGCAACGTTCTCGAAATATTTAGCTTTTTACATTTTGGTCACCTAGGAAAGTGAGATTTCAGGAATGTTTTGATGGGATCGTATTAAGCGTCTCAATTTGAGTCCCCCCAACGTACACCCAAAAAAATCCGTTATTTTTCGTCTATCTCGCAACGTTCTCGAAATATTTAGCTTTTTACATTTTGGTCACCCAGGAAAGTGAGATTTCAGGAATGTTTTGATGGGATCGTATTAAGCGTCTCAATTTGAGTCCCCCCAACGTACACCCCAAAAAAATCCGTTATTTTTCGTCTATCTCGCAACGTTCTCGAAATATTTAGCTTTTTACATTTTGGTCACCCAGGAAAGTGAGATTTCAGGAATGTTTTGATGGGATCGTATTAAGCGTCTCAATTTGAGTCCCCCCAACGTACACCCCAAAAAATCCGTTATTTTTCGTCTATCTCGCAACGTTCTCGAAATATTTAGCTTTTTACATTTTGGTCACCCAGGAAAGTGAGATTTCAGGAATGTTTTGATGGGATCGTATTAAGCGTCTCAATTTGAGTCCCCCCAACGTACACCCCAAAAAAATCCGTTATTTTTCGTCTATCTCGCAACGTTCTCGAAA